>OZ007562.1:17283907-17612070 GCA_963931875.1 Pollenia griseotomentosa
TGTACAATTTTCCGCTGAATCCGAATATGAAGTCAGAATTGTCAACATTTTCCGCTAAATCCGAATATGAAGTCAGAATTTTCAAAAGTAGAACCGTTTTTGAGATATTTCGAAATAACCGCTATTTTTGTTTTTAAAAAAGATGATGAATGTGACTGAAAGGCAAATATCTTAAAAAATTTTAAACGGATTATGTATTTCTTTCTTTTTAGTGAAAGGTTTATAAAATTTCTAAAATAACCATGGGTCGTATGTGAAGATGAGTCAATAAATGGTAGAGTTATTTATAGTGGACAAAATTTTAAACTTCATTATAAATTTGATGATTTTTTGCAATTTTGCACTTTTGAAGTTATTTTTTTTTAAATCAAAAATAAAATTTCTTTAAGTTTTATCACTTACGACATTAGCCTATCTCAATAGGAACATTTGTGCCCAATAGGATCCAGATCGGTGCAAAAATGACAAAGTTACAGAAGATTAATTGAATTAAGCCACTTAAGAAAAACACAACAAATAAATATACAAAGCTAAATTTATAGTAACAATAAATATTAAAAATAGCTTAAAACTATTAAATTTCTGTGTGGGTTAATTAACTAACAGCCTGTTCATCGATTTCGAACGTGAACGTTTGCATAGAAAATTACATTTAAAACAAAAACAAATTTTAGAATTTTGTTTTTGTTTAACATATAATTTTATATGCCAACGTTGACGTTCGAAATCGTTAAACAGCCAGTAAATCTTCTGTAGCTTTGTCATTTTGTACCAATCTATGTCTTGTTGGGCGCAAAATGTTCATAATAAAATAATCTAATGCCGCATGCAATAAAGCATTAGGATTATTAAATCATTCGTTTAAAAAAAAAATAACTTGAAAAGAGCAAAATTGAACAAAATCATAAAATTTTCAATGAAACTTGAACTTTTGTCCCCTGTAACTCTGTAATTTCTTGACCAATCTTCACTAGCAATCCATGGTTATTTCAGAAATTTTATAACCTTTCACTAAAAAGAAAGAAAAAAATTTTTTATAGATATTTGCATTTCAGTCACATCATCTTTTTTAAAAACACAAGTAACGGTTATTTTGGAATATCTCAAAAACTGTTCTACTTTTGACAATTAGCTGTCAGATTCATTTGGTCACGACTTTGTTGAAATTTTGTCACGTAGTGTAATGGGTGAAAGAAACACATGAAAAAACCTTTTGAAATTACTTTAAATGCGATATTATTTCAAAATTTAGTGGCTTGGAGCAACATGCTGAAACAAGAAAGCACAAAAATGCTACGGGCGTAGCTAAAAACCATAAAATACCTTTTAAAAGAATTTGTTACAACTTTTAGCAGAGCCGGTATTAAGTTTATGTGCTGTTCACAATTCAATTGCGCCTGTAGATCATTTAACAAACCTTTGTAAATGGCAATTTGACACCTCGTCGCGAAAGCTGAGGACAAAATGCAGCATATTATAGAAAATGTGCTTTAATGAAGATTTTTCTTTATATTTTATATAAATTTTTTTTAGAATTTATTCTAGCATTTATTTAGCATTTTTTAGCTTTTAATTTAACAAAATCTAGCATTTTTCCTCAATAAAGCCTGGTACTCTGTTCAACATTTCATGTGAAATGCTGTCAAAACTCATATAAAAAAAACTTGTGTATGAAAAAATGTTGATAGAGTTGTACTCTGTTCATTTTGTGAAAAAGTTCCGAAATTTTTTTTTGCAACATTTTTTACAACTGTGAAATAATGTAAGCTGCACTTATTTCACGTGGAATTTTAAGCAAAAGCAAAAAAGTATGAACTGATTTTTAAACCAGAAATACAAAATTAAGACAACACAACCGGTTACAGTTGTTTATCCATGTTTACTTTCTATTTTATTAAAGTTTTAATTAAAAAAAAATAATTTTTAGTTAAATACATGTGGGGTTTGTTTACATACGCAAAACAATGTCGCATACCTTGCAAGAATAAAAACGTCAAAATGTACAAACTCGCAAGATAGGTAACATTGATACATGTCAAAATTTTCGTGTGAAATAATCAATGTTGCTCAACATTTTTCACAAATTTAAACAGAGTACTAGGCTTAAGGAAGGATGTTGACTGGAAATCGTACTCAAGTTTGGCATAAAAAAATTGGAAAAAGCAGCTATGCTGTTTTTTTTTTAACACGAATAGAAAACAAAGTTCCAAACAAACTATAAATGATTAAAATCTGTCTATAACTTTTGATTTCACTCACAAACGATTTCTGTGTGCATGTGATTTGAAACCGTAGGACTTATTTCTTTGGGGATATTTAAAAGAAAAAATGTACGTCAATAAGCCAAGAACAATTCAAGAGGTAAAGGATGATATAATTAACGACATTTAAACGACGTTGACGACATTTAACTTTAATTATGTCTCAGAGTCATTGAAAATATAGACCATCGGATAGAGGTATGCCACCGAAGTCGTGGCAAGCATTTAGGCAATATTTTGTTTCACATAATTGCCATAGATCCTTGTTTAATAATAAAAAATAATAAGATAATTTTCTGAAAACTTTTTGTTTTATTTACAAATAACATCGTGCGTTTTGGTTGGACCACCTTTCAGGGTTGGCTGCCCACTGGGTGGGTTTTTCTGGGTACATATTTTGTTTAAAAACCCAAGTGGGTTTTTTCTTTATATTCATTTAAGCAAAGATGGTATAATTTTTAAATTTTTTTTACAGAAAAATAAAAGAAAATGATTATAAAATGCACACAATAGGTTTATATACCCATTTGTACGTATGTTGATTTAACGTTAGTGGGCTTTTCTCTTTTTAACTTCAAATTCGGTCTTTTCTAAATCTAAATCATTTTTAAAATCAAAATCAGGCTTTTTAAAATAAATTTGATTTGAAAAATGCGGAATATGATTTGTCAAATACTCAATTTGATTACGAAAATTCTGAATTTGTTTTTTAAAAACCTGAATTTGATTTTGATAAGGCCGAAATTGAAGTAAAATCGTATACAAAAAAAGTGGAGCAGATTTTAAATGGCGATGCATCTTAACAATAGCTAATGCTTTTTCCAATCCAAGACGATTTCTAACAAATTACATCCATGGCAGTTGCAATTGTAGCGGAGTCACTTTGTACATCATTTAGATCTTTTTGAACTTTGAGTAACATTTGTTGGAGATTCAAAGCTTCTTAACACAACTGAACGTTATTTAAAATTCTATGAATGTCATTGCCAAATTCATTTATATGTTCCGATCATATTTGGGCATAAAAGTTCAAAAAAGTTCAACTGTACATCGCTTTGCAGTAGAGGCATATATGTAACATTGCTTAGACCAATTATCATACCATTACACGAAAAACAACAAAACCCATGATAAAACCCGTTGGGTTGGGTTTTTGCCAGCCCTGCCACCTTTACATCTTCCGATTATTTAAGTGTCATCATTAGAAAGGTGGAAAAAAGTAACCAATTACCAATTGTCAAGTTCTCCCATTTTTTGCAATGTTTTTTGTTAAATATAATCGGCCTTATTTATAAAAAATAAAACAGGTTAATAAAGGGTTTATGAAACGGATTTTTTATGAAAATTTGTTTAATAAGCCTTTTATTAACCTGTTTAATTTTTTTAAAATAAGGCAGTGTATGTTTAAACAAATTTTATTTAAAAAACATTTTTGTGTTTACCTTTAAAATTTTGGAACACTTGCAAACAAAAGTTTGTTTAAATTTTTTTTTGTTCAAAAATGGTGAAATTTTTGATAAATGGGTTGATTTTGTAATTGTATTGAAAATGTTTTTAATTACATTGAAAAATTCTAAAAAATAAAAAAAATTTTTTTTGAACGTTAAAAATTCTTTGGTGGTGTTTTGTGGGTTAACATTTTATTACCTGGAATTAACTGAAATAATTACCCACTTACCTATAATAAATAATTTAATTTTAATTCAAGTTTTTTCCTAAAAGTTTTATTAACCTGTCATATTAAATTTATTGTAAAAAACAAGAGATTATCATCTAATGATAACTGGATAATTTAAATAAATAGAAAACAATTTTAAGAAAAACTTACATCAGCATTTTTAATAATCATGACTTGTATTAAAATTTAAAAATTTATGGTCAATTTATAACTGTTGCAAATTTTATTATATAAAATTATATTATAAAAATATTATTTTGCAAATTTTTTTTTAAACACTTTTACACTGCACTAAAAAAACAAAATGATGGCGTTTTTTGCGTTTTGTTTTCATAAATAAATTGAACTTTGTGTAGCTACAAATTTAAATAAATTATTATAATTTACAATAACATCCTCGAAAATTATATTTTAAATATTCTAACAAACGAATAAAGTTAAATAAAACAAGATCACGCGATTGTCAAACAAAAACATTTACTTAGTTCCCGCCAAACTCACACACATACACGTACACACATTAATACACAAAAATCTTTTAAAAACAATTCAATAAATTTTCGAAAATTTTTATTAATTGCGAGTACATCTTTTACATAAATTTAATTTTATAATATAAAACTCCAAAAAAAAAAAAAAAAAAAAAAAAAATTAACACTGAACCAACTTCTTGTTCCCATTGTCTTTAATAACAAGTTGTATTGTTGCTTTAGTTTCACCACTGTTCATTTCTACCTCTTGTTTTTGTTATCACTCACGCAAATTTCATTTTTACATTTGACGTACTAAATTTATACAAGCATTGATTAAATTTTAGTAATTAATTAATTTATGTATTTAATGTTTTTTCATTATTATTTTTTTTTAAACACAAGAAATTGTAGTTTGTTATTATTAACTTTCATTTTATTAGTTATCGCACAATTAACAAACACACAAAAAAAGAGCTGCTTGTGTTGTGACGACTTTTGTTTCAGTGTTACCAGCACTGAACTAAAAAGTTACAAGTTCGGTTTGCCAAAATTGTTCAAAGCCATAAAAAATCGAACAGATTTTTTTTTGGAAAATTAATGTTAAAATCTTATCAAAATATTGGTCCTTTGCCAATATCGTCAGTAACAAGTGACGTGAAATTAAAGTTATGGCATCATTTTATAGATAATATGACAAAATTTTAAAATGATCTTAATTAGTTAAGGGCGGGATTCACTTTTCCACACAATCGTATAATTCATTTACACGAAAATCTTACAGAATTCTATAAAAATGTCTGCATAATCTGTTGTTTTTAATTAAGAGAAATCATAAGAAAATATGTACATACATTC
Organism: Pollenia griseotomentosa; assembly: GCA_963931875.1. Lineage (NCBI taxonomy): Eukaryota > Metazoa > Arthropoda > Insecta > Diptera > Polleniidae > Pollenia > Pollenia griseotomentosa. The sequence goes on from OZ007562.1 coordinate 17,289,175, forward strand.
ATATACATGTGCAATTACATACATATTTATATCAAAATGCACTATTTTTTATTTTTTTTAGCCAATGTTTTATATTTTGTATATTAAGGCGCGTTTTCACAACTTACCGAGAGCTTAAGGTATGATTTTATCGGCTGTATACAAAGTGTTCCCTTATTACAACTTTATTTTAACCTACTAGATATAATGAAATTTACTTTATCGCTAACTTTAGGTAAAAGTGAAGTTTTTATAATGGAACATTTTTTATAAGGCCGGTAAAAGTCTACTTTTAGCTATCAGTAAGTTCTGAAAATGGGAATAAATTAAATTACCTTTTTATTGTTATGAATTTTTGGTTTTTTTTTTTTTGTTTAACTTATTTTTCAATAAAATATATATTTTAAAAAGTACCAAAATGTTGAATAAAGTATTATATTGCTTGGTGTTTAGTACCATCTCATTTTTGAAATTTTCCATCACTGGGCAGACATATACAGCCCAATTAGGAATACAAATTTTCAGGCAGTTGCGTTAGATGGAATGCGCTTAGCTTCGCTAAGACTCGCTTTAACTAACACGATTTTTATGATTTTTTTAAATGCTATTGATTTTAAAATATTATTTTTAGTTATGTTTCTTCTTGATTTGGTGTTCACTGGTAACAATGGCCAAAAAAACCAGAATCGGCTAGATTCGGTAAGCGCGACCGCTAATTAAAATCACTGCCTTTTGAAAAATGCGTTTCCCGGAAATGCTCTGTAACAGTTCAACTATTTACCTGAATAGCAGCATCAATAACGTTTACATAAACATAAATAAATAAAATCCCCATGAGTATAAAAAAACAAAAGTTACACAAATTTTTGAAGTTAAAATTTTATTCACACTTATTGTGGTTGGCGTATTTAGACAAAATTTGTACGTATATGAAGTCGTGATTAAAAAACTTAACGACAGTGTCTGCAACAAATTCGCCAACCACAATAACCTTTTCGTCAGGGTTTAAAAAACTACAGTCAAAATGAAAAAATTGCTTTTTCTTCCACTTTTTGATTTTTCATTGAACAAAAATAAACCGTTGCTTTTACTTCTGATTCATTAAATGAAAACAGTCGCAGTGAAGGCAAAAGCAAAAAACGAAATGTTGTACACAACAAAGAACATTGGCAGTCGTCATGTTAGAAAGTGTTTGGTTTGACAGATTGAAACTTTTAATAAATCCCGAAGTTAACGAAGATGGGACGTTGTGTTCATTGTATATATATGAAAGCGATGATGTTATTTACAGTTTTATTTAATTTCAAAAAATTAAAAAGATTTGTTAAGCTTCAAAATAATAAATATGTACTTATGTACATATTTATGTTTTTATGAACGCATGTATTATTAAAAAAAATATGGAAAATAAAAACACAAACACAACGTCCCATCTTCGATAACTACGGGATTTTTTAAAAGTTTTGGTCTGTCAAACCAAACACTTCCGAACATGTCGACTGCCGATGTTCTTTGTCGTGTACAACATTTCGTGTTTTGCTTTTGCCTTCACTGCGACTGTGTTCATTTAATGAATCAGAAGTAAAGCTAATAGTTTATTTTTGTCCAATGACAAATGAAGATGTCGAAGTTACAGCATAATCTTATGACTTTTACTATCTCAACTGCAGCTTTTTAAACGCTGCTTTTCGTAATAGATTTGTAAACAGTGTCGCATTTTATGTCGTTTTTCTAACCAAGATAGGGGCGATTTAAATTGCAACAAAAAAACGTAACGTCTGAAAGTGCACGAGTAGAGGCACCAAAAGAAAGTACGAAAATTGTTACAGAAAGTGGTAACGCTGACACAAATTGATTTTTATTAAATCAAAAAAAAAATGTAACCGGTACTCAATATTTTTATTTCGCTCTTATTTTAAGAAAAGAGTCTTCAAGTAGAAAATATCTCTTTGTTGTGATCTCTCTCCTTAATAAAAAAAAAACTCTTAGCTAAATGAGTAACATTTTTTCTTTTCTCTTCTTAATAAAAAAAAAAACTCTTAGCTAAATGAGTAAAATTTTTTCTTTTGTAAACAATTTTTGTTTTAAAGGTTACCAGATAGATGCATGTTAGCTTGATAAGAAAATCAATATACTGCTATGTTCATATGACGATATGAACCACTTGGTTAGCCCTCTGCATACTTATATTATTTGGTTATAAATTAGATTTCTTTAGACAATTTGAAAATTGTTTAAACTCCGGTATGTGATAGAAATCCATCGATTTAAAAAACAGATTTGTCTGCAACAACACAGAACGAAAAAAAAGCAAACCACATATACAGACATTCAATTATACAGAAACAAAACAGCTGATTCATAACAGAACAGAACATACAAACTAACTCTGCCTTAAATTATTATGTAAAGGCAACAATTAAACCAATTCATCAAAAGGGTTGACCGAAGAAAATCATTTCTATCTCACACAGAGAGACTAATTCATTAAGGATGATTTTTTCTATTTGGCTTTTTAGTGCAAAAAAAAAAAAAAAAAAAATCGTGACATATGACAATGTCAAAAATGGTCAGAAAGGTTTGCCATTTTAACATGAATAGACAAACAACCAACGCAAATAATTAAATTTTATTATCAACATTTGTGCTGTGTGAGAAATGTTGTTTCAACAAGACGTGGTCACACGGCACTAAGGGGTAGGCTAGCTGATAGTGAGCTAGTCTATCAGCACCGGGGTTGCGGGTTCGATTCCCGCCAGAGATTATGGTTTCTTTCCTGCAGACAAGCGTAGAGCTTCGCGGGATTAGCTTCGGGAATTTAAAAAAAAATAATTTTTGAAGAGGCAAGTTTGGCGTTGGCCAACGATCATGCGATTTGATACCACTAGACTATTTTTTGTGGGGACCCGTGAACTCAGTCGTGACATGGAAAATTCAGCCACATTTTCCGGCTGCCATTGATAAGATAGCGAACAAATTGCTGGAAATTATATATCAACATTGGAGCTCACGAATGGCCACCTTTATTTATCGGCCCAAGTAAATATTTTATTAATTTTGTAAATGTTCTTTTTTTCATTTTTCAAAACGGTTAAACGGTTAAAAATCAGCCTGGTTAAATTGTGCAAACTCGCAAGAGATGTAATATTAATACATGTCAAACTTTTCGTATAAAATAATAAATGTTGATCAACATTTTTCACAAGTTTTAACAGAGTACTACTAGGCTTTATAAGCAAATTTTGTAAAGAACAAAAAGGTGAAGCCGCGTTTTGAAGTCGGCCTAATATTTCTTAAAATATCCTTAAAATGTGCTTTTTTCCTTTATGCGCACAGTGTTGCCGTATGTCCATAATTGAGGCACTTTCACTACATATATTACAATAACTTGAAAAAGTTTCACCATTTTCAGTTAAAAAATTCGGTAATAATATAATCTAAAGCCGTGCTTACATTGGTTTTTAATTTGCCCAGTAGTTCCAGAGATATCGTCGAAGTTTTGAAAAAAATAACAATTAAAAAAAAATTTGTTCTTTTAAAATAAATACAAAAATAAAAATGCGACAAAAATCACAGTTTTGGTCTAAAAACATTTAGTTTAACATATGCCGATGCACAACTTTTGATTTTGATTGCAATTTACTGAAAAAACTGAATTGATAAAAATCCAATTTCCATAAAAACACCATTTTTAATGTGTATGTTCGAACAAAATTGAAATTGAATTGAATTATCAATTCAGTAAATTGTGAACAAAATCAAATGTTGTGTAGCAATTGCAATGAAATAAAGCTCATTTCATGTTTTCTAAGAGTTTTTAGACCAAAACTGTATTTATGTCGCATTTTTTTTAATGAATTTTTAGTTTTTTTTTAAATTTTTTTTTTTCAAAACTTTAACGATATCTCTGAAACTACTGGGCAAATTAAAAACCAAAGTAAGCACGACTTATAGATAATATTACTACCGAAATTTTAATTTTTTTTTTAACAGATTATGGTGAGCCGTGTTTAAGTTATTCCAATATATTTAGTGAATGTCAAGCTGCTAAAGAAAAATGGAGATTTGATTGTAAACCAACGAACACAAATTAAAAAAAATTTGCATCAAAGTTCCAGGCCGCACAAAAAAGTTCAATTTTGTTCCCTTGTGTTTTAATAACGATTAGAAAAATTCTTAGTTTAAAATGATTATTAAAATAACGGTTCAAAATTGTCTATAACGATTTGGATTATACAAAATTCCCTTAGAGATTTATGGTCTTTAAACCAAAATTTGAAACTTGTTTACATTTTTTACATACACTTATAAGGACTTAGCGAAATGAAAGTCAAAACAAAATTAAATTAAAAAAAAGTATTTTGCATAAATAAAAAGGTTTAAATCCCCAATTTAAGGATAAGTCCCCTCATCTGGTAACACTGATGACGTACTCTTTTAATCTTTAGAGTTTACACTCTTTTTAATGTTATTCAAAATCAAACACACACAAACGCACTCACAAACAAATAATAAGAGTTTTGTATTATTGTCTTCAAAAAGTTCAAGTTTTTATTATTGTTGTTTATTTGTTAAAAAAAAAAAAACTGTGTAAATAGAACAATAACACGTTGAAAAAATTACAAAATAAATAAAATGTTAAAAGGAAACGTGGCGATTTTTTATAAGGTAAATTAAAAAAAATATCCTAGATACGGAGAAATTTGATAGAATTGAGAATTAAGTTTATTTTAATTTAGATTATTCTGAAGAAAATTTATTTATCACGAAAGGAAGCTTTTTAATACAAATGTTATAAATGAAACCGGATTTTAAATTATTTCGCACTTGAACTAACTTAAAAAAATTTGCTAAGTTTTTATTTTTTTACTGTTCTACCGCTTTTGTTAATTGTAATTCAACTCGCCGTATTTCAAAATCCAACTGTTTTTAAGTGATACCAACTTAAAAACGCCAACCAACCATAATTATAGTTGTTTATATCGTAAACAGAGACAAAAACTTAAAGCATTTAGCCGAGAAGTAAAAAAGAATAGCGATAGACATTGAACGTGAAGTTATGCTGAAAATGTTGTTGTACATGTGTGTATCTCAGAGATACAAGTTGAAAACAATAGAAATTAATTTAGGCATTTTTATACAGAATCGTAAAATAACATGACAAGTAGGTAGAGGCATTTCTTCGAATTCTTTTGAAAGTGTTCATAAATCCGCAAATAGACCTCAACTATATTATTGTGTAAGTTAGAGATGCCATGTTCAGGGGAAACTTAAAATTGCATTATTATGCCCATTCCTTTAAGTTTCATACAGAACACACCGAATTAACAATTGTTTATGTAAAATGTTTAATGTGGGGACTCATGTTCAGCTTTTGAAACCACTAAAGCTTGTGAAAAATAGTTGGCGCCATACCCCTACCGCTTTTTTTTCGCTTAACCCACGTTTTAATCGAAATATTATTTAAATTTTAGCTCAACATAACTGCAAATTAAAGCCAGGATAATGACAAATCATTCAAATAATTCATCAGGCTCCGCCATTCACAAAAATTTATTGATTTTATTAACGATCAGTGTTAGAGAACCAAGATTATTAATTATTTGGTACTTCAATAGAATAAAGCTCATGAAAATTAAGTGTGATTCACAGGGCTGTGGAGTTGTCAGAAAAAAGTACTAACTCCGACTCCGACTCCAAACGCTGAAATTTTTTAAGTGCGAATTTTTGTTTAAAATACATTTTTAAGCAAAATTATTGTATTTTTATGAATGTGGCAGTAAAATAATATATTCATTCAACTCAAAATTTTGCATATGTATATGATAAACATTAAAAAAAAATAATGTTTTGTTTAATTGATTTAATTATATACTTAAAAAGTTATGTACTATAATAATTTTTGAATTGTTACAGCCACAAGAAAAATCAATCCATCCGTACTTAACCAAGGCAAAGTTGTGTCAATAGTACGGTAAGTACAGATTTTCTTAAGTCAAGTACAGAATGCTTGATATATAAGTATGTTTAAATAATGTTGATTTTTAAACAAACAAAAAGTTTATTTCCAAATTAATAATAACTATACAAGAGTAATTTCAGTTTTCTTAATTGGACTTATCGCTGTTACGAAAACATTTGCAAAAACATTATGTTCTTAATTTTTTGTTATAAAATTGATCTAGTTAAAATTACTAAACATTCATACATATGTATGTAAGCATGTATATGCATACTAAAAATCTAAATTTCTTTATATTACCGTCTTTTAAATAAAATTACCTTGCTACCTTTTGCGGCCAAAAATTACCCTAAAAAAGGGTAATTACCGTACGGAATGAGGGTATACTAAGTTTGTCATTCCATGTGAAACTTTTTTAATATGCATCTAATACCCCTGTTTTCTTGAGTAATTCTAAGTAGATTTAGCCATTTCTGTCTGTCTGTTCAAAATACGCTCACTTTCGAAGAACTTAAAACAGAAATTCAATCTTGGTGTCAAAATGCTTCTAGTTATCTTAAGCAGTTTGGGAGTGAAATCCAGTAAAATCCGATCAGTTGGATCATAGTTATCATTCAAAATGATAAAAATTTACCATTTTGTTACAAAAACTTACGTAAAAGGTGCCATATTTAAATGTGCTTTCGTAAAGATTAGTCCATAATTTACCATAATTTATAGTTTGGTACGCCACAGTTTTATAAGACACTGCAAAATTTCGTGAAGATCGGGCCATAATTTACACTAAAGAGCGGTCAATATTTCATACAAAATTATGAAAACGTGAAACCAATAACGAGTATATTATATTTTGGAATAGTTGTCAACATTTTTGTTGGTTAAATAAAAATCAAACAAAAATATTAATTGAATCAGTAAAAAAATTTGTAGATATTAAAAAAATTTTCAAACAAGCGTTTGTTTGAAAATAATTCAGCAATAATTTGTTCTGTGTATGTGATTATTTATATAACTTTCGGTTTTAATCGCACCATGCCAAAGGGTATAAACATTCGAACATAGCACTCTTACTTAATTTCTTTTAAAATTAGTTGAATCATATTTTTTATTAATTAAGCACAAACTGCTTAATATGTCCAAAGACTTAATACATTTTGAACTATGTAATGTGAACAGGTTATAGCGTAATTTGATTTTTTATTAACCGGTTCATATTTTATTCGTTTCCAATTTGATGCGGTTAATTTTTATAAAATTTTATATGTTAAGTACATATACGTTTTTGAATGAACCGCTTTAATTTTTAATTTGATTGCATATAAATCGGTTTACACTTTATTCGATTTTATATCAAGGACTTTTTATTCGATTTTATGTAACTTTGTTAAAAAATTACATTCAAGTTCTTTTTGAATAGATTCACATTTTATTCGATCCTATATAAAGTGCGATTCAACGGAAAACAGTGGCGATTTTATATTGGATTTTTGCTTCATTCTTTAAAATGACAAATAGATTTAATTCGTTTTTAGATAAGACAGTTTACAATCCGTTCTTTTCTAGATAAAATTAACAATTGTCCCCAAATAAATGGCGATTTTTCTATAACATGTGTAATTAAAAACAATCAACAAGTCTGTCATCTTAATTTTCTGTATAAACTAAATAAAATTAAGAGAGCCCGCTAGTTACTTATATATTTTGACACATTATCAGAGCTGCCAGATAAATTTGTGAGGAAATCGTCAATTTCCTGAGAAAAAATAAAATACTATGTAGTCTTTCACGTTTCGAAAAATCGTCAAAAAATCGGACAACTTAAAATTTAGTTTTTTTTTAACAAGATTATCTTAATTTCATGTCAAAAATCGTATCCCAGTAAAAAATGGAGCTGACTGACGAGCAGTTTTGTAAGGTAGAGAAGCCCAATACCCCCTTACAAACCTGCTTACAAGAGGCATTATTTTAATATGGCAAATTTCCACTTGGAAGCACTACTTTTTTCCTCTTTGCTAAAAAACAATTTGATAACTGATTGCGTTATAAAAAAAAATTAATTCCTATGTTTGGGAATGATCGTAAAGCATTATAAAATCATTGCAATACAACCTGCTTCGATGTAAGGGAATAACAGAAGCACATACAACATTGTTCGTGAATTTTTTTCTTTAAAATTATTTTAATTATTTACTTACAATCTGCTTACTTATAAGGGATAATGCGAAGTTATTCAATCATTAAATTAAAAATTCACTTAAATGGTATTCGTTTCTATGCTGCTTCTTAAAAGTGTGTAATAGCCAGCGCATATATCAGCGCTCATGTAGTTTTCGTTCTTCCAGAAACATATACATTTTTACTGTGGGGCTACTCTCTATTGCGATGCGAAAACGATTTCGATGCGAAAGCTAAATGCCAACTTGGTACTCTCTATCACTTTCGCAAACTGTTTTGAAAATGGAGCAATACTGGCAACAAAAGTGAAAGATGGCGCAGATTGACAGTAATGAAATGCTAAAATATGTAAAAATATTTGAAATTGGAATATTTAAATAAAATAAATAGTGATAATTTGTGAAAAGAAAAAAATTAATAGATGCGATAGACAAATGCGCAAACGCATTAAAGAGTACCAATCGCTAGAGAGTAGCCCCCCTGGGATGAGACTCATGTAGATATTATCTTACAACTCGTAAAAATATGATTTATACAGAAAGTCGTAAAAGATTCATTCGATGATGGTTTAACGAAAGATAAACAAAGTGTAACTTTGTTGTTTTTGTATTCTGAAAATAACCATTTAAAGACTTGCATATAACAGCCGTAACTAAACAAAAGCGGCACGCGTTTTCTAGTTTTTGAATAGAGCGGTCGCAACGCCTTGCAATTGGAAAAAACTGATTTTGACAGCTCGTTTAATAGTGAAGTTTGCCGCTATTGTTAATTAATAATGGCAATTTTTTGATCAATCTAGCGTGTTCATCTCTATTTTTATTTATAATTTGTGGGTTTTATTTAACAAGCTCTTCTTAGGAATGGCATATCAGCGTAAAAGCTAAGCGAAAGAAAACGTTCCGTAAGGTACGACAGGTACGGCTGTTAAACATTCCAAGACTTAAAAACGAACGTGTCAGAAAATTTAATGTTTTATTCAGACTTTGGTGACTAAAAAAACCGTCACGTTTAAGAAAAAAAAAAAAAAATCAGCAAATCGGCACTTTGATAATTCCGTAAAAAAAAATCGTCAAAATGACGATAAATCGTCAAATCTGGCAGCCCGCACATGATGGTTTTGTCTCTTAATAACCGCAAATTGCTCTTTACTTACGTGTAATAAAATTTTATATTGAAGAGTTTTAGTAGTTTTTATTATATATTTTTTTTCTAAATGCACGTCACTTTTTTTTAAACCTTTTTAATTTATTTACTTTAATATGATATGCGTACAAAGAATTACAACCTATTTAAAATATTAATACAAATTTTGTTTATTTTTGCACGAATTTTATAATTTTTTCTACGTATGTTTAAGTAAATGCACGTCTGGAATTAAACGACCGTTCTAGTACTGGATGTAAAGTAAATTTGTTCGCTCATGTTTAGCTAAATAAAAAAAAATATAAACAGAAGCAGTGTGACCATATTGGCATTTTTGCAGCTAAATTTAGCAATAGCACTTTTGATTTTGCAAAATTTTCATTTAGCATTTGGCATTTTTATAACACGCTATTACAGTTTTTTTTAACTATACATATTTTAAAAATTTCGAGGAATAATTTTATCGATTAAACTTAAATTATAAAAAATTATGTAGGTATATTAAATGTTGACTAAAAATAGTTACACTCAAAAAGAAATTTCGTATAAAAATTGATAATCCTCTCTCAAGACACGTAATGTTAAAATTAATTGATGTACCCATTTGCATTTTAAAAAACAATGTTTTTGATCCCAAAATAATAATAGTCTATTTTGTATGGAATATTTTGAATCGGAGCAAAGCATAGAAATTTGTATTTTGCTTGTATAAGAGGGTTGTGGCCAGGGTTTTAAGATGTGACGATTTTTTTGAGAAAATACAGTAAACTGACGATTGACGATTTTTTTTATTAAAAGTAATAGTGGTATGACGATTTTCTGGCATCAATTAAACACTTACAAGAAATATTTACAATTATATTGGAAACAGTCCAAAACGTAATTTTTCGAAATACAAATTAAAAAAAAAAAAAATTCTTTCCTAATCACAAACCAGGAATTCTTCAATTACTTAATGCCATCGATACTGCAAAAGATATACCTACACTAGAGCCCCGATTTGCGTCGACTGGGTTTTTTCACTAAAGTCATAATCACATGTGAAGAATTTTTTTATGTACCTATTTGCATTTGAAAAGGCGAATCCCCATTTAATTCTGTTAAGCGGCCCATCAATTATACAATAGTTTTTTATACGCAGTTCGCCATATCAGCTCTGTTTTTTACTCTACTTTGGGATATCTCGGGATCCCAATTTGCACGAAAATCGTTCCCGTACATTAAATTTGTGTAAATGAGAGCGGGTTTGAGCCCAGACTTTTTCTTAGTGCAAATTGTGTAAATTATCAAACAGCTGTAAAACATAAACAAAACACAAAGGCAAAGAAAAAAAATTTATAAACCAAATTCTGGAAAAAGTGTTGGAATAAAATAATGTACTTAGAAAGAAAGTTTTGTTTTGCTTACTTTTTTTTCGTTGTGCAATAATTATCAAAAATCACCTTCGAATATCACATACACATTGGCGATACAATTGTACAATACGCCCTATGTTCTCCGTGAACATTTTATTAAAATATTTTATTTTACATGTTTTTGTATTCATATTATTTTTATTTATTTTGTTTAGCAGTACATATTTTGTTGACACATTTGTTCATTGTTTAATTATCTTGCTTTTAACATTTTTATAAAATATACGAATTTTTTCAATGCTTGGTTGCAAACAACAAACATTAAAGTAGCACTTTACATTATTTGGTATAGCCGACGGTTGTATTTTCGCCGCCGTTGTTAAAAATTTTTCAATTTTGGTAAATTTTGGTCGCCGTCAACGATATGTGTGACTGGCGTTCTCAATCATAATTGTAAAAATGCTATTGGTAACAATTAGAGTTTTTTTCCCCGGACTTTTTCGATTCCCGGGAAAGCGGGAAATTTGTTTAAATTTCCCGGGATCCCGGGATCCCGCTCCATATAAATAATACAAAGTAAATTTTGTTATTAATTAATGAAAAAAACTTTTATAAAAAACGTAAGGGAACTTGTTTACAAAAAAGTAAAAGAAATGGTTCAATACTTAAAAATTAATTGAAGATTGAAATAGCAACTTGAATTATTATTACCTCACGCCTTTATTCCCTATTATTATGCTTTTATTCAGTATTATTATGTTCTGGATACAAGATAAAAAGATAACATAACAATTTAATTCATAAAACAATAATAAGAACAAAATAAAAATTAAGGTTCTCAAGATATGAGATCAAAAAGTTAATTAATAAAATAGATAAAATATTTTAAAGAAATATATAACATTTTTTAACGGCTTAGGAAATAACTTTCTGACACACTCAAAGCGCTTAGTAACTAAGTCTTCAAAAAGTATATTCCTGATTTTATTTACTAATTATCATGTTTCCTAAAAAGTTTCGTTCATTTTTTACCGAGGTTGGACAAATAGTTAAAAGTGCACCGTTGTAGCATGCTTCGGATTCACAATCAGAAGCAATTTTTTCTTTTTTATAAGCAACGTCTATATCAGTCAAATGTATGTCCAGGTTTATGCAAAAAGCATCAAACGGACTGCTTCTTACAAACCTTTTTTATTTCAATAGGTCCATTTGTAATCTTTAGGACAATGTGTTGTTCAAGTTGTATGTTGTAGTATCTTACACGAGTTTCCAAAATGTTATTTTATTTCGGTTTCCCCGCACTTCACGGGTATATAAACCAACAAAAATTGATATTGAAAATTTGTGTTTATCACCTAATAAACATATCGCTCCTTCATTGCATATGCTATCATAGTCATTTCTCAAACTGAACTCAAGTTATAGCAAAATATATCTTTAAGTCGGTACATTTTGAAAACTTTAGTCGCATTTTGCCAAGATCGTTTGTTTTTGTAGATATGACTATGTTGCAATAAAGGAGCGATATGTTTAGGTATCTCCTATTTTTAAGACTTGTTCACGGACAATGAAACTTTACTGCCTGCATCTTATTTTGAGTTAATGTACTTTATTAACTCTTCACTTCACTAAATGTAATAATTATCAACTGATGCACTGCCCATTCTGCTTTTAGTAGATTTATTGCATCAGAAGACATTGATTTAAATACATGTACACACTTCTTGTAATTGATCTAATCCACAACCCATCCACAGATGCAAATTTTTAGAGAAAAGAAAACTAAATTTCAAAGTATAAATAGCTATTTTCTGAAATTATGAGGAATTTTTTATTTCCCGGGATCCCGCAAGAAAAATCCCGGGAAAACGGGGAAATCCCGGGAAAAAACCCTAGTAACAATTGAAATATTAAACTTTTTAGTTAAATATATTGATACATATGTCCGTACTTTAACGCTGAGGATATTTAGAAAATTGAAAAATAATAGAAAAAAAAAAAATTTTAATTTGCATTATTGCCAAAAACTAAAAAAAAAACATTTTTCTCATTTTTTTGCCAGGTAATTTCGTGGATTTTTTTCCAAAATGTGCAAAATCCCGGGATATTTGTTCCTGAATATTCCGTATGAAAAACACTTCTTACGGCCCACCCTATATATAAACCGGTTGACATTTATTTCGATTTAATACGAACCGGTTTCCATTTCATTCGATTTTATATGAAATGGTTTTCATTTAATTTTATTTTTTTGAAACCTGTTACATTTCATTAACTAATTTTTGATATGAATTGGTTTAATTTTTTTTTTAATTATTCGAATCATAAATCAGAGCTCTAACAACCAACCTGGTTTTCTGCACTAAAACTTGCTTCTTATATTTTTTCGATTGAACAGATTCGTATTTATCATGCATTAAATTTGTCTTTCTATTCAGTTTGGATAACAACTGAAAAAATTAAATTAAATTTGTTTAGTTTGTTGCGCGCAAATAAACAGGAAACAAAAGTTTTGTGTAGCATGTTGTTGAAAAGCTAAAAAAAGTGGAAGAAAACTACACTAGAAAAGAAAAGTAGTAGAGGACGAGAGGAAACAAAAAATTACATTAAAACTTATTGAAATACACGTTTTACGTTTAAAGTGAGTGAAATATAAAGCTAAACTGAACTTAAGAAACTTTTGTCTCTAACAATAAAAATGCGAGTAAATATGCAATTTTCTTAATGTAATGAATGAATGAATAGATGAAAAAGAACGTATGAATGGAATGAATGAACGACTAAAAGACAGATAGACAGACGGACGGACGGACTTGAAATAAAGAAATGCAAGTTTTTAAAAACTTTGCTTTCCATTCTGGTACTCTATGACAAAAAAATTAAGAAAATGTGCATAATATTATGATGATAATAAAAACATTTCAATAATGATGATGATAATGACGATGCTGATGGTTGTTAAAGTTTTCTATACTTTTTTTGCTTAAAAGAAAACTATTCCATTCAACATTAAAAACAGGAAACAATAATAAACTTAAAAATAAATTTCAACGATAATAATATCAAAGAAATGAAAAGAAGACAAAAAAATACTTAAAATTAAAAACAGTTTCTTTTAGTTTTAATTTAATACAAAAATGTTTCCTTGCAACAGTTTTCTGTTTTCATTTTTTTATAGATCTCAATTCAAAGAAAAGTGTTCACATTTGTCTTTCAAATCCTTAAATAAATTTAACAATTTGTTTTTTTTTGCTTCGTCATTCCTTTTTATTCTTTGAACTGAAACACTATTTGCAGCAATTTCTCATATTCCCCGGCGTTATTTAAAGTTCACACAACTAAGCAAACTGTTATTAACTCTCCCTCTTAAACAAAAAGTCCACGTAACTAAACAAACTCTTACACACACTCACACACACTTATGTAGTGGCGGAAGGATAATGTGTTAAATGAACTGAAAAACTTACAATTGTATTAAAAGTCGAAACATTTTTTTTATTTGTTCTCTGGTTCTGTTAGTTTGTCTTTCATTCCGGCTTTATTTGCATTTGTACTATTTACTTGGCGATTTTTCATTGCATTTCACTGTCAGCAGAAATATAAAAGAAGAAACAGAAAATCAAGTATATGGAATTTAAACAAATGAATTAACGGTTGAGCACAAATGAGATCAAGAAAAGTTTTTCATTGATGTAAATTGAATTAAAATAATAAAATATAAAAATTGTTGAAAAAAAACTCAACTCGAACAGAAGTGACGATGAACTAGACCTTAAACAAGAACTGAATCAAAACTAAAGTAGAACAGAACTTAAACACAAATAGAACCGAACTTAAAAATCTGCTCTAGAACAGACTAAGAACTGAACTACACTCTATCTAGAATGGAACTAGAAATGAACTATAACAAAAATGGAACTAGAACTGAATTTGAACCGAACAAGAACTGAGTTAGACTTGAACTAGAACTGAAATAGATCTAACTATAGAATTGAATTATAACTATAATAGAACTGAACTTGAACAACATTGCTTGAATAAGGGTTCGGCGGAACCCGCCGGGAGGAGTCCTGCATTTTGGTGCACCTGCTAGAACGTAGAGAAGGGCGATAAAGGCGGAGCTGCAAGCAGCAAACTTCTTAAAAAAGGACGTCATCTGAATATATGTAGGTAAAAAAATAATGTCTTTTGAAAGCGTTTATTATAGGACATCCCTGGTAAAATTCATTGGTTCTTTCAGTAGAATTGTGAGTAGCGCTTTTGTGTTTTTCCGATTATTCAACACATTATTTTGTAGGCGAAGTTTTTACTGGGACTGAACTAGAAATGAATTAAAACTTGGGGCTAATTCCAGCAGTCGTTATCGAATACTTTTTCGATTCGAAAGCAATTTTATTTCTTACTCTTTCAGTCGATACTAAACGAATCGAAATTATTTTTTCAGTATTTTAAAAACTCAAATAAATGCTTTGCAACATTGGAAAAATAACATCCGTTCGTTCAGTATCGACTGAAAGAACAAAAAGTAAAATTGCTTTCGAATCGAAAAAGTATGCGATCTCGACTGCCAGAATTAGCTACCTGCAGCCGTATTCTGCATTTCGCTAAAGCTAAATCTCTATCGCTAAAAATCTATTAAGTTGATTAAACGATTTTTGGCCTCGAATGCAATTCTGTAAGGTGCATTGCTTAATTTGGCAATGCATTAAAAATTTAATTAGCCACAATTTAAGCTATTAATATCATCGCTGAAATTTTTACATTTTGTATTCTCTACGGCATTTTAGCGATCGAGATTTAGTTTTAGCTGAGCGAATTACAGAATACGGCTGCAGAACTAGAACTGAATTGGAGCTTAACTAGAACTGAACTAAACCAAAAATCAAATCGAACTAAGCTGAGTATACATATCTCCATATTTTTTTTAATTAAAAGAAATAAAGTAAAAATCTTTTTCTCATAAATTTGGAACACCTTGACTCAATTACATTAAATAGATATTGCAAAGCATTTTCAAGCAAACTTTTTAAATACATTATCAATGAATTTATTTCAAAAATAAAAAGAAAGAAATTCTTTGATCAATATGGATATTTTAATTTAATTTATGCCATAAATTATGCAACATCTCCATAAATGCACTTTAGAGGTATTTACTTTTTGAATAATACATATTGCGTGATATTACATCCCATTACAATGCCTGCCTCACTTTACAGTCTTGCTTCTAACACTTTCATAAAGTACAGACCAAAAAAAAAAAAAACAAGAGAAAGAGAAACAAGTAAAAAGAATAAATTTAAACATACACACTCTAGCACATACATAAAAAATAAGTAGATGTATCTTCCAACTTTTCCTTAGGGATCTTATCTGTGTTGGTCTCTATTTATTCCTTGAGGTATCTTTATTGTAATGGCAGGAAAAATAACAAAAAAATAAAAGAAACATTTTGATATTTACCACCTTGACAACAGGTATACAACATTTATCACAGTCCAAACACCAGGCGTCTCAGCCAAACTGTTGGATTCACTTTATCATCAACATATAAATTTGAAAAAAAAAAGAATTATATTCCATTTTATTGCAAAGGATGAACAATAAACTGTAATTGCCCCAGATCTACCTCTAAAATGGTCACTAGTTTATGTAAATGCTTAAAAGCAAAATAAATTTTAGAAGTTGGAATACAAATTATTCATTCCGATAATGTTTGTGGTGTTGCTGTTTTGCGGATACTTAACTTTAATGTATTTCATGATGCACTTATATTTCATTTAGAAGATAATTTCAAAAAATATTTTGTCTAATTTTGTTTTAATTCAGCCATCGGGATGAAACTGGCAAATATTAAGGTCTCCTAGGCATATGTATTGGTTGGTGTTTTTGTTTGGGAAGCAAAGCTGAGTGCTATCTTGGCGTGTCCACAGGTTGCGGATAGTGGAAAAGTCTGATATACGCGGCAGCTGCTTAACCGTCACGGAAAGTTCAGCGGCCCAGAGCGGAGGGTCACAGTTGATTTGCTGGTTGCGCTGCTTTCCAAATATATTCTGAGTGCCAAAGAGGCCCTGGGCAACATGACGGTTTGGTGCCATTAAATAACCAATTCGCTTAGGTTTCGCTTGTCGTCTTAGGTAATTAGGTGACAACGGGTGTGACAGAGTCGCTAAAGCAGGGTTTCTTGATAATCCCGTCAACGGGTGTGTGTTTTGATACATAGATGGCAGCCCTATCACCAAACTAGGAAATGCAGGTCATCAATACATTTTCGAATTTAATCTTGCTTACGAACCGCAATGGCGCCCTATGCTCCAGCAACAGGTAAAGGAATACATATATATTGTTTTAGTTTCATTATAGTTCAGTTCCTGGAAGTTCGACTCTAGTTCAAATGAAGTTTTCTCTGGATTGATTTTTAAAAAACTTTAACAGTATGTTACTGATGGTCTGGAAAGTACAATAGGCCTTATGATTGTTCAAAGTATTTTGTGGAATTGGCACCACCCAAACAAAGGTAACACTTATTTTCGTCTATTTACAAAACTGTATGCGTTAGAGCTTTTAAACTTTTGAAGAATCAACAGTCTATAGATCTATGTACATTATTAGGTTTGATATTGCTTCGGTAGGAGTAGAGAAAAGGATACCCCAGATCAGTGATGTTATATTTTTTAAAGCCCCCTAAACAGCCCAAAACAAAATCCATGTTTCCATATATGTAACTTTGAAAAAGTTCTAAAAATTCAAAAAACCTTTTCATCTTTTCCCTATGGCCATTTTTTTTGAAAAAAAATCCTACAAATAGGGATTTTCCCTACGTATAACATCACTGTCCCAGATAATGATTATTATTTACAGTATATATAGCTGATATGGCTTAATTGATCGGTTATCTAAAAGTTTTTTATAAAGTAAATGAAAAATAGTATAAATGTTTAATACATTAATATAAAACACAATTATATATGTCCAGAAAAGCAGAGCGGGTAATGGTAGTACTAACCCTGCAGCCACACGATCAAGTATTACTTTCAAGTTTTTTACACATACTGCTTGTTAAAATTCACAAAAATTGAAAGATGTGATGTAGGCTGCAAGCATTCTTAGAGCAAAAAGAAAACAACTTATAAAGACAATCGAAAAAGATGCTCATTAAATTTCTTGAACGTAAAGTGAAACACTCAACTTGAAAGAGAAACTGAAAGAAAATAAGATTTAATTTTAAAAAGTTTGAGTGAATTGGTAAAAAAGATTGGGGGTTTTAAACCTAAAAGTCTTACACCAAATTAAGACAAATATTGGTAATTTTTCAGTTGAAAAAAGTAACCAAAATGGCAAAAAATACACATGTACACACTGAGAAAAGTAACCAATTTCGGTTAAAAGTAACCAAAACAGCAACGCTGTTTAAGCCCTTATGACACTACATTTTTAATGCATTGTTCAAGTTTTGGTGAACAGTACAAATATAATGTAATACAAAAATTTACCAAGTGCAAAGAGTTAAGCTGTATTTAGATAAATGGCAAACTGTCAAAAATTTTACTAAAGTTATCGATAAAAAATGAAGTTATGTCAAAAAAAATGTAAAATTGTTTAACTTAAAATTGACATTTCAAGCTTGAAATATTAAAAGTGTTGCTGAATCAGCGGTTTATGGGCAAATTCAGCGATTTACCGCTTTTTGTTTTTAGGTTTCTCATAAAAAAAAAGTTGGCAGCATTTAATAAAATAAACAAAACAGGGATGGCTAAGTTGTTTCAATTGTTCTTTTTTGTTGATACTTTTTTAACTAAGATTTATAATACCTTTTTGTGGTGTTTTTTATGAACATAATTAAAATTAATTTCAACTAAAAAAATCTTTTAGTACAATTAGGGTAAAAAACTATAATTTTTAAAGGTTGTTGGTACAATATTAAAAATTCTCAACGCCATCCCTGAAACAAAAACATAACATACATATAGTTTGCTCTTTCTTACATTTACTGTTTCTTTCTATCAATTCTATATCAATTAATGAATAAAAAATGTAGTGTCATAAGGGCTTTATTATGACTACCCAAATATTCAAAATTTTGTTAGTTTTAAAAAATTATTTACAAATACTTTACATCAAAAGGACATGAAAGATTAGGATTTTTATAGTGAGTCATAGCACGATAAAAAATATTCCAGAAAATACCCAATTTCTGGAATTTGTTGAAATTCGCCAAATTCAAAAGTATCTGAGTTCAAAAATGTATGAAAGTTCGTTTAATATTTACGACCAAAACCGGCACCGACCTAAAATAGTTAAAAAAGAAAACTCTAAATTGAAGTTACCGTAAAATTATAAAATGTATCCGGCTTCATTCATGTTAAGTAGAGGAGTTGTTCGATTCCCGTGAAAGCGGAATTTTTTTTAAATTTTTCAGTTATCTTTTTTCAATGTGCAATAACACTTGGAATAATAAAAACTGCCGACCTGTGATATTAGGAGTGTTTAGGAATAAAATCGGAGTAGATTTCCAAAAGCCACCTTTAAACATATTATGGTTAATATAACCATATTATTGTCATCTACAACCATATTATGGTTGAATTAGTCCTCCATCAAGAAGCCACAACCATATTATGGTTGCCTCTAAACATGTTATTGTTAAATATGACAAAAATTTGTTTTAAAATTAACAATATTATTTTCCTCTTTTTCAAGAGCAACATGATATGGTTGAAAACCAACCATGCTATTATAAGTGTTAAACAGGTTTTAGTTATTTTTGACCATAACATGCTCGGAGGCAACCATAATATGGTTGTGGCTTCTTGATGGAGGACTAATTCAACCATAATATGGTTGTCGGTGACAATAATATTGTTAAATGAATCATAATATGTTTAAAATTTTCTTTAAAAATAGTTTTGCTGGAGGTGACCATATTTAAACATATTTTTTCTCTTTTTGTATTAAACATTACATGGCAAAAATCAATGAATAAGGCTTCGAACTACTTTCTCATCCGCCCTATTATCCGGATTAAACCCCGATTGACCATCTTTTGTTTTGAAACCCGAAGAAATAACTCGGTAAACAAATACCCAGATTGATGACCTGAAGGATCTTATTTTTTCGAAGGGTTAAAAAAAATTTAAGAAACGTAAGCCAATGTGTATACAGCTCAAAGGCTATTACGTTGAATAATATAAAAGTTTTTATTACCGGTGTTTTTCTTTGAAGAAGTCTCAGACTTATTACCCGCCCTTGCAATAATTTTTTTTTTATTTTTGGCAAATATCTATGTGTTTCTGTAAGTAGCTGTAACATAATCATTGTAAATATAACCAAGTCTTCATAAATAATCACTTGCATAAGTGGCAAAAATAATTTAAAATTACTAAAGTGGAAAAAAGGAATATATAAAAACAGATCTAACATTTGTATAACAACAGGAGCTATCAAACCCATCCATCTGCAAAAACCAAAAATACCAGGCCTTCCACAGCACTATTCAACAGACAATGTTAGGTTATACATTTACATATACTGTAAATGTATTTGTGTGTATTGTACAATATCAATATGTTTGTGAGTTTTGCACAACTTCATAAAATTTAATGTACTGTAGGATGAATGATTTAATGCATGTATGGATGGGAAAATGATGTTGGCATTATGAGTGGTGGTAGGAAAATATGGTATGCGACAGTTTAAGCTTTGGCAGTACGAACTGTTCATACTAATAAGAACACAATGGACCTGATGTTAGAAAACTTTAATAAAAAGCTTAGTTCTTGTTAATTTGTTACTCGAATGTACTTAGTTGTGATCTGTTTGTGCTCTAGTTAGTTTAGTTCTAGTTCAGTTCAGGCCACAAAACGTTACATCCGCGAACGTTCAACTCGTGACGTAAAATCAGCATTTTAAAAATGGCAGTCAAAGTAAAAAAACTGCCATTTCTTCCACTTCTTCATTAGTCATTGGCCAAAAAAACTGCGGATTTTACTTCTGATTTATAAAATGTAAACAGCCGCTGTCAAACCCACTCAAAAAGCGAAAAGTTGTTCACAAAATTTTCATTTTTGTTCGATTGCTTTCGGTTTCGACTGCAATTTTCTAAACCCTGCGTAAAATTGCATTTTTCGGATTATGACAATCGTGAGTGAACTTCCCAAATATGAGATTATTGCATAAGTGAAGTAGGAAATAATTGCCAAAAAATTTGCTCCCTTGCAAATTGCGTTCAAGGAAAAGCTACAGCCAACCGGCTATGGGATGAGCTTTAAAAAACTGCGGTGAAGAGTTTTTGGGTACATCTAACGAACACTTTTTTAAAATCATACGCTGCGTTTGATCCCTCATTCGCCTTCGTTTTATTCTTTCATATTCTTCGCAATCACTCGAACTTAAGTAAAAAAATAATCCACGTTACATATTAACTTTTGTTAATTCCAATTATATTTTTTAATTATTTTGGCGGTTCTACATCTATTGTGAATTTAGTGAACTATTTAAAGTGTTGTGGAAGATTAAACATATCGTGAATTTTAAGGAAAATTACTATTCGTTTGCAATTGTTTATCATGATGCCACTCCGTTCATGAGATTTACGTTGACGTAATAATTTTTCTTATCGTTAATACGATCACGGATTTGGCGATTTGAGCCCTGTTCTAGTTCAGTCTTAGCTGAGTTCCAGTTTAGTTCTAGTTTACCTCCAATTTTTTTCAAGCTTAGTTTTAGTATACATACTTCTATTTGAGTTATAATAAAGGGTGGGTTAATAAGCCCGATAGAACTTACAAAAGGGTACGCTGTTAAACAAATTGTACTGCATTCACTTTCTGACATTTATTATCAAATCATCCTTAATATATTCACGCTTCAGCAACGCTAGCAAATTACCTTGAAAATCATTCATCGTTTCGCGCAATTTATCGATGACACTCTACAGACTCCACTACATCTTGAAAAATTAGCGATAAGTTGATTTCGAGAATTTGAGCTGTCAATCGGTTTCCAAGGTAGTGCAACTCGACACCTCTCGCTTGTCTCCTGTTGCGCTACATGAGTTCACTGGCTTGTGCTAATAAACCAGTTCCAACTGACACTTTAAAGGCCAACATTGTTCGTGACATAGGGTCAGCAATGCTCAAAAAGTATTCCGAAATTAAACATTCAGAATGAACACAGCCGCGGTTCCAATATGCCCGAAATAATTTTCAAATGTAATGCCATGTATGTATATTTAGCTTTCACCCTTTATATTTTGTTTAGACTACTTCAGTTCTAATTTATTTCTAGTTCAGTTTAAGTTTAATTCTAAATAAATTCAAGCAAAGGGTAATCAAAGATGATCAAAATACGTATAAAAAAACCAAAAACAGTTTCTAGTGCAATTTTCGAAAAATAAGGTAGAAAGCATTTCTTTTGTAGTGAAAACTTATTGTTTTTGTGGACTCTGTGGTTCTAGTTCTAGTTGAAGTCTAGTTCAGTTTTAGCCCAATAAAAAATTTTATCATATTGCGAAGCACTTATGATACATTTGAACAGAAATGCAGTAAAGTAAGTGAAAGACCTCTCAAAAACTTTAATATAAAAAATAAAATTTCAAGTGCCACGGCATTCCCTTACTACGAAGCAGGTTTGTAAGGGAGAATACTAAAAAATAACTGTATCAAAACATTCAGTGTGTAAAGCTGATCGTTACTTGAACAATTTGTATATGCGCTGAATAATGCGCTTTATGTGTCAAAAATGTATTGCTTCAAAGTGGGAACTCGCCATATAGAATTCATGTCTTCCGTAAGCGCAATGGTAAGCGAAACTTGTATGTTTCTCCCTTACAAACCTGCTTCGTTGGAAGCTTGTCCTGCAGACAAACGTAGAGCTTTGCGGGACTAGCGTAGGAAAAAAAGTTTCGTTCTAATTAGTTCAAGTTTATTTCTCGATCTGTTTTGTTTTGTAATCAAGATCGGTTTTTGTTCAGTTTCACTTCGGCTTTAGTTATTTTAAAGTTCACTTTGACTCTATATTTGTTCTCTGTATTTATAGTTCTGTTCCTTTCTAGCTAAATTTAACCTCAATTCCATTTCACTTCTTGGTGTACTAAACTAAAACTAGAACACAAAATCTATTTAAGTAATTTCTACCCATTGTAATGTATTTGAAGAGAGGAAGTAAGTAAGTACACTGTCATGTTAAAAGCAGTAAGTGTACGTTAAAAAAGACAATATGTATGTGTATAGAGATGGTACGGAGTACTCTTCTTAACAGCTAATAACAGACATTGCCAATTCGCCGGAAAAAAGAGCAATAGCTATGATGACAACAATAACAATAAAATATTATCCTTAAAACCATGTCAACACCACAATAATTGTAGGGGAATATTACAATAAACGAAAAACTGTCTATCTGTTTGTAAATAAATTAGGGGGAGTGCGAGTTGGTATTTTCAAAATTTTTTTTGATATGTGAGAAATTTTAAACTGAATGGAGTTAGTATCAACCTGAATTCAGTTAGTTGAAAATACTTTTTAATACCAATTTACCCCCTTAATTTTAAATCCCCTTTATAAATAAGCTAATGTCAGCGGAAATTCCATATGGAATGAAAAATAATGGGAAATTTATTTGCGAGGAGTTTTCATATTGTAAGCAAATGACCATTCAGATTGACTAAAAAGATTTTCAAATTTTAACATTTATTGTGACAAATTTGTTCATCGTTTATTATTCAAAATTAAATTTTAAATTATATTAATTGAAGTTTTATGTTGCGTTCATAATTAATTCATTAATTACTTTTTTAACTGCCATAAAAATTAAACTTGTCTGCTGCACGAAATTTTATTTCTTTTATTAAGGACTAACATTCAAATATAAAACAGTTTAAATCAGCAGTTGAATTAACGTTTGTGAGCACGTGTTTTAGACGTTTGTCATTTTAAATTGTAATAAAAGTTCTGCGCGTTATTTCAATAATTTAGGGAAATATTTTTTTTTGGAAATTTTTAAATGTAAAGGGGATTTTTTTAGACGTATAGAACTTCCGATAGGGATAACTCTACATTTAGTTGTCATACTAATGAAGATTGTTTGATTTTTTGAGTATACTTGATAAATCACCATGCACAGACTTATAGTGCATTAACACCTACGCCATAAACCGGTTATAAATTGTTTATGATGATAATTGAGAAACTTGTTTATCCATATAAATTATAAACACGTTTGTAATTAGCTTTTGAGAGAAACTAGTTACAAACAACCAGTTTTTGTTAATGCAACTCTGTTTTTTCAAATTTTGTTCTGGCAACTCTAGTGATATTTGACATTTCATCAAGAATAAAAAGTTAAAGTGAACAAAAATTACTTTTATCTGTATGATAAACAAAGAAAATTCCCGTTCGGTGAACGGTGATGCTTATTTCTGGCTTAACGGGTAAATAAACAAGCAGAATTGTCGTTTTTAGAGGGAGCACAATCCTTATGAGAAATCATGGGCTAATTTTACAGTGTCGCCATTCACGCAACAGGCAAATGATTCTTAAATTTTTTTATTCCTCATGTCACTTCAAATCATTTGGAGGAGAAGTGGTTTCAACAAGACGGCACAACAGCCATACCTCGCGTGAAACCATCATTTTGTTTAGCCAAATGTTTGGTTACCGAGTTATTATAAGAAACGGGCCTGTGAATAAACCACCACGTTTGTGTGATTTGACACCTTTAGACTAATTTTTGTGCGTGTAGGTCAGATCTTTGGCATATGCTGTTAGACCAGCAACGATTGATCATTTAGAAGGAAAAATTCGACGCACTATTGAGAAATAATAATAATATAGAATAATGAAGTATGCTCGAAAAAGTATTGCAGGATGGCGCATTCGCGGAGGCCACATGACAAAAACATTAAATGCCAATAAAATGTTGGTCATTCTTTTGAAGCCCGCTTGGGATTTATCTAATAGACCTACAGTTTACGAGAGGCAATATTAAGAGCGTTAATTTGAAGACTTATTTTAAATGAAAGCTAATTTAAATATAGATTTTGCCCTTTATTCGTTTTGTCTCTAATATTTATAGCTTTAGAGAGAGAGCCACTTGTTAACATTCGCGTTGGGTATGTAAAAATATCGAATTAAATTAGTAACCTTAGCAATATAAATAAAGATTATGCTATAAATCATGCGAAATTATAACAGTAAAAGTGTTGCTATGACTTAGAAAGATAATTTTCTATATTTAGTGTTTGTAAACTTTAAATTTACCTCTCAATTTACAGATGTTTAAATATTTTAAAAGTTTGCAGATATGTATAATACTTACATTAATATACAGCATTAGAAAATTTTAGCAAGAGCTTACCTGCAAGAAAAAAAAATAGTTTTCAAAAACTTAACGTGTATAAAAACATAAAAAATTATTACAAATATGATTAAAAAAATTTATTTTTAAATAGTCCTAAGAAAACAAACAAAAAAAAAAAAAAAAAAAAAAAAAATCGGCCGGTTTTTTTTTAATCAGGGCCCTGTTAACCAAAACTATAAGTTACAAATCTACAAGTAAAATATATTTGAAACAAAACCAGACATTGTAAAATCGTTGCTTTTTTGATGTATTTTACTTGTAGATTTGTAACTTGTAGTTTTGAGAAACAGGGCCCAGGCCGAATTAGAGGTCCAACGAACCATCACATTATAGAATAAAGAACATTTAAACCAATACAGTGGAATCTCTTATGACTGGACACCAAAGGGCCCATTTTAAAGAGTGTCCGTAAAAGGGGAACTCCCGAAAGCACTCAAAGTATTCCAAACGCGGATGGTACCATGCCAGAGTGTCGGCCTATAGAAGGCGTCCGCTTAAGAAAGCTGTCATTAAAGAAAGATTACAATCTAAAAACAATTTTATGTAAGAGGTTTGCGAACCGTAATTTTGTAAACTGCGTAGGAGAAACCGATTTGGAAGAGAAAAATCTACGAGAGATTTTCCGGGCAGTTATGGTCCTTCGGACCGCAGCTTTATAAAGTATAAATAACATTTTTCATAAGTGTTGTTGTAAACCATTTTTTCATTGCGAAATGATTGTAAACGAATTTCAAAGTTTTTTTTAATTATTTTTTAAATCTATCCGAAAAATCAGAAATGTTTTTGTGCACGATTTTAGATCTTTGTTGAATACGTGTACAACTAGAAAAGTACATTTCACTGATTAAATATTTAAAATCGGGCTAATATTAAGAATTCTGAATTGTTTTTAATGTTTGTAATACCCGAGGTGCCCTACTTTGGGAACTAAGGAGGCCTTCCTGATATTTCTATAGATCCCATATCCGAAACTTAAACTAGAAACAAGGCGTTAATTATCACCTGTAATTTTATTTCAATCGGACTAACAGTTCGTAAGGTCTAGAATTATTTCCATTTTGTTCCAAAAACTCCCACTGTGGTCGCCATCTAGATTAGCCATCGCTTTGTTAAAACAACAAACTATTTTTTGTGCACACATGCATTTTGTAAGTGAACACAGATGTTGTCGATGTTTTGTTCTTGTTAAAACAGCGATGTTAAAAAATTGTTTGCACAACGATGTCTAACATCACTGCAGTATTCAGTGGTGTTCTGGAAATCGAAAACGCAAAACGCAATAATTTGGAAGTTGTTTTTAATACACTTTTACAGCCTGTTTTTGTAAAACATAAGTCTTCTCACTTGAAGTTTTCCTATTAATACGTTTATGTTTAAAATTTGGTTTTTAAAAAACATTTAAAAGCTTTCGTCTATTCATAGTTGACATAAATAGAGCTTTTTTCTTTCGTGAATCCACATTATTGCCAATGCATTAATATTCGTACATTTCTATTATTTTTTCATATAAAGGTTTTGTGTTTGTGGTTAACCCTGGCTTTTGTTTACAAAAATTAAAATTAAATTTCAAAAACAAAATATTTTATAAAAAGTGTTCTAAATTAGTAAAAATAAAAAAGCTGAATGAAAATGTTAACAATTATAGCAATAAATAAAAGAAATACATAAAGAAGATATTTTTCTGCACATAAACATATAGATATGTAAAAGGTTTTTTGCGAAGATATAATTTTTTGTAAAATTCGGAAGAACGGTGGTATTTTACACTACAGTGTATGTACAGTCACACAGATAATAGTACGTACGCCTTAACAATTCTTTAACTTGCCAAAAATTAGAGATATTTAAAATAATAAATAAATCAAAAATTTTTAAATGGAAGCCAATATTTATTTCATTATTTAATTTAAGACAATTGATTTGTCCGCATAATTAGGTGCGAAGTCGAGCCGCTTTTATCTGTTTATATCCCCAATTAATGTTTGTTTTTTCTTAGTACGCGGCTATGTAATGTAATGTAAAAATTTTAAAATTTGAACTCAAGGAATTCGCAACGTTCATTTTGTTAAAAATATATGCACGCATTTCATTACAAATGTCCTTTGTTTTCTTACCTATTTTAACAAAACAGTAATATTTTATCTAAAATTACTGCAGTCTTTAAGAATTTGCTTGCAAGTTTAGCTTGTGCCACTTTCCGTATATTATTATTCCTTTAAATCTTCTTATTTAAAAAAGGACAGTTTTCTATTTGGCATCGTACGTATAATTATCTGTGCTTTCAGATTAACTTAAAAGTGTAAAAGTATAATTAGCGGAAATTGACCCAAACTTTTTGTCGATTGATTTTGACAGTGTGTCGATGCCTTGCAAATTCCAAAAAATATCGATCAGAAATCCAGAGTTATTCTTAAGCTCCAATTTTAGAGGGAGTACGTACTATGCCATGAACAACGGTACGCGACATGATGTGATCGGTTTTTAAATGGCAGTGCTATATTTAAAAAACTAAATGGGCTGCATATGGAGGTGTGGCTATACAAACTTAACCGTTTTAGAAACATCATTGACATACCTTTCATTCAAAGCGGTGACTGGCACAAACTTTTTTTTGTAAGGAGGTCGACCCGCTCTAATGTACATACATATGTTCATATTTTTGAGCATATGTA
Organism: Pollenia griseotomentosa; assembly: GCA_963931875.1. NCBI lineage: Eukaryota > Metazoa > Arthropoda > Insecta > Diptera > Polleniidae > Pollenia > Pollenia griseotomentosa. Next base: position 17,316,819 of record OZ007562.1, read on the forward strand.
GTTCCATTGTTTCTAAAATTTTTGAACCTGTAAATACATATTTATGTAATTATAAGTGAACCTTTATAGAATATTTTATAATAGTATTAGTTTGTAAGGTTTCCTTTTTTAAAATATCGCAGTTATTTTCCATTTTGTGGTGATTTGTTTTTTTAACGAATGCCTTTTACTTTTCGTCTACTTTTCACTTTTGTTTTCATTTATTACGAAGATGTTCATTTTATAAGAACCAAAAATATGTAGAAAAAAATTAAAGCTTTTTTTGTCACTCACATGAAATGTTTTTTTAATTTTATGAAAACCTAAATCTGATTTCGTTCGTTTTTTTTACGAACGAACAAATATTTTCATTTTCTAAAAACAGGCTGTTAATCTAATTTTTATAATTTTTGTTATAAAATTCTGTTTAATAGAGAAATATTTGTATGTATAATATTTGTCATAAAATTCTTTTATCACGGAAGGCTTACTAAAAAACGACATTTAAAATTCTTGCGTTTTGCGTTTTCGATTTGCATAACACCCCCGATTGCCATATAAAAAAGCGCCATTTTGATTGTTTTTTATTGTTGCTTTTTATATGGGTTTTCGTGCCATACGTTTTCCCCACATCAAGGAACATTAACAATTGTGCGTCGCTAATTCTACCAACGTTTTGTTCTTGAGCAAACATAACAATGGATAGTCTGGACGGTGTTACGATTAATTGGTATAACAAAACATTGTCAACATGACTTACAATCAAATCAAACACATAATACATTTGACGTAATTAACAGTCTTGATATTTTGTTGATTGGAAAATATGGATAGATGTTTAAAATTTGGATTTCCATATTTTTTTTTTTCAAATGTCCTTATGATCATTTCGCGAAAGGGGGTGATATTCCGAATACCCAGAAAAAATTAAAAATTGTCTCTAATCAACACATTTATTCCAAATTCATAGAATCAAGCAACCCATTTGTTGATTTTGCACCTATTACCGAAATGATTATATTGATTACTAAAAATTGTAAAAATTTTATATTTTGAATATTTTTTTTCCAATAAATTTTATTTTTAATTTTAATTAAAAAAACTTTGCTGTTTCAAACAATGTGTTGATTGATTTTGACAATTGCCAACAACAATTTCATAAGTTTGAATTATTTTATTTTAAATGAAATAATTTTTTGATATTTAATTATTATTTTAATTCAAAATTTATTTCAAAACAACTAAAATGTTTATTAAATCCAAATTATTTTTTTAATTTTCTTTCAACAAAAAAAAAAAAAAAAAAAATTAATTGATTCAATTATCACATTAATTAAATTTAAAAACTTTTTAAATAATTTTTTTAATTGATAAAAAACTACTAATAATTTTTTCTGTGTAGGAAACTTCTAGAAATAAAATATACAAAAAAATTATTTCAAACTAGCGGACACGGCGACCTTCGCCTCGTCCCAATTTTAAGCCCGATAAATAAAAAAAATTAGGGAAATTAAAAATTAAGTTCTTTCACATTTTTCCGTAATTTTCCGTGCTTTACGCTAAGAATTTTCTATTTTTTCATTTGAAAAGCCATTAAGGAATAATTCCAAACAAAAATCCATACAAAAAATCTATCACTGAATTTCAATTGATTGTAATGCTTTTACCGTATATGGATATAAGCGTGATTTGCGACAATCCGGAATCAGTTTAACAATACCCAAAACTCGTATAAATTGCAGCAAGAAGAATAGCACATTTACTGTAGAAAATTACAATGCCAAAATGACACCTGTCAGATTGCGCAAAGTCCAAGTCAACGTATAAATCCACCTATCGGATTTTGGCTGAGAACTTTCTATTTTTTTCATTTGGAAAGCCATTAAGGAATAATTTCGCACAAAATTTCGTACAAAAAAATCAATTTTTGATTTTTCCAATTTTCCTACTTTTGCGGAGAGATTTTCCAATTTTTCGCATTTTCCGCAATTTTCCATGATTTACACGAAGAACATTCTTATGTTTGATTTGGAAAACCATTAAGAAATAATTTCACACAAAATTTCATACAAAAACTCGATTTTCGATTTTTCCAATTTTCGACATTTCCGCAGAGATTTTTTTAAATTTTCTTCCGTAAAAACCTTCTCCTCGAAAATACGAACAACTGACAAAAAAAAATTTACAAAATTTAATCGGCCCAGCCGTTCTCATTTTATGAATTACTATACATTTTTTACACCATATTTATATATATAGATGACCCTCTTATTTATAAATGTTTTTAAGGTATCTTTCCCTCTTAAAAAAATATATTTTTATGGCTTTAGATAAAATTTAATTAAATTGTTCAATAGAAATCGTGTTTAAAAACCACAAACATCAATAATAGGAAAAAAATCTAAAACAAAGTCATATAAATTCAAAAGGTCTTACAAACCCTCTTTTATTTTTAAAAATCGTCATTATTTACTAGACGAAATGTTTTCTAAAATATTAAAAAATTTTACAAAATTTGCAATTACATTGGTGGCTTTAAATGTAAGTACACCTTGAATCAAATATTTTCTTTCCTTAAAAAAAAAAAATAAAACTTTCTCTAGCTACTCGTGTATCCTTTTGTAATCACTCCTTACTGCGAGGCCAATCTGGTATCTTCCATTTCTAATAATGTAATAGGAGCTGATGTGAATTCTATTTTAAACTTGGTTGTGCATTTGAAAGAGGTTAAAGTAACGTTGGATGCTATAATAGAACTGCTGGAGATTTTATTACCAATGTTGTATAATGTGTCAAACATTTTAGGTCTTCTTGGGCAACTCAATGTTTAATAAAGCTACGTTCACAATCACAAAAACATTTTCATTTGGTGTTCATAATAGAGCAACATTTTCTTTTGCAACCACACAAATTTTGCATTAAGAAACCGCCGTTTGCAAATTTTAGCCACAACAATATTTTGCATTTATTATTATTTTTTACAACATTATTTTAAAATTTTCATTCAAAACTAAATAAAAATATTTTAAACGTCAGAAACAATTTCATACAAAATGTTGCTGAAGTTGTATGTAGTTGACTCAACTTTAGTTGTTTGAAAAATGAAAGGAAAATATATGAAATACTTTGGGAAGAAAAAAGATAGAAGAAACAACGAAATTGTTACTCTGATTGTGAATAAAGCTTAAAGAACAAGTTAGTAAAAACTTTAAATAGTTTTTGTTGTTATTGCAAAGTTATAATTTTAGGATACGTGACCACTTATTTAATAAACCACAAATAATCATAATTGAAAAATAAAATTTTTTTTGATATCTGGGACTCAAGATTTCTTAGTCATCCTTAACCGGGTATTTTTGTTATTAAATACTCCTCCATATCAAAAATTTCAAAGGCTTTGCAAAAATCATCAAATAATATTTGATTTGTATTGGAATAATCCATTTCTTCCATCATCATATAAACCACTTTCATTATCTGCTGGCTAGACCAAATATCCGAGAATAATTTATGCACTACAAAGATTAAATCCTCTACGGTAATAATGCCATTTTTATCATAATCATACATGTTGAAAATTACTATTAAAAAAAAAGAACTATGAAACTGGCCAGTTTATAAAGATTTCTCTCACATACATTTCAGTTTTCTTTGTTTAATTTCATTAATTTGCTGCGAGTTCAATTGAGAGCTACAGGTTCTAAAAATGCTCAGATATTTAGCAAAATCTATAAAACTTAAACGTTTTTTATCACCAAACATGGAACTTAACAAGATAGAAAGTATGGGATTGCGCTGTAAACTGGTCAGGGTTAGAAAGTTAGACTTCTTTAAATATAAAGGAGGAAATTTTTCGAAATCTTTGGCCAGATTACAAAAACATTTATAGAGATGGGAAATTTGACCCGATTTTACTAAAAAAAATTAGTTACAAATTTATAATGTTAATAACGCAAATTGTTTGTTTAGACTTACACGGTGTGGTTTCTTTTAAGATCTTGACATATTCCTGGGGACATTGAAAACTTTCTGGTATTGGCTTTTTGGAGCGGCAACAAAATAACGAGCAAAGGAACATTTTTTTAATTTAGAAAATTAAAATTGTGAAATTTCAAAATGTTGATTAAACAAAGGGTGTTTCAAAAATATAAAGAAATTGTCTTCTAAAAATTTTCGTATAAGAGGAATTTTTTATAGCTAATTTTTGTATAAAAGAAAACCTTATGAAAATTTTTTTGAATAAGTATAAAGCGAATTCATTACAGGTAATCTCGGTACTACAACAAGTACAACTCTACAATAACTACACGCAATTTTTTTGTAAAGTCATTGTACAATGTCAAAAGCATAATGAAAGGCTAAAACATAAAATATTAATTTTAACCAAGGCGAATTCATAAATTAATAATAATAATTAATCAATAAAATAGATGCTGCAAATGCGCATCCTGGAATAACTTTACCTAGGCCTCCATTGAATTGGAAATTGGCAGTTTTAATAGCTCCTAATCCATTAAATAAAGCCGAAAATTGGTAAAAGCTTTTAGATCCTTTACCGCCAAGAAAATGATGTGGGTTTTAAAACAACAATTTGCCCAAAAAGCTTTGGAACTGTATGCAAAATGAAGATCTTTGAAGCCCATTAACGCATTCTTACGTTTTTTCTGTTTTATTTTTAAATGTATTTTTTATTAAAACTTTTTTTAATTGTTTTTCAATTTATTTATTTTATGTTAATTTTTTTTTCATGCCTGCTGAAAGTTTTCAACTTAAATGTAAACAAAAATAATAAACAAACGTTGACATCAAACAATTATAAAGCTAAGAAAAAGTTATTACCTGGGCTGGACTATCCTGCTATGAATTCGCCTTGAATGAGTAAAATTTTTTTAAAAAGGAAATTTTTTACTATAAAAGTTTTGTGTAAGTAAAATTTTCTTTACGAAAAATTTCTTAAAGGAAAAATAGGAAATTTTTCACAGAAAATTTTCATATAAGAGAAATTTTCATTAAAAATTTTATAACTAGTAAAGTTTTCTGTATACAAATTGATATAAAAGACATTTTAATGTAAATATAAATAAATATATAGACATTTTAATAAAAAAATTTAAATAAGTAAAGTTTTCTTTTGAAAAAGTAAATCGCAAAAAATGGGGGCACCCAAAATGGGGCACCCAAAATCCAAGAATAATTGTGGAACATCCAATGCACCCACTAAGATGAACAGTTTGGTGTGGAGTAACTTCAGAAAAGACTATTGGATCATATTTTTCGAAAACAACGAACAAGTTGCGCTTAAAGCAGTGTTGCCACTTTGTGGGTAAGTACCCGAATTTGGTATAATTTTTACTGTCGTGGGTAGAGCATGGGTAATTTCTTTAAGGTGTAATTTGAAATTCTTACTTTAGATACTTCAGATAAATCAAGATTCGATTTCAGTGATGACATTAATTTCTTTTAAAACATTGTTGCTAAAAAATGCACAGTCTTCTGAACCAAAGAATCGGTTTCTTTTTTAAAAAAGACTTCAATCATTAAATTAAAATTTTCAAAAGTTTGGTTATAAATGTAGCAAGATGGACCCTTAGATTTGGATAAAGATGTCTATCATAGTGATTTAGAAGCTGAAGTTTATTGAAAAAAGTTATTCAAACTAAAAAATAGCCTGGGGGTAGATATGTTTCCAATATTCCAACATATAGTTAATTTTATTTTTATCTTGCAACTTTTTAATGCTTTAGTTTGAAGAATATTTAACGCCCTTTACAGTTGTAAAACTAAAATACGAAAGGGATAGTTGTATTAAACTCTGCAGGCACTTTGTTTAAGGTATACAGGGTTTTTATTTTTAAGACCATGAAACTTAGAATGGTGGACATTACAAAAAATAAATTAATTTTAATCGCAGATTGATACACGGCATTACAATTTGAAACTGATCCTTGACAAAACGCATTGACGTCCAATTTTGTTTCTCTTTTTGGAGCATTGTTGGCTGCATGCCACGAATAAAATGAACAATGTTGACCCACAAGACGTCAATTGCTGCTGGTATATCAGCATAAACCAGTGACTTCACAGCCCAACGAAAAACAATCAAGAGGTGTCACATCGCACGGTCTTAAAGTCTAATTGACAATTTATTTTCTGTAAATCTACACATCGCCTTCATTTGTGAAAAAATAAGTTGCGTCAGTTTAATCATGAAGTCGCTTATAATGGTTGATTTTCAAACTAAACTAGATAATTGGGTGGCGTTGTTCAAGCATGACTCCATGCATGATGATGTGTCTGAGCAAAAAGTGAAAGCAATATGACAGTTCGTTTGACAGCTAATCTTTCGTTATCTCTATGGGGCTAAAAAACACCCATTATTAAGGAATGCCAATGAGCATTTTAATATATGCAACCAAATGTGGAAGTTAAACTCATTATTTTAGGAGTTTTATTTTATGTTGTATTGATGTTATTTTTGTTAATTTATTTCAAATTACAATAAGAATCCTAACAGTTTAACTAATGTTGATCTTTTAATAAATTTGTTGTGTTTTTGCTTCTTTGTAAATGTCTTTTTATTAAATAAAACTTCAGTTTTATATCAGGTGTAATTTCATTTAAATCGGGTAATTATGCTTCATCTCAAGTGTAATTTTGAATTTTTAAATTGTCTGGTGGTAACACTTGCTTAAAGTAAACGGCATTAGAGAAAAATTCAGAATTGTGGTTTCAACAAGATGGAGCCACAGCTCCCACATCTGGTTCAATTATGGTTATTTATAGCGTTACTTTAGCGCCATTTTTCTAAAAAAATTTCGTATAAGTAAAATTTTGTATAAAAAAGGTTTGTATAAGAGAAATTTCTTTTGGAAAATTTTTGTATAAGTAAATATTTTTCTATAAAAGTTTTCCTAAAAGCAACATGTTTGTGTTAGTAAAATTTTATTCAGAAAACTTTTTTATAGCAATATTTTTTCTACGGAAAATGTTCGTATAAAAACTATTTTTTTTTTTAGAAAAGTTTCGTATAAGAATAATTTACTGTGGCAAATGTTCGAATAAAAGTAGTTTTTAATTGAAACTGTTTGCAGAGTAAGAAAATCGACGTACAACAGTAATTTTTTATGAAAAGTTTTTGTATAAGAATCATTTTCTATTAACATTTTTGTATTAAAGTAATTTTTTATGGAAAAATGTTTGTGAAAGAGTAATTTTCTTTAAAAAAAACAAGAACATATCCGTATAAGAGTAAATTTCTTTAGAAAATGTTCGTAAAACAATAAATTTACACAAATATATATTTAGATATGGTGGTTTTTAAATAAAAATTATTGTATTACAGTCTTTTTCACTAAAAAATGTTCGTATTGGAGTAGTTTTCATTTAAAAACCTTTATATAAAAAAATTTTCTAATAAACTTTTATATAAGAGTAATTTTTGCACCATGGCAGCAACAATTATGTATACATACAACTATTTAACTATAAATTTTTTATTATTTTTGTGGTTTTTCGTCTGCTTTTTATCATCATTTTCAGATCATTCATAATCCGATTATAAAAGGAAAACTACTCGCAGTTGCTATAGAAAATATGGTGGAAAAGCAGATATTTTTTATATTTAAAATGGGAAAATAAAAACCATAGTGTTGTTATTTTCGTTATTACTACAGTATTAATAACATTTTTAATATCAAAAAATATTTAAGGAAAAAAATTGGAAACAACCAGAAAGACGAAACTAAAGAAAATTATGAGAAAGAATGAGACTGCATGATGGTGATGATTTTCCTATTATGAAGATAAAAAGAGTAGTGTTATAATAAACTCTCAGTTGGAGTTGTCAGTCACTCCATTAAACTGTCCGCCTGCCTGTCATTTAGACTCTCATTTATAGCTGGAGTGTAAAAAAGTGTTTCAATGAGTTTTCTGTATTAAATAAATTTAATATCTTTATATTTTTTTTTTATAGAATTTAAAACGAGTTTCGTTTCCTTTTTAGTTTATTTCTGTGGTATGTACAATTTGATAATGAAAAACGGAAATAAAGTTGCAGAAATGGAAGAGAAAAGGAAATAAATACAATATTAAGATACATACAATAATAATTTACTAGCCGTTTTTAACCCTCAACCAAAGAAACGCTATTGAAACTTAAAATGAAAAAATTTTTATATACAAACCATTATAGTTACCTTAAATTCAGAAATTAAGCAAACGTCTTATTAGGGATTTTAGTAAAGTTCTAGAAAACTGGGAAAAACATTTATTCAGCTTTATAATAAAATTTAGCTAGAATTATTTGCAATCATTTGCCAATAAATCTTAACATTTATAGATAATTATAAAATATTAGCTATTCAGCTAATTATTTTTTAGCTGAATCACAGTTTTGGTTACATAAAGTTTTAGAAAACTGGGAAAAATGTTTAAAATAACGCATTCAGCTGGTATTATTTGTATTCATTTGCAAATATATCTAAACAAATTCTAAAATTATTGACTTTTTTTTTTAGATAATTATAAAATTTTAGCTATTCGGCTATGTTTTACGTTTTAACTGAATCACAGTTTAAGTTTTATAAACTGTTTAAGGGACCGAAGAGCGAGCAAAAATTTTAGAATTCTCTTAATGACTTTTACGCTGTATTTATCGATGCATTTAAATTTTAAAATCTATGAGATAAAAAAAGCAATTGAGCAAAGGATTTTGTGTTATTTTTAATCTAAAAAGCAGCATATAGGTTAATAGTATCTCAAATATATAAATTCTGCTTTCAGCTTACCAATACTTTAAAGAATATCACTAAGAGCATATCAAATAAAAAAAATTTTACTTTCTGTTTTAAGAAAAACAATTCAGCTAACAAATTTGTATAATAAATAAAGAAAAATACACTCAAAATTAGAAATAAAATAAAAACCCTAATATTTGATTTTAAAACAAACCAATCTAAAATTTAACCTCACTTAACTTACATTAAGCTTTGAGGTTTGTAATTCAGCTAAAGTTTTTTAAGATATTATTAAAGAGATTATTATTAAAAAAATGAAGTGAAGTAAAAAGCTTTCATTTAGCTACAGATTTTTATTGAAAATTAAACAAAAATGTGTTAACGATCAAAACTAAAATACATTTTGTTACAAATTTTTTTTATTCAAGAATTTATCTGAGAGTTAAATAAAGATTTTAATAAAAAAAATATTGGTCAAAAAAAAAAAAAACACTAAAATTTCTTAATCGAGCTGACTGTAAAGCTAATCAGCAAACTTTTTTCTATTAAATAAATAAAATAATAAATAATTTTAGTACGTTTTGAGCCTTTTTGTTAAAATTTTCCTAAAATTCACAATTAAATTTACTGACCCATCAAAAAACCACCTTCTGCTTTTGCTTATCACATAAAATGTTGTAACTCCGTAACTGTCTCTTGATAACTTGCATCGTGTTAAGCATTATTTTGCTTACTTTATCACATTTTCTTTCCATACAAATGTTGTTAAGTCCAATTACTTTGAAGCAATGTGTTCCTGCTGTTGTGTTAGTATGCTGCCACATAAATCAGCATCATCAATTTAAATTAATTAGTTATTAAAATCGTTGTTACGTAATGTCCATTTTATGAAAATAAATAACAAGTGAACAAAAGTGTTGTAACATGACGTAGCAGAAATATGGATTATCTTGAAGTATGTGATAGACACCAATAAAATGTTTTGCAAAACGTGAACTGAACTTTTACTAAACAAGAACTAAATTAAATCTTAACAAGTACATAAGTTGATCTGAACTAGGGCTATACTAGTAAAGAATTGCAGTAGAACTGAATTAGAGCTGAAATATAACTAAATTGGTTCTGAACTAGAACTGAACTGGAACAAAAATAAAACTGAACTAGCACTGAAACTAAAACTAAATGAGAACTAAAACATAATAAGAGCTAGCGCTTTAACTCAATTAGAGCTTAAACTTTCCTAAAAAAGAACTAGTATTATACTAGAATTCAACTAGAACTTAACAAATATTGGAAGTGCACTCAAAATGATAACAATTGAACTAAATTTAAATAAAAACTTCGCTGGGTTTCCTATAATTATGTTAAGTAAATTTCTCTTTACATACGCCAATTCAAACATAATTTAATTACTTTAGCAATAATTAAAGTTTACTGACGCAATTATTTACACTATGGCAAATTTTGTAAACAGCCATTCTCTAATGTAATTTTCGAATAATAAATTTTCAACAAAAAAGGGTTGAATAAAATCGCCATATACTCGCCCAATCACAAGTACCTACGCACTCAATCATTTCTGAATAGTTAGACAAGTATACAAAATATTTAAAGTTTTGAAAGCCACAACATGTGTTACGAATAATAACAGCTTTAACAGCAACAACAAAAACAACAACAACATCACCAACCAACCAACCAAAAGACAAAAACAACATAAAAAACATTTGTTGTGTTAATGACAAACGGACCACATGTACATTATGGATTATCCAGCTTAAGCCCTGATATTCTAATGGTACTTCTCTACTTGCACTAATATCTTGTAGTGCAATAATAGACCTACAAACTAATTTTTGTATTTTTTTTGCTCGGTATTCCTGAAGATGACATACAAAGGATGTCGAAATATTGAAAAATAAAGAATTTAAAGTAAAGTAAACAGACCTTGAGCTTGAATAAATGATTTATTTAATAAATCTTGTAATAAGGTTAGGTTCCATTGGCAGCCGCAATTAAGCACAAAAAGCACTTTTATTTATACTTTTATTGAAAAGTTGGCGTTGCGCAATTAATATTTATTTATATCTAAAGAACATTATTTATATAAACTTTTGTTCTTACCTCATGGTGGTAAAGGGTATATAAGATTCGGCATAGCCGAATATATCACTCTTACTTGTTTAATCTATGATGGTCCCGATTTTCATGGTTTCCCCACATGTAGTTTCATCAAACAACCTCCGACTGACAATGAGATGAAATTTGTGTGTAATAAGTCGCTTATTCCTTGGGAGCGAAAAACCTATATAATATATCGAACAGCTACGATTCAAGGTGGTTCCTGCATGCGCCAAAAATTCAGCCATACAGTTATCATCAATGCCCTTGTGCCTAGGGACCCAATTAAGGGTAGCCACTGAAAATCTCGTTATCTTGTAGCTAAATTTTAGGATTTATAGTCTTTCTTTGAACTTTTTAGTTTTTTTAAACTAAGGTCAACCACTTTCCTGATTCCGAATTATCCGTACGAGTCAGTTGCTACACTCACAATATTATTACAGTAACGGACTGTAGTTTATTTAAGAAATATTTCGTTCAGTCATTTTTAAATAAATAAACATTTAAAATTCCAAGCAAATTTATTTTTAACTGATTCTAACAGTTATTCAAAAAACTAAGTGCATATTAATACGGATTTTCAGTTGCAGTTAATATTGTCCGTTGATTGAGTTAAATTCTTCTTTATGTTAAAGTAAATAAAAATGTAATTTAAAGCAACGAAAAGATCATTTAATTTTTACTGTCAAAAATTCAACCGCGAATTCCGTAAAAACAAATCAATATTCAGTTATCTTATATAAATTAATTGTCAAAAAATTAACTACATATTCCGTAAAAACAAATAAATATGCAGTTATTTTATAAAATTTTACTGTCAAAAATTCAGCACCATATTCAGTAAAAACAATTAAATATTCAGTTATTTTATATAATTTTACTACCAAAAATTAATTTTTACTTATCTATAAAAAAATGAATTGCTTGTTTTGTGTAAGCAATTCCCATTTTCTATTTGTTAAAGTAATTTAGTTAAATACATCAAATTTTAAAAGTAAAATAATTGCGAAGCCATATCGGTCTTGCTGCTGGTGTCTTATAATTGAGAGTTCTTCTGTAAACAACGTGGTCAATACAACAAAAGTAAAACAAACGTGTGTAACTGGGTAAGTAAATAAAAATATTCTCCCTCTCTCGCTTATAAGAAAAACAAGCGGACAGGTGTCTGTCTGGTATTTTTTAGAAATTTTAGAAATAACTGAATATTTAATTGTTTTTACTGAATATGGGGTCAATTTTTTGACAGTAAAATTTTAATAAATAACTGAATATTTAATCGTTTTTACTGAATATGGTGTTGAATTTTTGACAGTAAAAATTAAATGAACTTTTTGTTAAAAATAAATGAAAAATAGGTAGACCGGTTTTTAATTGAACTTTCATTTATTTTATATTACAATTTCAGTTAATTTTACGTACAGAATATTGTGAGTGTACTTTTCTTTCCCTTAGTAATCTATTATGTAGCTTGTTCAAGTTGTTTTCCGGACTAAAGGGCTCAAACTCTTCATTCAAATATCAAAAATTTACAACAATAAGAAAGTGTCACATGTATGTATGTGTACCTGTCCTCTTACAGGAAATGGAAATGCTCATTAATTGTAACAAATAATTGCACATATAAATGAAAGCATGTATTTCACATTTACATTACATTAACGACTTCTATATGTTCTGAAAACCTAAGTGTTTTTGCTCATTTATTGCATGAAAATTTAAGCAGGCGGTTACCCAGAAACCATCACAACTCCTACTCACATTTTAAGCTTTTTGTAAATTTAACAAAATTTATAATTATACAATGTAAATATATACATAACATAAACAACAATACAGGACAACAAAGGATCTATGAAATAATTGTCAACTCAACAGAATTTTCTACATAAGAGTGGGTATAAATTTTGACAAAGGCATGGATTTTATAATATGGTCATTATACTCAAATATTTGTCGTATCAGGTGTTGTTAGAAGGCAACAACAGGGAAGTTACTTAAATTAAATTAGAATGTTTTACAAAAGACTGTTACAATGACACAATGGAAGACATTGGAATAAAACTTTTTAACAAAGCATTTGTTGAAACTATTGAAAATATTTTGTTTAAAATGTATGTATGCTTATAACGATTAGAAGTGAAATAACAATAAACAAAAATGTATTCGGAATTGAAATAAAAACCTTAATCCCGACTGCAAAAAGACAAACGCCCATGTTCTGTAAAAGGCAGCATTTGCAAATCGCTTACGGTTTGGAAAAAGAAAAACGCATGGTTTGAAAATCGCGCGATTTTCTTACGTTTTGCTATTTTTCGCAGTTGTGTTTGAGCAATGAAAACACATTTTTTATTATAACTATTATGCACAAACAAATAAATCTAAAGTTTTAATGCATAAAGGCAGAATTAGTCTTTACTTTCTGTTCTGTAACGAATCAGCTGATTAGTTTTTGTTATTAAATTAGTTAGTTTTTCTGTTCTGTTGCGGTTCAGTTTGTTAAACTCAAAAACTTGTTCAGTAATTGTAAGTGACAGCAAAATACCTAATAAAAAAATACAAAAGTATATTGAAATAAACTGTTTTTTGATTTTAAGAATTCATAAAATTAAATTTCTTCAAATTTATGTGCATTTAAGTTATTAACATAAAACAAGGGACGGTGCTTTTATTTCTCTTTTCTCTTAAAAGTGCAGTCGTTTCAGTATACACTAGCGACTTTAAAACTACAAATTTCAAGCGCTTCCGTTTGTCAGAACACCTGTTTGGCGTTTTTAAATCTAAAAGGCGGGTTTTAAGCGATATGCGTTTTTCAGAACATAAAGACCGGAACAAGGTGGATAATTACAAAAACAAACTAAACAAAGTACTCCCCATTTTGTTTAACCGGCTTTATTAACTATGAGCTGAAAGCTAAAGTTACAAACCCGCATTTAGCTTAGCAGACGGAACCCATTAACTTTATTACGCTTTATTATTTTTTGTTTTATTTTGCAATTTTGTCCCGCCTTCTAGGCTTAATCTAGGTATTTAACTTTTGATTTAAGGTTATAATATAGAAATACGAAATAAAGAAATTTACATACATAAACTCACTGTTTATTGTTCGCGTTTGGTTTAAGCTTTGATATTCTTACAAGTAAGACTTTAAGTGTTTATAATTCTTATTTGCTTTAAAGTTTTATTTGCATAATATTTTTAGCTTTGCTAAAATCTTTTGGAAAAAGGTTTCCTGATGATCTGGCCTAAGCACTCAGTGAAATGCGCATAAAAACTAGCTTTCCCTCAACAATAAATTTCAGTGTATTTAGTGAAAATAAAAATTGAGAATTTATCACGTCATACAGAAATCTTATTAATATTTTTTTTTTTTTTTTGTGTTTTGACATTTGTACTAGGATTGTCAGTTGTTCTGCTTTTAGCGGGATTGTACAGCTTCACTTCACACTGAACTGAATTAAGCCATAAATAAAAACAGTATGCAAGAATCAAAGAACTAAAAACATGCGAATGATTTCTCGTTCTATGACGTAGTCTGTGAACAGCAAGCGTTGCCAAGTTTAGCTTTTCAACTTTCTTATAAGATGTGTATGCACTTTAAAAGAAATCTTTCAGAATCTAATCTTATCTCAGAAAACACGATCTGAACTCCACAGTTAAGACTTATTTTTCAACAGAAATTAAAAATATTTAATAAATCTGTGAATTTTAAATTTAACTATTTTTATATGGCAAATCTAAAAGGGGAAAAAAACCATCCAAATGTCAAGTAATCATTAAGAAGAGCAAAGTAAACTTATCTCAGAAAGCCACAGTTTATTACTACGAATTTGTTTTGCTCTGGATATTTTCCAGTTCATCGCTTTTCGATTGATTTCTTTCGATGCTAAAGCAGATTTTTGCAATTCTTTCTCTAAGTTTGTTTAGATTTTTCTTCTTTATGGTGTTTTTTTTTCTAATTTCTAGAAAAAAAAAAGTTTCTTAAACATCTTTATGGTTGATTACAACATGTCTGCTTCTCAACTACATGTGCATTTCTTTTTCCTTATTTTTAACAGTTTTTTCCTAGTTCTGATATTTTCCTCGTCTGTTTTTTCTTTCTTCTTTTACTTTAACAGTTGTTTTTCTCTTTTTGTGTTCACTTCCTTTCATGGTTTGTTTAACTATCAAATACGACGATACATTATGAAAACAAGTTGACTTGAAGGAAAGAGTTTGTATGAGAATAGAAGTGTGTAGAGGGGGGAATAAAAAGCCTGATATAAAACATTAAGAAAACATAGTTTTTCTTTTTGATGCCAAACTGAAGTGGTTTTTCTTAAGAAAATTGCTTTATTTTCTTTGTATTTGGAGCTTTTTGCAAGAGTAAAAATGTTTTAAAAGATTGAAAATACATGACGTAACAAGAGCACAGACATACATATGAATATGTACGTGGATGTCAAAGAGGGCAGTTATAAAAATGTTTTAAAACAAATATAATTTGTTTAAATTTATGTTAAACAAATTTTGTAGTTACCCAAAAAAAAGCCACTTTCCTGCTGCGATGTTTATGTCTATTTAAGCCAACTAACGAACTCCGTTGACTTTAGATTCCAAAAATCCTTTTGAAACCACATTGTCAATGAGCAATATTTCTCTAAAACAAACGCAGTTTTATTTAAACTTTTTAAAACTAAAAGAAAAAACACACACAATTTAAAATTTTAAGTTTATTTTAGCAAAACAAAATAAAGTGGATTTATACATTAATGGTCTTAAAAATGGTTTGCTTCGTATATGAGCTAAAGTTTTTGCTTTTTTCCCAACTCTATAAACTCTAAAATGAGAAAATATAAAATAAATATTTCAAACAAACTAAATAAAATGATGTAGTTTTAGTAGAAAAACTAAATAAAGACACAAACTATTTGTATCAAGGCGTTCTTCAAGAACTTCTTCTCCTAAGGAAACAAGCATATGAACAGAAAATCCCTTAACAATTTCTAGATCTCAAGTAAGCTCTTAAGAATTGATAGGAAAAGTAGAAAGAAATCATTAAAATGTTTGAGAAATTTTCAAAAAAAAAAAAAAAAAAAAAAAAAAAAAAAAAAATAGAAAATATAACGCAAACTACAGATACAAAACGCTTTATATGGAAAACTCACAAATATTTAATTAAAAACTTAAACAAAAACTTAAGTTTCTAAAAATTTTAAGGTTTTTTAATTGGTTTCTAAAAAAAATTCACCGCAAATTGCTATGCAGATGTACTTCTTTATCTGTGGCTTGGAGCCACTTTTGAACTCAAATAGGCGACACATTACAAGTCTGAACTATAAAAATAGTATTAACCAGAATTCGGCAAATTCATCCTGAGCGAATTATGTTTCACCGCTTGAAAAGAGACATACCTAAAAAATGTATGTCCTAAAATTTCGGCAAGATAGGGAACAATCTATTAAACAAACACCCTAACGAAAGCTTTGACATTATTATTCTACCACTGTCATTGGAACCATACGTTTAAAGACATTAGAAGCTTAACAAAGATGACCTCAAATTGTAAGATAATCGTAAAGGTCTTCAAAGTGCTTCGGATACCTACACCGGTCATTCAAGAGGCATTTAAAGCCCTAAACACTGCGGAGGAGCCTATAGACACTATTAGACTAGGATAAATGTTTAATATCCGACTCAAAACTAATTGGTGTTTTTTTAAAGGAATATAGAACTTTAAAACAAACACAACAAATTCAATGGAATGACCAAAATTTTGACTTAATTACATGAATCAAAACTTGATCATGTAACCTCAAATTTAGAGGCACAACATAAATCCACTATTAAGACATTACCAAATAGTTGTGCTGATGGCGAGGCAAATTGGGCATAACCATCATTAAAGAATCCTTGGTTTAGAAAAGAAGAGTCAGCGTTTTGAGGACAAAGGTGCTTCTAAAACTTTCGTCTGGGAAACAGTAACTTTTTCGAGAATAAACTTAAGCTCACAGTAGACTTAAACATTGAAAAGTAATCAATGGATGATTTTTAGTTAATAAGTGAATTACATTTCTCCCGGTTTCATGCAAACATTCTTAAACTTTGGAATTTACTTAACGGATACTTCTAACGAGACTACCAGATCACTACAGCCTTCTCCCGGCAGACTTACAAGCGATCAAAGAAAAGCTATTGTTTCTTCAACTTTCATTAATGTCTGGTAGCAGATTTATATTTTCAAACTGAAATAAAAAAAGTAATAATTGACACAAAGTTTTATTAAGAGCATTGAACGATAGAATGGAAATGCGGATTTTATTTTTTGAAGAGTATGCCATCCAGATGTCTTCCGTCGTGTTGAACACACTGTTCAAAACGGAGGCTTGTTTTTCGAGAATATTCGAAAAAAAACTGGTCCAATTATCTCATGCGTGGATAAGTCACACCAAACAGTTAACCTGGGGCAATGCAATGGTTTTTGATGTTTCGGGTGCTTGGAGACCAGTGACGGCAGTTTTGCTTGTTAACGTGGCCTTTTAAGTAAAAATGAATTTTGAACAAAATTGTCGACGAGCAATTACGTAAGAATCATTACTCTTAAAAAATGTCTCTACAGCGAACGCGCGATGCCTACTCCACCACTGACAAATCCGCACAATCAATAATTCCAACGGCGCTACCCTCCCTCCGCACCGTTTATTACTTTTTGAAATAATCGTATTTAAAAATATAAATTTGCTACCAGACACCCTTTATTTATAATAATTTCCTAAACGTCATTATTCTTTAAATTTCTCCGGAACGCAAAAATCCTGATATAAATCTTCTTATGGTGTTTTCTTTTCTACAAAAAAATGTTGCATTTTATTTTAAAAAAAATGCTATTTGGTGTCTGTTTCCTAAAAATTTTGCTCCCGAAAAGGGTGGCTTGTTTTATTCAAAAAAACTCATCCTTTTCGGGAGCAAAATTTTTAGGAAACAGACACCAAATAGCATTTTTTTTAAATAAAATTTCACATTTTTTGTAGAAAAGAAAACACCATAAGAAGATTTATATCAGGATTATTTGCGTTCCGGAGAATTAAATCTGATAAACTTGCGTACTAGCTTACTTGGTACGACCTTATGGTCTCGAATGGACTTATGGTTATGACTAAACCGCTGATCTTTTGAAAGCTCAAACTTGGGCGAGATCCAAATGATAACAGGTTTATTTGACAATCGTATAGAGATATGGAACATATTAACCATTTATTTGTTTAACATTTTTAACCCCTGGGAAGGGTAACATTCATGAAACATTTTTGTCAGAAGTATTTTGAGGTTTCTGCCACTTATTTGCAGGGCATTTTAAGCTTTGGCTAAGAATTTAATGTTAGTTATAAGCGCGATACTTCCTTAAGCAGGGTTTCATGATATTTAAATGGATCAGTGCGTGATTATAGAGTGCCTTCTATGTCAATGGCCTGCTTTGGCTTCGATAATGTTTTGGAGACTTTTGTCATTGATTTTAAGAGCATTTTTGGCTTCGTTTAAAGTTTGGAGAGTTCTAGGATAAAAATATCTTTTTTTTTAACAGGCTTTTGACGTATTTCAATGGATTAGTAAAAACAGCCTTCTGTAGCAATGTCCTGTATTGACTAATAAATGACCAGCTGTAGGGGTTTATACGTTCAAGAAGTTATTGAAGTTTTCTGACACTATTTTAGAGAGCATTTAAAGCTTTGTTAGAAGTTTGGAAGGGTTCTATGGTGGGAACATTGCCTTTTTACCTTTTTTTATCCCACTCGAGAATTTAGGTCTTCTTCCAGAGCACATATTTCAACTTAATCTATCATAAAGTATCACATTGATTTCCTTTTTTTGTTTATTGGGTCTTCTTTCGTTAATTCTAGTTGGTCTGCATTCGAAATTTTATTTGGTCAGAATACTTAATATCGCAGGTATTTGTTTAAAAATTCTTGCAGTCTCCATATTATGTACATATATCTTTATTATGCGAATTTTCGTGTTCAGCGATGTTTGACCATTTTTCAATTTTAAATAGTTAATAGGTTTATTTTCGACTATGAAGGTGGTCATGGACGTTATTATTCATGCTCGTCCCTTGCGTTTTTTCTACATTTATTCCTAGGCCGAGGATGTATGCCAGTACAAACAAATCGTTGAGTTAGCTTTGCGTGTCGAGAAAGTTGTGCAACAAAAAGCAAATATCATCCGCAAAGTCCACGTCTTCTAGCCTTTTCTTGAAATTCCAAACAATCCCTCATTTTTTTGTATCCTTTAAACAACTACTCGTCTAGTACCACTGCAAATAAAAAAGGAGTAAGGAGCCAAATTTGTTTATTGACTGCATTTGTGCAAAATGGTTCTCTATAATGCCCTTATGTAGAACATGAATCGTTACATTCTTGTTCATGGCTTGTAATTTTTTGATCAACCATACCGGTACTTCTTTTGCTTCAAGTGCACTCCAACTAGCTTTCCGTTTTATTGTGGCAAACGTTTTATTGAAGTCTATAAATACAAAACACAGCGGTGCTCCCCACTCTATTGATTGCTCGATTATTATGCGTAGGGTGTTCGTTTGATCCAAGCAGTTCCTATACGGATGGAAATCTGCTTGTTCGTCCATAAGCTGACCTTCTATGGGCTGTAGTATATTGTTTATAATTATAGCCAATATTTGTAAACAGTTTTGAGGAGATGGCTTAGATGGATGAATAGGTTAAAGTCTTATATTCAAATTTTAAAGAAAAAAATCAACAGTAAACTTTATACATGATTAATAAAAATAAACAAATAAAATATCTTTGCAAATATTTCTTTTACTTTTTTCACTTGTTACCATAAGTCCTTGATATTCCAATTACTTGGCTTTCAATAGTCCTTAAATCATTTATAACATTGTCATTTATGATTATTTTCGTTAAGCACATGTAGTTTCTAAAAGGTTTAGTGTGCCAATTTTCCTTCAAATTAAATGCCCAAAACTCATTTTAATGATCTCTTCAGGAAACATTATTTTCTCTGCGCCAACAAAAAAAAAAAAAGAAAACCCTATTCATTTCCAAGTAGAGATTATTTTCAAAATATTTTTTTCTCATGTTTTTTTGGTTAGGAAACCAATTTAATACCTATTAAAAACCACTTCCGTTTTTAGTTTAACACACAGGCACAGGGGCATTAACAACAATAATAAAAAAAAATAAAATAAAAAAAATTACGGGATTACAATTCCATCATGGTTGAACTTAAGAATTCGTTTTAACCAGGATGCTGGTTATATCGCAAGAATCCTTGCAATGTAAAGGAATAAAAATAAAATCACAAATTCAAAGGAATTAATGTAACGGAAGCAATTTCAGAGATTTAACGAATTATTTTATAAATTTTCCAACAAGCGTGAACGTACGTACGAGTAGCACCAAGAGTTGCCAATTATACTGTTAAAAGATTTTTGTAAAAGAAATAAAGAAAGGATACGTTTCGGCAGTTAGAAAGAAATTACATGAAATTTAACTAAATGTATTAAACAAGTAAATTTGTAAACTTACTTTAAGAACATCTTGAAAAAAAAACGAAAATTTCAAAAATATTTCTTCCATCTTTCTTTGTCAATGAAAGTAGCGAATACTCTTAGAAGTGAAAAGAAAAGCTGTAAGTTTAAAATGAAACCCATTAACAATCTATTTGCTAAATACTGTTAAACATTAACTTCCCACACTCCCACACATTTAAACAAAGTCTCTTAACAAAAAAAAAAAAAGGAATCCTACTAAATCCTTTAACATTCTTTGAAAAAGTTACTATGTGAAATATTCCTATTAGCAAATGTTTTCAATAAAGTGATGTATTTCGACTTTTCGTTTCTATGATTTCTTAAAGTGATTTGACTTGTGTCTTTAAAATGATTTCATGGTGATAACGTTGACTGAAATTATATTGTTTATTTGTATGCATGTGTAAGAAAAATTAAGTCTGTGTGTGTGTGTCTGTATATAATGACAACAAAATTTAGTGGGTGTTTTTTTTATTTTGTTCACTGCGAAAACTTCCTGTTGATATCAATATTTTGACAGCAGTAGTAGAACAGTTTTCTCTTTTGGTCCTTCTTTATTTCCTTTTTTTTTTTTTTTTTTTTTGCTTAAATATTTAAGTAAAGAAAATAATTTTCAAAAGGAAATTACGAACACAAAAATAAATGAAAGGAAATACGTTGTGTGGAAAAAGCATTTCTTTTTATAGATGTTTAATGTTGTACTTTATAATTACAAAAATAAAAAATAATCGGAAAGAAAAAAAGAAAAAAAAACAAAAGAAGAAATAAAAAAAGTTGATAGAAACTTTAATAATTTGAAAATTCGGCCTTAATGTGTAAGGCGTTGTCGTTACCGAGACAGCGTCGTTTTTTGTAATAGATTAAATTAACATATAACCTGTGTTCTTAACTCTTAAACTCATCAGCAAAAGCAAAAAGAAAATTGAATAGTATAGTCAAGTATTTACCTCTTTTCGTTTTTCCTCTCTTTCCTAAAAAGTAAAGACTTGACGAGTTAAGCTTGATGTATGTGAGCCAGCACTTATATATCAAGCTTATCACTAATTTTTATAACGACAATTGCATCGTTAAAATAAATATATCTAAAATTTATCGAATATTTTATTGAGTAAAAATTTTAACGATATTCGCTGTCGATTGAAGTCAGCTGTTACTTTAATCAGATTTTTCGTTATTTTAGCGACAATAATTTACGTTGTGTTTATTTAAAGGCCCAACTATAATATACATAAGCTGGCTTAAGCTACTGTCAAAAATTAACAAAAAGTCCCTCAAAAGCATTTAAAAAACAAAAATAAAATCAAAAAAAATTTTATTCCGTACGGAAAGTGCAATCTGTTTCGCATTTTGCTAAAGCAAATGCCAGTTTCATAAAATTAACCAAAAAGTTTTCTTATGTTCAATATGGTTCGACACATGTGAATCACATTTGTTCGCACAATTGCTGCCGACTTCTTACATACATACATAAGTATATACTGGAGTTGTCAACCGATTAAGAATAATTCGATTAATCGTTCAAACAAAAACAAACTCTTGTTCGAATAATTTTAATGGCGGATTTCGAATAACGAATATCTCGATTAAATTATGTCGATTAATCGAACAATTTATTTTTTTATAAAAAAAAAATTAATAATAAAAGACTAATAAGTTTTTAGCGATAAATTAAAAAAATAGCGTAAAAAATATTGTACCTATAGCCCTGATTGTAATTAATCTCAATGTTTAGTTAGCAAAAACCGTGTTGAGTATTTCAAAAATGTATTTTATGTTATTATTAAACAAATCTTTGACAACAATTGTAAAATCAGTTTTCTTTTAAAATCAAACGTTAACAATTTTCGAGAAATGGGATCTTTCACTCTCGGGCGAAAAACTTTGTAATAAACAAATAGCTAAAAAATAAAGAATTGATTTATAGAAATAATATCATGAAAGTAGAAAATATTGGTATTACACATATTATATATATATATATTAAATTATATATTTATATGCTATATCATATTAATGATGGAATTGTGAAAATTTATGAACTATTGAAGGAATAATAAAAACATTAAGAAGAAATCGTGGTTGTTTTACTCGTGAGGGGTACGTTCATGGTGACCGATTCTATATTATACTCAGTTTAAGGTACGTTCAGAGGATTCGATTTGATTAAGTTGTAATCATGTCAGTTTGAAGTGAATAACTAATCATTTCAATATATGGTTAATCATCTCGATTTTGATGTGATTAGAGCTTAATCACGTTCAAGTTGCTAAAATATTCCCATTGAAAACGATGTAGTAGAAGGTAATCCAACGACATCAAAAAATGCCGAACTTGTTTTAATGGAAAAATACATTAAGAGGGACAGCGGTTGTTATAAAGACTAAATTTTACGCAGAAGTTTGGCTGAAGATGGAAAGTCGGCAAACGCCTTGCGAAAATCCAAAGTTGTATCGGATTATTTAAGAATTAGGGATTTTACGATTCCTTTAAGTAATACAATGATATGGAGTTAAGATGAAAAGTTCTACGCATCAAAAAAAGTATAGTCATAGTGGATTTGAGAAAAATTAAAGAAGAAAATGGAAGATTTTCCATAGTTGTAACCCAATAAAAAATTAAGCTTCCAACGAAGCAGGTTTGTAAGGGAGAAATATAAAAGTTTCGCTTACCATTGCGCTTACGGAAGACATGAATTTTATATGGCGAGTTCCCACTTTGAAGCAATACATTTTTGACACATAAAGCGCATTTTTCAGCGCATATAAAAATTGTTGGATTTAACGATCAGTTTTACACCGTATTCATAATCGATTATTAAATTTTATAAACGTTTATTAAGAGAAATTTTCATAGAAAATTTGTTTTGTAGACCTTTATTAAATTTAAAATATTTTAATGAATACGGGCATGAATGTTTTGATACAGTTTTTTTTTAGTATTCTCCCTTACAAACCTGCTTCGTTGTAAGGGAATGCCAAGGCACTTGAAATGTTTTTTTTTTTATAAAAGTTGTGGAGAGTTCTTTCACTGCATTTCTGTATGTCTTATTGCGTACCACATAACAGTGTCGTTTTTTTTTTTAAATGTACCGTTAGTGCTTTGCAAAATGATAAAACTTTTTATTGGAAAATTAATGGACGGATTTTTTTACCGTTATTCTCATCGATTAATCGAATAATTTTACAGATTAATCGTTTGATCGAACGAACAAAAACCATTATTTGAATTATTCGAACAAAGCTGAAAGGCGAACAATTGACAACTCTAGTATACACACCTACACACATATGTATATGTATGACCAAAAAGTTTTAAAATCAAAATATACAAAAAAAGCAAATTATGAACAAAAACTAAATTCTAAATGTAAAATTTACAAAAAAAATAAAACCCGCAAATTAAGCACAATTTTATTGGTTTTTATTTTATTCTCTTCGTGCTTTTCGCTTTATTTTTAGACAGAAATGTCACATGATATTAAATTAAATGAATACAAACACACAGCCGAAAACTATAGTTAAAAAGAAATTAGAGAATCACACTATCGTTACTGCAAGCCAATATATATGTCGACAAATGTTACGATTGTCTGTTAGAAGTAAGTGAATCGCACTACAGGTATGTAATGGAAATCGATCGATTTCAAAACGTTCGTTTATAAAAGGTGTGAATTCTATTCTTAATTTTTTGTTCAAAATAAAGCTAAATGCAGCTAAATTTGGACCGGAGTGTAGTATCTCGTTAAGAGGGGATTTTGGAAATTCGAATGTTAGGGGGTAAAAAACACTTGAAACGTGCAAATTCGCTTACCTTTTATCTGCGAACCTAAAGGGGTACAAAAAAGTTAATATGTATCGCTGTTCATTAACAAAAACCAGCGGACAGGTGTCCGCGCCTGTTTGTAAATTCGAACCCTATTGGGGAGTAATAACACAAATTCAGGGTTTAAAATGCTATCGCCATATTGACAAAAGCAGCCAAATTTTGCCTTTTTCCTATTAAAAAAAAAATCAAAAATAAAAAGCCGACAAGTTCCACTGCTAAAAAAGCCCACACTTTTCAAAAGCATCAGCAAAATAAACACACTGTTTTTGAAAAGTAACATTTTAATGGACACTGGCTTTTTCCAACTATTGCTTTTTTAACAAAAGCAACGGCAATCACTTTTATGTTGTAGGAAAAAATATGTAGGAAAAAGAATGAAACAAACAGCTTCTGTCAAACAGCCGCCAAATCAAAAACCAATGCATGCTAATAGCCGCAAAATAGGAGATAATCAGGGGTGTTCTGGAAAACGAATAGCAGCACAAAAGGTTGCTGAAAGGCACATGATTGCAAAAAAAATACTCGACGACGACAAGTGATATTTTTCATGCAAAACAAACACAACAAGAATTTGTTTTTGTTTTCTATACAATAAAATAAAATCAACGTCACAATTTGTGCAGGGTTTAAAAGCACCCATCAGCTGGATATTTTTGCTTTTGCCACTGCTAATGAAATTTTTAATTTTTTTTGTTCAGTATTGACTGAAATAATTAGAAATAAAATTGCTTTCGAATCGAGAAAGTACTCGATCACGACTGCCTGAATTAGGCCCCAGTATTGCTTCATTTTCAAACAATTTTGCGAAAATGGTAGAGAGTACCAAGTTTGCATTTAGCTTTTGCATCGAAATTGTATTTGCATTGCAATAGAGAGTAGCCCCCAGTTCTAGTTCAGTTTTTTAATCCTAGTTAAATTTTAGTTTAGTTCTAGTTCAGTTCTAGTTTAGTTTTAGCTCACTGTTAGTTCAATTATAGTTTATTACTAGTCCAGTTCTAGTTTAGGTCCAAGTTCAGGTTCTAGTTGAAATTTTCATTAAGATTCTAAACGTAACTATTACTAAAAAACTGACATAGACATAGAATTTTTTAAATTATTATTTTTGTTTTAATGTCTTTAATAAATTTTAAATTGAGAGAGAAATTTTCTCGCCTTCTTTTTAGCCATTTTTATTTTATTAAAACGCCATTAAATATAGAAGAAAACACGACACATTGTCGTATTCAATTACCACCACACAATCGAGACGCATTTATCATTTAGTAAAATATCGTTTGCTGTGAAAAGAAAGAAGAAACTAATAATAAAGGATATTAAACTACCAACATATTATCCTTTCCAAGCAACTAACTGAACAACTAACAAATGATAGTAACTTTTTAGACTTCTTACATGTACAAGAGACAAACAACAAGTTGTTATTTGGTACAAAAAATGACAAGGGTTTGTAGGGAAAAGTATATACATATATATTAGGAGACTGAAGTAAAAGCAGACAATGAATATAAAGAACAATATTATTTTCACATAAATTATGAAAAAAAAAAAAATAAAAAAAACGATAGCAAGTAGAGTTTATGTTTCTAAAGGAGGTAAACAAAAGAAGAAAATTTTAATCAAAGGCAAAAAAGAATTTAAATGAAAATATAACTTATACAGTCATGTTCCGAAAATCTAAATCGAGTGTAATTGAAATCGGTGGAGACTTTCAGTTTAATTTTTTGAAATGTACCATGGTTTTTTCCTGATTTTAAGAGCAGTTCTGATGATAAGCTGTACTCATAGTATGAAGTATTGAAAAGGAATGTTTTAATGAACTTTAAACACTGGATCGTTTTCAAATTTATTCGATTTCAATTTCACTCGAAATTGATTTCCAGAACATGGCTGATAGTTTTATTTTATAATTTTACTTTAGTTTTTAAATTATACCCTTTAATAAAAATAACTACAAATCATGCCATCATGTTTAAAACTCTTACACATACGTCAACTCATTTGTCTCTTTTTGAACACACGCATTCTTACAGCTCTATATTTATATTTGCATACATTAAGGCGAAAGCAGAAATATTGTTCAAACAATAGTCAATTAAATTTATATATAAATGCACCTTTTAAATACACACACATACGCACTAATATAAATGCAAGTTGAAGTACAGTTGTTTTATTAAGTTTGTGTGTGCTTATAAGTATACAGTGTAATCTCTTTTAATGAACACCTTCCTTATGCGAACACCCTCTTTCGACGGACACTGTTAAGTGTTCCCGGCTGTGTTTTAAGGAAATCATTGAGTTCTTTTAACACATTTCCCTTGTAAGGAGACATTTGAATGGTCCCATCGGTGTCCAGTCATAAGATATTGTACTGTACATATATTCAAATAATGATTCAGTATAAATATGTTTTACCAAGAGAGCGTAAATAAAGTAACAGTAAGTGCAAGTGATTATTTAAAGAGGATGGGTGTAAGGATGAAGAGCAATAAGTGTGTGCATGTGTTTTGAGAGTATGTTTTGTTGTTTGTGGTTGTGTTTACATAATTACACTTGCTGGCACAAACATTTTTGCAAATTTATTAATGTGTAGAAACTAAGAAATTTAATAGGGAAGAGAGACTTTTTGAAAGGAAATTCGGTATAAAAATTTAAAACAAATTTTCAGAAATAACATTGTTTCCTAAAAGTCAATAAAAAAAATATTGATATAAATAAAGAAAAATTTATAAATCTGTTTGTTTGACATAAACAATAATTTAAAAGAAATTGGATGGTGTTTTGAAATAGATATTTTTGACTTTTACGCAAAATTGAGTTTTAATCATCATGTCAATGATGTAAAAAAAATCATATATTTAGTGTAAACAATAGCGTTTTATACATTTTCTAAGGTTTAATATCGTCAGCATATATTTTTTAATGTCTGTCAGACTTTGCTGACATTCTAAACTATCTGTCAGACAGACAATTCATATTTCTTGAACAGTTTTCAAGAATCTATCAAACATGTTTAATTATCTGTCAGATCTGATTTTACCTTCGATCCTGTTGGTGCTAATAAAAAATTTTTCGGTTAAGTACCTCCCTAACACAACCACTCACCTATTAAATACATTGAGAAACACACACCGTTTCATTTGTAACTAACTAAAGTAAAAACCGCAATCATTGTAAGCAGCATATGTTCGCTTTTAATTCACCCAAACACATACACACACAATCATACAATAATACAAGCTCCAACAGCCAACAACAAAAGAAATTACACTATCAGACATTCAGTTGAACGAACCCATACACATGTAAATTTACGCTTTTATCTCTATGTCAATTTGTTTTAATCTCTATTAAACACACACACTCACACATACCAAAATTTACATATACATATTTTAATTTTTTGTTTAAGAACCTACTTCTGTACGCTCTTTCCACATGCATCCTGACACACGTTATTGCTTGTCATAGATATACACACACACACGCACGTGTTTTATCAAGGACTTGTGTTGGGTTTTTAATTTATATTTAAGTTTTTAAATAAAAAAAGAAGTAAGAATGAGACAACTTATTTTAAATGGTTGTCATTTCTCATAGTTAATTTTTAAAATTTCTGTAGAAGGACATTAATTTCTGTATTTGAAGGACTTTTAAAACAAATGAGATCAGTGGGAAATCAAAAACTACAAACTTTCAGTTTGCAACGAAATAAACCAAAAACCGGAAACAATTAATTTCTAAATGTCCGCCTGACATTTTAAATGTTCGGTCGACACTTGATATTGTCTGCATGACAATTTTATGATGGACAATCTAAATGTTTGTCAGACATTTTATGCGTATTCCTCAGACTTTCGTAATATTCTTGAGAAAATTTTAAATGTCGATAGACAAGGTATTAAAAGCTGTATCCGACAATTCTGTTTTAGAAATTTCTTAAAGTGGCCCTCTCAGACGATTCTACAAATGTCTGTCGACAATTTTTTAAATATCTGTCTCAGTCTCAGACACTTTTAAGAAGATCTGTCTAAGGCATTTCTAAGAAGGTCTGTTTTAGAAAAGCCATTAAATGTCTCACACAATTCTTTAAATCTACAAATGTCTGTCTCAGTAAATTCTTTAAATATTTGTATCAGACAATTCATAAAAATGTTTTCTCTAAGAAGGTCTGTCTTGGACAATTCTTGAACAATATTTTTGTCCGGACAAAATTTTTTTTATATGGAGTTTGACTCTGTTCGGCAAGTGTTTTCTTCAATTGGTTAAATAATTTAACATAAATTTTTATTCTTGTTCAGAACAAAATAAACTTTTTTCACTTTTTCAACTTGTACATAAAAGTTGAATTGAGCTGCCACATCTTAGTGTTTTTGATTTACATTAAAACAATTGTTTTTTACTGAATAATTAAATTGAAAAAAAAAAAAAAATTTTAAAAATAATAAAATTACTTTTCTTTTTTCAATTCAATATAAGTAGTTTGCTAGTTGTGCTGCCGTTTTGTATAATTGTTTACATCTGAAAACCATATGGTAGGTTTGTTTTTCCGGAAAATTTTCCGAAATGGTTCTGCAGAACACTCTTAGTAAAAAAATTATTCTCCTGACAAAAATATTGTTCGGAACGCATGGATGAATCAATCCACCTTAAAAAAGATTGTTTGAGAAAATTATTTAAATGTCAGACATCAAACTTCCTGATATCAAACTTTTAATGCCATAACGGCGAACAGCTATCAGTGTTAATATTCACAGCCGTCACAGCTTCCTTGTTCACCAGTATCTCCGCCTGGAAAACTCTACTGTAATCCAGAAGTCTTCGCGATAAATGAAGGTTTAACTCCCTTGAGTTTACTCCGAA
Organism: Pollenia griseotomentosa; assembly: GCA_963931875.1. NCBI lineage: Eukaryota > Metazoa > Arthropoda > Insecta > Diptera > Polleniidae > Pollenia > Pollenia griseotomentosa. The sequence goes on from OZ007562.1 coordinate 17,345,883, forward strand.
GCCCACACCTTCTCGTAACTTAGAGCCTTTCGTGCAGAAGTTCATGCTTCTCCTCCTGTCTGGAACACCGTTTCTCCACGCATTGCAGTTTGGTATTAATGCTGTGTAACAAGGACCGTGAACCAAAACACGATGGCCCAGATATTTATGTACTAAAATTGACACCTGTGTGCTGGTATCCACTCAAGCGGTCGCTATTTTTTCTGATACGCCGTGGTGTTCATTGTCGTGTATACGTCCTGAGAGAACAACTTTCACTTTTCTTTGCACTCTTGGGCAATAAAGGTGCAGCTAAAACCTCAACCCTCTCTGCGTTTTGAAATTGGCCAATTGATATAAGAAAGAGGTCGACTAGAGTCCGAATTAGTAGAATGCGTCCTTAACTGGATATTCGGGAGGTACCTTGGGAATTCTCGTGCTAGTTGTAGTTTTAGTTTGAATCGCAGGAGTTGAGGACAGATTTTTTCTCTGACTTAAAGACAAATTTCGGCTTGCTAACGGGTGTCCGTATTACCATCTGTGTGCAAAATTGTATCCATTGTAAGCAGGAATTAAAATCTGTTTATACAACAGCGGACTTTTAAACACTAAAAGGGGTATATTTACCCCTTTATTTAACCTCTTTAAGTGGAACTTAAACATTGACTTCCCATCTATTAGATTTAAGTTTTTAAATCCCGAATAAATCTGCTTTTGCAATCAAAAGTTTAAATATTTTTAACTTCCTTTAACAACAACAGGCATTATATACTTGTTATCCCTTGTTAAAATGAGATTATTGTTTTGGTGCCACAGAAAAATCCTTTTTTTCTTGTTTAGTTTTTGTGCAAAAGTAATTCAAATGTTGCCAGGTTTTTTGTTTTTTTTTATGGATTTCTATTCATATAGATTAAAAAATAACAGAGCAAGGAATGCTACAAAAAAAAGTAAATACGAAATGCATGAAAGGATAAAAAGGAAACCTGTGAAACTCTTAGAAGGGATTAAAATGGCTTTGAGAAGCATAAAAAAATGTTAGCAGGGAAATATTGCCAGTGGGAAATTTGGAAAAACAAAAAAATTCTTATTAAACTTAATAAATTCGTTTCCTTATAAGAAACTTGATAATGTTTCCTTACTTTCTCTTACATTTTGTAAAAAAGTCAGCAAGACAAAGTAAGCACTACTGCTAACTTTGTCGTATGATCATTTAATTAAAAACATTTTATACATTTGTATGAACATATATTAATGTATAAGAAAATTTAATAATATTAAAGGTTTTCAAAGTTTTTTTTTTTTAATTCTTATTTTAGTTAAATGACAGCCAGACCGAGTAAGCAGAACAGATGTTTTATCCTGAAGACATTTAAGTGAAAGTCGGAAAAAGTCAGTAGGTTTGATTTGGTCTTTTAAATTCAATATTCAGTCAAATGTTAACAGGACAAAGCAAGCAAAGCAGTATTGCTGATTTTGTTATACCGACAGTAAACTTAAACTTTAAAGAAATCAGAAAGATAAATAAATTAAAAACACAAAAGTCGCTTTAATCTCAACAGGACAGAGTAAGCAGTACAGCTGATTTTGCGCTCCAGTCTACATTTAAAAGTCTGAGAAAGTCAAGAGGTTTGATTCGTTTTTTTAAATTCAAATTTTATTTTTATGTCAACAGTAAAAAATAAGCAGTACAGCCGGTTTTTTTATACCGACAATAAACTGAAATTTGAAAGAAGTCAGAAAGATAAATCGGGTTATTTTAAAAACACAAAAGTAACTTAAATCTCAGCAGGACAAAGTAAGCACTTTGGCTGATTTTGTGCTGCAGATTTACAACTAAAAGTCGGAGAAAGTGAAGAGGTTGGATTCGGGTTTTTAAATTAAAATTTCAGTCAAAAAAAAAGGTAAGTCAACACGACAAAGTAAGCGGTACTGCTGATTTTGTTATGCCAACAACAAATTGAAATTTAAAAGAAGTCTTAAAATTAAATCCGGCTATTTGTGTAGGCCAAAATCCAATTCAATATAAACAGTACAGAGTAAACAATACTGTCAATTTTGTAATACAGTAGACGCTCACAAATTAGAGCTTTCAGTAATTCGAACGTCCAGAAATTAGAATCAGTGTTTGCAATACATTAAACGCTTTAAAATTCGAATTTATAGTTCTAATTTCAGAGCGTTTTTTTTTTTTTTGTTATTTGAACACAAGAAATCGGCAATTTATTTTTATTCTGTTTGAACATGTAAAACTATAAAGGGGAATTACCAAATTTTAGATGTGTTTCCTTATTTGTTGTTTTTTTGTCGCATTTATATATATTTGTGGCTAGTTTATTTGTGAAATTCGAAACATGTGTACATATTTTGGAAGTCTCTATTAAAAAGTGAAAGTGTATCATTCGAAATGTCAAATAAACGTAAAAAAAAAACACTTTATCATTGGAAACGAAGGTCAAAATATTAGAAAAGGTTGACAAAGGGTTTGAAGGGAATATTAATGTTACGACATCTTCAATCAGCTATATCAAATCACATAGAACAGCAATATTAAATGTTGTTTTCAACACATATCAGGAAGCAAGCAATAAATCTTTGCACAGCGCTGAATACCCAAATATGGTATGTCGTCTGTATGAGTGGTTTAAAGAGAAAGCTAAAAAAATATTTAGAGAGGAATATCCCTATAAAGATGAAAATGCATTCCGTGGAAGCAATGGATAGTTGTCCAAATATAAGAAACGACACGGTATTTTTAATTTTAAAAAATACATTTAATGTATTGGAGTGAATTACGTTTTGTTTTCTTGTTTTTATCAAATAAAAATGAATTAAAAAAAATTTAAGTAATTTTTATTTTTTATTCGAAATAAAAACGTCCAGAAATAAGAATAATTCAGAAATTAGAATTGCCTCAAAAACAAAGCGGTTCTAATTTGCGAGCGTCTACTGTACCGACATAAAACTGAAACTGGAAAGTAGACAGAAAAATAAAATCAGTATAATCTCAACAGGACAAAGTAAGCATTAGTTAGTACTGGCTATGTCAAGTTAACAGTGCTGCCGATTTTATCCAGCTGACACCGAACCTAAATTATAAGAAGAAAGAAGTCAGAAATTTTAAGCTGCCTAATTTATATTAAAAAAGTTGACAAAATAAGCAGTACTTCTGATTTTTGTCAAAATAAGCAGCAAAAAGAGCAGTATTGTCAACTTTGCTCTACTAACATTAAACTGGCAGGTTTTTTTAAAATTTTGTTTCCCTTATTTTAGTTTAATATCAGCAGGACAATGTTATCAGTGCTGTTGATGTTTTGCCTTACTGAAAGTCGGGAAAAGAAAACTGCAATATATTTCCCTAAAAACCTTCCATTTGCTTTCCCAGAGATGGGCTATTTGCCATCTCTGGGCTTTTAAAACTTTCCACATATCAATACTTCACTAAGTCGACATTATTGCCATTTTATTACTTGTTTATGATTAAAATAACTTCAACCATCCATCCTACTAGTCAGCCATCAGGAAATTTACAAATATTTTTACCTACAATTTTAGCATAATTTTTAATCTAAATTTGTATGTTTCAAATGATGTCATGTGTATTGGATGCACAAAACAATTTTAATGGTTGTCAGTTGTTGTTATTTTTAAAAAATGTGTACTACTCATTTACAGAATACTGTATTACTATTCAAAGCCTAAATAAAAATAAAAATATTGGAAATGTATTTGTTTTACACAAAGAGAGTGAATAGTTAAGAACAGTTAAACTATGATGAAAGAGATGTTTAAATTTACTTCACTGACATTTAGTTGTACGCAAGGCGAATTCATCCCAGGTAATCTCGGTACTACAACAAGTACAACTCGTACAAAAACCACAAGCAATTTGTTTTTGTATAATCATTGTACAATGTCAAAGACAGAAATTAAACAAAACAGAAACAAAGATAATAAAAGAGAATAAACAAAATTTTGACATCCAACAGTGATTTTAGCTAATATCAGCAGGGCTTTTAAGACCACCTGTAATAAATTCGCCTTGGTTGTACGAGTATGAAAAAAAAACATTTTATATACCATTTGAAAAGAAATTGTAAAGTAAGAGTCCAAAATGTATAAATTTAAATACTATTTAAAATTTTCTCTTTAAAATGTTTAATTAATAACAAGAAACAAACAGTTTTGAAAAGTGAGATATTTGAGTCATTTTAATCATTTAAATGTTGCTAAGTTAAATCAGACTAACTGCCTACCGAAAGAAAGGATATGTGGCAAATTTTATAAAATTTAAAAATATCTTCCAAAGATTTTTCTAAAACAAACCTAAAAATAATCTAAAGTTATTAAATAAAATAAAAATTATAACATTGAAATCAATTAACTAGACATGTAAAGAAATTAATGCGGTAGATTATTCTAGGGTCTTTTTTTTAGACGTATAAAACTTCCGATAGGCATAACTGTTATACTAGCTGTCATACTAATCAAGTGTTTCACTTTTTTATTTCAGTACACTTTGGCAAATCAACATACAAAAACTAACACCAGAACAACGCTTAAGTCATGATCACAGTTACTCTATTGGATAATATTAATCCAAATCGAGCGCGTATCATGCGTACAGAAAAAGCTATGGTCGCTGTAGACGTGAGTGTGGCAGAGGACTCGAATTTATCGAACCGACGTTGTTCTCAGCAACTCTGTCTCTGCCCGTCCACTACTTGGAAATTTTTAAGGAAAGATCGTGGCCTACTGTTGCAAGAATTAAATCCAGCTGTCATCAATTGTGACGTGTATTCGGTGAATGGGCTGAGAATCAACTGAAAGTTAAACCAGATTTTTTTAGCTAAATCATATTTAGCGATGAGGCTTATTTCTGGCTTACAACAAACAGAATTGTAATTTTTGGAGAGAGCACAATTCTTATGAGTCTTTTGAGTCCCCATTTCATCCCAAAAAAATTACTGGTTGGTACGGTTTACATGCCGATGGCATAATCGGCCCATTTGTCTTTAAATCTATAACCGGTAACAACACTACAGTGAATGGCGAACGCTACAGGCAAACGATACGTAATTTTTTTATTTCTCATGTCATTGTAAATCATTTGTAGAAGAAATGGTTCCAACAAGGCGGCGCAGCACGCCATTAAGAACGTGAAACCATCATTTTGTTGAGCCAAACGTTTGGTTATCGAACTATCTCAAGACCTGTGAATTGGCTATCTCGTTCGTGTGATTTGACAATTTTGACTACTTTTGATGTGGGGTACTTCAAATCTTTGGTCCATTCTGATAAACCAGTAACGATTGATCATTTAGAAGTCAACATTCGACGAACTATTGTTAAAATAAGACCGGGTATATTTGAAAAAGTGGTGCAAAATTGGACCCAGAGGATGGCGTTTATTAGGCGTAATCGCGGAGGCCATATACCAGAAATTATTTTTAAAGATTAAATGGCATGAAATTTTTAAAGTTTCGGCCATTCTTTTGATTTTTGTGTTTTATTTTTAATATGGTTTTATGCCTCTAAAAAAACAACGAGTATATCAGTGGAAGGGAAACTCTGCACTGAAAAGAAAAATCAATCCATTCGTACTTAAATAAAGCCGAAACGGTGGCAAGTACGGATTTCCTTAAATCAAGTACAGAACGCTTGATTCATTAAGTAAGTATTATTTTATTGCCCTGTTTTAAAAATAATCCGAAAACGGGATTGACTTTAGTAAAAGTGAGATAAAAATTCAATTAAATCAAACTGTGCTTAATTCAAGAATTTCAAAGTTGGTTTTAATCCCAAATTCGTACTTGAAATAAAAAAAGTGAGATTTGATTCTAACCTAAACACTAACCCCAGATAACCAGAGAGAAAGAGAATATTTTATTATTATTTACACAAAAGAATGTTTCACATTTGTTGTATTACCCCCCACTCCCTTACTCAACTTTAGTACGAGATTTTTCCTTCTGTGTACTTTCAAATTATTTTATTTCCGGATTTATAAGCACAAAACTGGAGTTTTTAATTTAAAAAACAAAAAAAATAGAAACCTGAAGTTCCTACATTTATTTATTAAATATTTATGCCGACTAATTTGGCATTGTATATCGACGGATAGGAAACTATATTTTATTTCTTAACAAGACAAGTTATTTCAAATAAACGTTTCCCCTCAATTCGAGCTGAAGTTTAGACACTACACCCAGTTTAAAGGTTATTTTACATTTTAATATATATTTAGATTAGAAAATAAAAGTGAAAAAGAATTTAAACCTTCTTTTGATTTAAGAAGCGTCATTTAAAAAACTACAGTTTTTATAAATTAAATGAAACTTAATCAATTTGCAATTAATTTTCAGTTAAATTAATTTAAATTTCCATCAGTTTACTTACAAATCAAAAGTTTTTTTTTCAGTTCTTTTCATCCTGCAATTTTGTGAATGTTTGGCCAGTATATAAAAGTGATTTGTCAGTTTATCTTTTCAAAACATACCTGTAGAAGAAAAAAGAAAAAATTTGTATTGAGGAAAACTGTAACAAATAAAATAGATATTTGATGTGATGATGTTTTACAAAATGGGGTAGAAAATTAAAATCATTGAAAAGGGATGAAAGACATAATAAAAAGTATATTTTGGTTTGGAAACCAGCATTTAAAAAGAATGTCTATTAACAAAAATGGCATAGAAAATGGAAGGCAAATTAAACCATTGAGAGATTGAGAGAGGAGCCATATATAAACTTTATGGTTTTTTTAAAATACAAAGTTATTCTATTATTTATTTTTTATTTTAAAAATCAGTTAATAAATAGAATTTAGCTCATAACAAGATAAATTTCGATTTAGATCTAGTACAGATTAAGGCCCAGGCCCACGATGTCGACAAGCACATTTCTTTCGTATATTTGTATTGAAAACAAAAACAAATTTTAATTTTTTATTATTGTTTTCAATATAAATATGCGAAAGAAATGTTCTTGTCGACATCGTGGGCCTTGCAGTAAGACTATTGATTTTAAGTCAGTTGTAAAAAGTGCTAATAGTTTTAGTTCAGTTCTCGTGCTTTCTCAAATCTAAGTCAGCTATAGTTCATGGATTGAGGTCATATGCCCGAAACATAAAATCCCGAATTCAAAATTCCGATTTCCAAAATCCCGAATTTTAATCTACTGAATTTTAAACTCTTGAATTTTAATATGCCGAATATCTGTACAGTTTGTCCTCATTGGTATAACAAATCCCGGCTTTGCAAACAAAAGAAAACCGGTCGAATAATTATAACCCTTCTATCTCCCTAATATAGATAGAAATTTCCATTTAAATTATATTATGTTATTTCGATCGACATCGAATGCCGCAATTCGCCCCCCAGTTTTAGTTCCAATTTTAGTTTAGTTCTAGTACAGTTTTGGTTCGGTGCTACTCTAGTTCAATTAAAGTTAAGCTATAGTTCAGTTCTAATTAAGTTCGAAATCAGTTCTAGTAAAGAAGTGACATGTCTACTAACGGGTTAAATATTTTAGACTCCATTGAGGACATAAAATCCCCCTTTTGGCATGTAAAATTTACTAAATAAAAACAACAGCAAATAAAATAAACATGTCAGTTACGAAAACACAGGTAACATTAAGCATATTTTTATCTTGGCTATTAATATCTGTACGCTTCGAACTGATTTTACTTGCTATTTTAAAAATGGTTTTGATTTTTTTTTTTTTTACCTCATGTAACCTGGGACAAATGGCCTTTTCCTTTTAAACAAAATTCCTTCTTGTAAATTTTTTCCAGAGTTATGTGAATTTTTTAAAATAACATTTATGCGATTATAAAAGTTGAAAAGGAAATTCAAAAGAAAGGATTTTTCTTGCAAAAGTAATAAAAAGAAATATTACAATTTTTGCCAGTAATAAAAATTCCACAAATTGTTTAAACATACTTAAAATTTTGTAAAACGAATTCAAAAGAGTTTGTTGTCAGAAAAAAAAATTAAATTACATTAATGATAAATAAGAAGCAAAAAAAAGAAAGGCTAAATAATAATTTTTCAAGAGCTCTCCTACATGATGTACCAATCAAGTTAATGTTTAGGCCACGGGATGTATGTATTGACAGCACTGTGCTGAGCCCCACATGAGGCCAACCATGTTTCTTTTGATCTCATTTATCCAGAACAAACAACAAGATAGCAAAGGCAACATTGCAATATAAACCCCAAGGTTCTCGCCGCCAAGTACGTCTAAAAATATAACGGCGCTCTACAATAATACAAGAACTTACTGCTGCATGGTTGACATGGAACGAGGCTATAGAAACATCCCCCAACAGATTCCGTTGGTAGTCAATAATTAAGACCGTTAGCTCCCTAAATGGAGAATTTCAGAATAGCATCATAGAACACCTCTTTCCATGCAAAGTAATTTTCACAGTTGTGGTCGAAACCTTTTTCTTAAATTGTGAATTTATTTTTTTGACATTTACATGAAGTGTTAATCCTTTCCTTTCGTCTACATAAGTTAGAAAATCCAGGGCTTTTTATCACATCTTTGCATAGGTATTACATTTGATTGGGTTATCAATCGAGGGGCAGTTTTAGAGCAAATATTTAAAGGTAAAACGAATTCTACCCAGTCCATTTCTTTAATAGCTGCTTCAATAATACGATAACGATCCGTATTTAAAACTTACTGCCTGTTTAACGATTTCGAACGTCAACGTTCGCATAGAAAATTATATTTACAGCCTGTTCAACGATCTCGAACGTTGTTTTAAATGTAATTTTCTATGCGAACTTTAACATTCGAAATCGATAAACAGGCTGTAAAATTTAGCAATTTAATTTCTAATTTTTTTAATTACAACTTCATTTGGAATTCTCTCAAGCTTAAATTGAAATATTTAATTTATTTTCAATTTTCATAATTGAAAATTTCGGAAAAAACCAACCAATTGTAGGGCATTGTAAGAAAAGATATCGTGGCAAATAAGACTTTGAATATTTTTAATTCTTATTCGCTTTACAGTTTTATTCTTATAACATCTTTAGCTTTTCCAAAGTATGCCATTGAAATGCGCATAGGAACTAGCTCTCCTACAACAAAAAATTTCAGTGTATTTATCAATAAATATTGGTAATTTAGCAAGTCATAATAAATGATTTAACAATTTTGTACTCCCGAAAATAACGTTGATAAATTCTTTTTTACATTTGCATATGGAATTCTCAATTTTATTTGGAGTTTTTTTTATTTGAAAATGATATTCTCAACTTTAAACTGAAATTCTCCATATCATTTAGAATTTTCTAAGTTTCAAGTTGAAATTCTCAATATCATTTGGAATTTTATAAATTTCAAATTGAAATTCTCAATATCTTTTGGAATTTTCTAAATTTCATTTGTAATTTTCTCAATATCATTTAAAATTTTCTCACTTTCAATGAAAAATAGTGAAGAGCTAAAATCGAACTGAACTTAAACTTAACTTGCACTGAACCAATAAAAATAGAATTGAATTTATACTAAACTACAACTGATTTTAATTTTAAACACTAGCACTACTCTAGAACTGAACTAAAACGATTTAGAGTCTAAACGGCCGTAACGTAAATTTTAGACCTAACCCAAAACTAAACTAATGCCATGTTCACACGGGCAGCAATATTTGTGTTTCGCTCTCTTATTCCTGTTTCGCGCCCCAAACATGATTGAAACAACATGTTTTGCCATAAAAAATTTTGAGAGCGAAACAGGCCGTTTCATTGTGAAACATGCTGCGAAACAGGGAAAATTTACTTTAATCTCCAATTTTGATAACAATTATCGTTAGTTTATCTAAACTAGCTCTCAAAAAAAAACATCTAAACAAAAAAATAATTATATTAATAAAAGTATTAAATAATATATTTTTAATTTTTACTTAATTTTTTTTTTATCTATTTGTAATAAAATTACACTAACAACACAAAAAAAATGTCAAAATTAAACAAGAATGAATCGTATGAACAGCAAACTAGTTTTAGAGAGCGAAACGAGTGGTTTATATCATCGTATGAACATAGCATAAACTGAACAAAAACTATACTAGAACTGAACTGATTTCAAACTGAACTATGAAGAACCGAACTTACTGCCTATTTCAGAACTCTTTTTCTCAACAACTACATGTTAAACAGAAAAAATTCTCAAAAATTTCTTTTTGTTTCAAATCTGTTTTTGCGAAAAAAAAATAAATACATTTTTTGTACTGATTTAATTTTGTTTCTAATTCCTTTGCAAATGTTTTAAACATTCTTTATTTGAATACACCGCATGCCTTTAATATCAATTCTTTAATTTGTTTTATCAAAGTTATCTTTCTCTCTTATCTTTACCATTTCATATGTAAAGATATGTCAGAGTAAAGAAAACAAAAAACAAAATGTGTCAAACTAATGTCATTTTAGACAATTTCATATGTCATTTATGACATTTTAAGACAATAATGTCACATGTTTTAAAAATAATACAAGATTCTCTTTCGTTCCGTTTTGTTTATTAGAAATATTTCTAAGGAAATAAAAATATTTGTGTTTCTTTTTTATGTTTTGTTAGCAGAGTGACAGACATACAAATCGTATTAAAGAAAATACATACAGTCGAACTTCTACATAACGTAGTAGATGGCTACCGATGAACTTCTACGTGATAGAGAAAATTCGTTACAGAGAAGCTGTCATCTTTAAATATGTACAATATATGCAAAGATTTATTTATAATTTCAATTAAGGGTTGCTTACTTGCAAACAAACATATGAATTCATAAAATTATAATATTATTATAATATAATGTATAACTATAATAATCGTTATTTTTGTTTGTTTTTGGTCCGTTTTTACAACTTCCCGATAGCTAAAGGTAGGTTTTATCGGCCGTATAAAAAGTGTTCCATTATTACAACTTTACTTTTACCTTTTATCAGGCAGGATCCTTTAACTTATCGCTGATCTTAGGTTAAAGTAGAAATATAACGATGGAACACTTTTTATACGGCCGATAAAAACCTACCTTTATCTACGGACCTAAAACAAACAAATATAACGACATTTTTAATTTAACGTCATCGACCAAATTGTATGATTGAAGACAAAATTCGTTTTGTTTCAACAAAAGGTTCTTTACATAGAAATATACGCTTTAAAGAAATTCGTTAGAGGGAGACAAAAATGTGAGGGTAACCCTGAAAAAATACAATGTTCTTAAAAATAATACCTTGTGGAGAAAGATTTGTTGTAGTGGAGTTCGTTATGGGCAAGTTCGACTGTTTAAGTTTCGAGGAAAGTTTGTGCATGACTAAACATTAATGTAATGTCAAAATTGATAGAAAGGTTTTTTCATGTTGCAAACAAAAATGGTAAGATAATTTTTATTAAAATAATATAATATGATTTGACACAACTAATGACTTTTTTTGGGGGTTTTTGAGTATATAGGAGAATTATTACCCAGCATGTAAAGTTTATAGTCGTTACAACTTTTTGATTTTTTTAAATTTTGTCAAAACAGCGAATCTATTTCTTAACATCATCTAGTCTTTATTTGTAAGTTTAAATGTTTGATTAAGTTTTAAAAATAAACTTTTAAGATTGATCCGTTTTCGATCCTATATGTATGAAATCAGAGTTTTTAAAAATTTTTGGTAAATAATTTTTGAAGTGTTTTTGGAATAGCATTTTAAATGTTTTTGCTCTAATTGCAATTTTAGAAAAACATATTTAATACATTCTCTATTATGCCTAATACATATAAACTGAAATCTATTTTCGACTGCAGTCGAAATAACTGATCGAACGAATTTTCATTTGGTTCGACAAAAAAGATGCGCTATTGTTAATACTACTTATTTGGTCTATTCACAGTAGTACATTTCTATTAGCTAACACTTTAAATAGAAAAATTTTGTTTACAAATTTAAAAAATAAAAAAAAATCCATAGCCATGACGAATTTATGGTTCGATAATTTGTCTGATGAAGGTAATAACATACTGGAACTGGGCATAAGCAGAGAATATTGAGGGATGCTTCCAACATATTCGAAAAGGACACCACATCGTAAGTTAATCCCAAAGATATTCAAATTGGCAACAGTTTTGTGTTATGGGATGAAAACGTACCAACTTAATTTTAGAAATGAAGCAATTAAGCTACTGCACATGTCATCCAATTTTTCAGCCTGAACTTTAATGCAAATTTGGTTTGCCAAAAAACAAAAGTTCCATAAAAAAATATGGGACATTAAAAATGGTATTTAGTCCACTAAGATTTACAAATTAAAAATACTTATATTTTTAACAAGTTTTTTTTTTAGTTTATTTACAGCGTCGAAAGCAAAATTCGAAGCACAATAAATTTTGGACTTATAATACAAATTTTACATTCGATAGCCAGCGAATTCGTTTGTCGAGTGAAACTTATAGTAGGGCCCTATAACTTTTGTTAAACCTCTTTCATATTTTGATAATTAAAAAATCAAGTCGAAGAATTTAATACGAATAGAAAACATTTCTTTTTACCGACTAACAACTAAAATTCAAGTCGGAAAAAACTAACCAATTGTAGGGGAATGTAAAAAAGATAAACTAACTCACTGTTTATTGTTGGTGTTTTGTCTAAGCTTTGATATCGCAAACAAAACTTTAGAAATTCTCATTCGCTTTACAGTTTTATTTGTATTATATCTTTAGCTTTTCCAAACTATTTGGAAAAAGGTTACATGATGATTTGGCCTAAGCCAACCAGTGAATAACGCATAAGAACTGGCTTTTCTCCCAAAAATAAATTTCAGTGTATTTCTCAATAATATAAATATAAAATAATTTGCTTTTGTTCATTAATGCATGAGAAGATTTAGTTTATTCGTTTTTACTCTAAAATGAAAAAGTGAGATAATAAAAATTTTTCATATGTGAATCTTCCACGAATTTACCATTTTGTAATTCTTTCAGTTGGTTAAGAAAACAAAATAATTTTACGAATTATGTACACAATACACAGGCTGTGTGTGTGCTCCAAAAATATGAATAAACAGCGTTGTTCACGTTCTTTTAAGTTATGAAAAATAATAATGATAGAAATTTCTCACATATGAAAAAATATATATTTTCTGATTTTTTTTTTTCCATTTTGAATAGCATTTTGAATATGTACGAGAACATAAATGAAAAAAAGCAAAATATTTCAAATTTGAAGAATTCAAATTAAATCAATTCAAGAAAAATCTTTATTAACAAAATAATTTCCTTTCCATCAAAAGTAAGACGTCAAACTCCATATAAAAAAGTTGCCTGGACAAAAATATTGTTCGAAACGCATGTGTACACCGAGCTTTAGTGTCATATTGTTTGTTGAAATTCAAATTTTTAAATCAGGCTTAAGTTCATCGAATTTAATTCTCGTTAAATTATTTAAATGAAGAAATAAATATTACAACATGAAATGAATTGAAATTAATTGATGATTTTTCATACTTGACTAAACCAGGGCTCGAACTCAGTTCGAATTTAGATGCTTCGAGAACAATCACATTCTCATCTTCAGAATTATTTGCAGTTTCTCATCTTCAGAATTGTTTGCAGTTTTACCCTTTGAATTGTTGAATTTTTTAACTAGTTTCTTTGGAATCTTGACTATTTTTTTTTTACTTCATCCTTCTCCCAGAATCCCCTTACCAAAATCTATTTACAATCTGTTGCATTTCATTAAAATTTTCTTTTTTTGTTTTTTTTTTTAGTAAAACTAAATTTTGGTTGCTCTTTGTTCTCTCAACACTTCAGAAAAAGATTAAAATTGTAAATTTATTTTGACTTTAAAACCACAATACATGCATAAAACTGACAAAGAGCAACATAAAAAACCAACCCACCGAAACCAAAATCTCATTTATATCCAAAACATTGTTGCGCTTTAAAACCACTTTTTTGTATTCGTTCGTTCTACTTCATATTTCCTGTAAAAAAAATATTTCCTTGAAAATATATTTTCTACTATTTTCTGCTTTATTTTATACTAAATAAATTCGGTGCTATATTTTAAAAATCTTTTGTTTTTTTATTTATTACAACAAATATAAAATATATTTCTCTATGGAGTTCAGTTAAAAAAAGAGAAATAAAAAATATGTTAGTTAAAATTTTAAAGCAAAATAAAAAAAAACGATATTTTAGTAGATAAAAATCTGTTTATAATGTTTTTAAAATACATTTTAAGATTTGAAAATAATCAAAAGAGCTAAAGATAAATTATTTTCAATCCTAAACATTTTAAGGTCAAAGGTCGTATGTTTTCAGTTTTTAGTGCGCAATGCTCATGCTCATATGAAATGCATGAATCAAACAAAAATAGCGCGGCATCAACTCTTTGCAATTGAAAAATCTAATTTTGACAGCGCTTTAAGTAGTAAAGTTGGCTGCTATTGTCAAAAAGTAATGAATATTTAGCTATTTTAATTCAATCTAGTTTTGTTTTGTGAATTATATTAATGATGACATCTTAACATTACTGTTTATTACACATCGTTGACGCTTTTATTTAAGTACATACATATGTCATATTAGCGATAAAGCAAGACGCTAGATTTAGGTTGGTCTGTTATATCTCGTCCTCCTAGCCTATATAATATGGGCGCTATTGTGATAAACCCCCTTCCCCGGTGGGTGTAGGGATCATCTAGAGGATATTTTACCTTTTGGAATTACATCCTTCCGGGAAGCTTAGGGGGCTAGTTCTGGCAGTCGTGATCGAATACTTGTTAGATTCGAATGCAATCTTATTTCAAATTCTTTCAGTCGATATTGAAGAAATTGAAATTATTTCTAAAGGGTTGTAAAAACTTAATTATGTATATAATTGACAACACCTTAAAAATTATTTCGATTCGTTCATTGTCGACTGAAAATATAAAATTGTTTTCGAATCGAAAAATTATTCCATCACGACTGCCCGAATTAGCCCCCAGGTGTATACAAAACTGGGATGCGACAAACATCCAAAATCACAATGCTCTTGAGGTCTTTTGATTTTTTGAGTCCTGGGTCTGACTATTAGTTTAAACCCCGTTACCATGCTTTTAGCGAAAAAGGCTTTCTTTCTTTCAGGATGATGTATTTGCAGAAACCTTGCTTTTCTGATGGAAAGCTGCCTTTCTGGCAACAGAAGGGTACTTTTTTGACGAAGGGATGCTTCCGGGGATCACGTACACTGATAGAAAACTCGTCATAATGCTGATGTATTTTGGCATCAGTACTATGACAAGTGTTTTCTTTTTTGACCCCATGACACTTTTCATCATTGTGATGTCAGCCTTAACATCACTTGGCCAAATTGTCATAAGGTGAAATTATGTCACAAAAGGGATGACACACCGGCATCTCAAAAATGAGGAATCGGAGTCAGTTTAATAAAAAATGTCATCAGTGCGATGACTCAGTAACATTGGAGAGAGGATTAATTAGGCTCAATTTAGTTGTCAATTTGTTTACAGAAAATCTCTCAATTATAAGACACCAGCAGCATGCATGCCTGATATTATTTTTGTAATCATTCTACTTTGAAAATTTTATGTATTTAACTGAAATAATTTGAACAAACAGAATATGAGAATTTAAGCTTCTTATTTTAATTTTTAAACTAGAAAATAATGGTAATAAAATGTGACATCGGATTGATGTCACTGTAGTCATAGCATAGATGACGCATAAAATATGACAAACTTGTATGATGGCGTTCGTTATTGGATTGATGTCACTTTTTGCCTAGTTGATGTCATTTGGAATAACATTGATGTCGCAATTCTGATGTTAGGGCATCATCAATATGAAGATGAATTTTTCTATGAGTGTAGGGGCTGTCGTTTATGCCTTAAACTGCGGTGAGGAAAACTTCCTCATGGAAATGATTTTTCTCCTTTGTGGAAAAGTTCGGCCTGTAGATGATCGCTAGGTGCTGTTTCTATTCGACAGATTCTGCTGGATTTTAATACAGCAGTGACGGTTGAATAGTGCTGGCTCCTAAGTAAGGAGCGAGTGTATAATTTTTGTCGGATTTTACACTCAAATGGCTACCTTTGTGTTAAGTATCCGTGCACACACTTGAGCATGATATAAGGCCATATAGCAGATGCTCATGAATTTAAAAAAACAAAAATTTTTAAATTTTAATAAAAAAAATATTTAAAAAAAAAAAAAAAAAAAAAAAAATATGTTTCTAAAACGACTGCGCATATTTGAAAAAAAATTACTTTTCTTAAAGGAAATTTTATTACGGAATTTCGGTTTATTTAGTTTTTTCAATAAGCTCAAGCGTTTTTGAGTTATGCGAACACATGTTGTGCAACTTCTCCATTTTCGAAATTTGTGTATGGGGACCACTCTAATGATTAAAGATGGAGACTAATGGCGATTTCTTTTCTGAGAAAAATGTTGCATTAATGTTACATGTTCTACATTTTGTGTTCGTTTGTACAAAAAATACAACTGTGGGAAAAATTTTCAAGTTCTTTTGTGAAAATGTTGATGAAAAACATGCAAAACATGTTACATGTTTTACCCTTACTTTTACTTAAGGGTTCATACTGCCCTGTTTTACAACTTTGGTACTTACTACTTTGTTTGTACAACCAATATTTTATTTTGTTTGTCATAATATTTTAAAAGTTTTGTCAAAAGAATTCTACATCTAAATATTCTTCGACGGCATACTCCATTTTGAACTAAATCGTTTTTTTATTTTGGTGGAAAATTCTATGTAATTATTATCGTTTTAAATTTGTTCAAGCAATAAGTGATGTCAATGTCTGTTTCCAAACCGTAAAGTAAGTGTGCAGCAAATAGCCGAATAGTTTTAAAAATCGCTAATGAACTACATTAATAATAAAAGTGTAATAGTTGTAAATAAAAGTAGCTAATTCTGTTCGATTGAAGTTGTACAACATGTAACACTTCGAGTAATTATAGGTAACATGAAAAAGTGTTACATGCATATACTGTAGCATTTTTTGCTCAGAATAGAAATCGCCATAAGTGTGTTCTGAAAAAATGCTCGGGGAGCAAAAATATTGTGGGTCCGTCACAAAATTGACTCCTTTAGGGACACTCTGGGGCTAGTTAGGGCGGTGGCGGGTAATTTTATAAAAAATAATATTTAGTATGGGAGCCCCCTTAAGGAGCACAGATAGGGGGTTACAAGGTATATTTACACAAGGTAAACTCGTTGGCCCATATGTTTGTCAGCTGTTTACCCCTAGTTGGAACCACAACGTCAAATTGCGTGTATATGAGCCAAAATTTGTACATGTGTGCGTTAAATTGTTTTTGTTTTATATGAAGACAATTTTGACAAAATGGTTCCTTTTATAGAGCAGCATGTCTACACTCCCAAATGAGTCTACCTTGTATATATATACCTTGGGGGGTTAGTATGTTAATAAAAAATGTAGGGGTGAAATATTAGTAGGAGTCAGTCTTACATTTTACCCCTCTATGAGCTTCTCAGGGCCAATTGAAGCTTTTTGGCTTTTGTATCGTTTTCCTCTAGCTTTGACACCGATGAGGAGCCATTTACCCCCATCCCACCCCCTATTTTTTTTGGCTCATGCGTTTTTTTTATAAACTTCACAAAATTGGGGGTTCTAGCGTATCGAAATCAAAAAGTCGTGCACTATTCCACCACTTGTGGTCATGTTAAAACCATTATTTCGCAAATAAAAAGGTAATTATTTCTAATGATTTTTATAAGTTTTCACTACTAGTATTCTACCAGGTTTATTTAAGGTGAAAGGGAAAAAAAAATTCGTAGATTATAAGAGAACTTCTGGAAGGTAAGTTTTATGGTTCATAGGTAAAAACGTTAGATTATTTTTAAAAAAAATAAGTAATTACTAGGGTATTCATTTAATCGGGCTTTTGCTTTAATCGGTTAATCGCTCGATTAATTAACCGAGGTTTTGGTTTAATCGGTTAATAATCGTTTAATTTGGTTTTTGATCGGTTAACCGATTAATAAATTTTTTTTAATAAATAAGGTAATTTCAATAATTAAAAATGCATAAATTATTTATTTTTTGGAGTTTATTATTAAAAAAACAAAAATAACAATTCTTGATCCAAAAAGAGCAAACAAAAAAAATAATTCATAAATATGTCATATGTATTTTTAAAGTAATACATCATCAGGGGTGTTCTGGAAATCGAAAACGCATAACGCAAGAATTTTAAATGTTGTTTTTTAGTAAGATTTCTGTAGTTAAATAATTTCATTGACAAATATTTCCCTATTAAAGAGAATTTTATAACTAAATTAAAAAATTAGATTATTATTATTTATTAGTTATTTCAATAGTTTAAAGAGATCTGATTAAATAAATTTTGAAAAAAAATTTTTGTTTAAATGCTTAGAATTAAAGCGATAATTTTCTTTAGTTTTGACAACACTTGACTTGGAAATTTTTTTTCTCTTATCGTGGACGCTGGAGGAAACAGAAGCAGCAATAATAAAGAATATCTAATTTCTCAGTCCTTTTCCTGGATTTCTTTTAACATATAAAATCTTCCATTATGCCATTAGAGTCCTGATTTAATTTTTAAAAAATTTTAACACTTCTAATTGTTTCGAGTAAATCTGTTAAGAATGTTTTGCTAGAAGGAAATATACAGCCCAATTATGATTAAAAATTCCCCGGGAGTTTTTTACCTTTTCTCATTTTTACAATTGAATTAACATAGGTAACATGGGAGAAGGGAGCAAACTCCCGGGGAAATTTTATTCATAATTGGGCTGATATTGTATAAAAAAATATTTTCTAAACATGTATATGAGACGAAACAATTAATTAAAACACAAAAAATTTGTTATATTACAAAAAATTAAAAATTATGTAATATCGGTTAATCGGTTAATCGACTGAAATTAACCGGTTTAATCGTTAATCGAAAATAGACAATTTTTAATTAACCGACCAGTTAATCGGGTAGTAATTAATCGGTTAACCGATTAACGGTTAACCGAATGAATACCCTAGTAATTACATTTTTGAATCCCAAGAAAAACTTTGATAACTAATATGCATGTGGCAGTGTAAATAAAACTGAACTGGCAAAATAAAATAAAGTAATTTGTTTTTATTTTTGTTTTTACTTTTCCCACTTACAACTACATTTAGAGTTGACAAAAAATCAACCAATTGTAGCCGGGACTGTAAGAAAAGATAAACTCACTGTTTATTGTTGTTGTTTTTGTTTAAGCTTTGATATTGTTACAAGTAAAACTGTGGCTTATAATTCTTATTCGCTTAACAGTTTTATATGTGTAATATATAAAACTAAGCAACCAGTGAAATGCGCATAGGAATAGCTTACCCCTTCAACAATAAATTTCAGTTTATCAATAGTATGAAATGGGGGAATGTAGCACATTTAAACGAAACCTTGTTAATTAAATTTTTGAATCCCAAGAAAAACATTGAGAGGCAGTCGTGGTTTTTTTCTCATATTTCCAGTTATTTATGGCTCAATCTAGCTGAATTTTAAAAGCGAAATTTAATAACCTTTATGTGACATAAATATACATATATAGTAATTCTGGGGTCTTCGGAAACCCCATTTCAACTGACAAACGGACATGGTTTAATCATCGTTAATTAGTTGTTGTTAATTATCAAATATTTTTGTTTTTTTTTAATTTTCAAGCATTTCCAATTTTAGTCATTTTCTAAAAATTTCCGTTTTTCTTAATTTGTATCGATTTTTTTTTTTGTTCAAATATTGTTCACTTTTAATACCAATCAATGACATTTATAATTGCAAAGCATTTTCCCTTCCCTTCGATGTTTCTTAAAACAGTATTAAAGTTTTGATTAAAAATGTAAATCGGGCAAATATTGAAAAATGGGAAAAACAAAAACTAGTATTTTTTTGGAACACCATGTAACAATATCCTGGACTTTATTCCTGTATTGATAGCAAACATTTTCATATTTCTTTAGCTTCTATTTGAATGCTTGTCTGTCTGTCTATTTGTCCTGAATGGTTTGTGCCATAAAACAAACTAAACATTGGCAAAGAGTAGAAACTATAAAGTGTAGATGATGATGTCTGTTCCCCTAAAAGATGTTATAAACGAAATCTGCAGGCCATGATGCAGGTTGTTATTGGATGGATGATGGTCAGTCACAACAAATGGGAAAAATTAATAAACTTTATAATCATACTTTTCGTTACAATGTGTTGTGATTTTACTCTATAAACAAGAGCCAGTGGAAGTTTTATATTCGGCAGTGTCGGATTTTATATACCCTTTACTATTTAATTACAAAGCAAAATTTTTAATATATAATTTTTAATTTTGTAACAAAACGAATTAAATATTTGTGTTTAAGCCTTAAACAAATTTAAACGATTGCTAAATGCAAATTAAATCACCTCCGGTCATTCCGTATAGTCTGTCGTTGTTGTGTTAAAAACATTAATCCTTATAGATTTTTCTATGGGGTTTAATTGCAATAATTAGGCGATACGGGCCAATTTAAATGCCAAAGAAATTTAATATTTAATGAATTGTTGTCCGGGAAGGACAGTTGGCAGTAAGCTAGCCTATCAGGGTAACGTTTAATGGTTTAATTCCCGCCAAAGACCATGGTCTGTTTTGCAACAGGCACTATGTGCTTTGCGCTGAAGGTCTACGTTACTATTGCTTGGTAAATAAAGTTAGAGTATTGTATCCTACCAAAGCCTAAAATTCGGAAAAAACACTTCTATGGGGAACAGCTGAAGTATTATACCGATTTGGCTCATTTTCAATATTTTATACTCTCATATAAGAAATATCGGCGGAAATGTTGGTGCTCCAAATTCATATGGTATGAGCGTTAGTCAAAGCATCATAATACTTTACGGTCAAAGTGATAAATGCATCAACAAGTTTAATGATACACAGTTTGCTTATTGTGAACGCATCGATAACTTTTTGTTGCACTTTTATATTTGGATTTCTAACAACTTTTTGTTTTCAAAATGAAAAGATCTGATGGTAGAAGAAGAAAGAGCACGCACAATTTTGTCAGATAAATTTATTGCCAGACAATCGTGGTAATGAAATTGTAAGTTTTTCTGGCAGATTAAATACAGCCGTGAGAACTGACAATCTACCTTGTCAAGGCAATGTTTTATTGTCAGTCCATTGCCAGATCCGACAATATTGCAATATCTGACAATCGTCTGAAAGAGCTTAAAAAACATAATTTTTACCTCAATGGTGTAAGATATAAAAAAAATCTCGAAATGAATGAAAGAACAAGAAAATGAATGCATGAAGATACTGTTAGACATTACAAAAAATTACAAAAAATTACAAAAAAAAAAAATAGAAAAAAATCTAACACTTTTTTTAGTTGTTTGAATGCTAAAATTGTCGAATTTCCTTCTTTACACAGATAAAGTACTCGTATTTAATACTCCTACATTGACATTGGTTTTATAGAAGCTGATTGGAAAATACGTGCAGCATTAAAAGGAACAAGTGTGACATTTTGTTAATTTTTTTCTTCGTTCAGTTATTTAAAAATTCCTCTTTGGTTGCGGTATAGAGTGAGCATTTGGTTGTTTTTATGCAAATATTCTTCTTGAATGGTTGCAAATACTATGAATTTTTTAAGGGATTGGTGTTAATTTTTTTTTATCAGTTTTTGTTTCAATGTATCACTGGCCATTTGATGTCTTTGTTTTTTTTCTCTCTCTCTCTCTGATTTATAAAATTTTCTACATTCATTGAAAATCTTTGGTTGAAGCTAGAAGTAGCAGTTGGTTTTAATGGATTTGAGATAGACGCAAACAATTTGAAATTAAGGACGTATCTTTAAATTAATAACATTTATGTGGTGAAAATCACTCTTAATTTAAATTCGTAGAAACGATTAATTTAAAAGAAATGGGATATTTTCTGCTTTTAAAATTAAAAAAAAATTGTAATTTTTATTAAAAAATAAATTTGTACAAAAATTAAAGTAAATACTGTTTTATGAAATTCTATATAATTGATTGTCTTTGAAATATAATAAAATATTTAACAAGTAAGACAAGAAAAGTTTTTAATAACTTGTTACCCCTGAAATTGCCGTCTAATGGAATTTTTTCGAATTTTTTATCGTGGTTGGCGAATTTATAATACGCCTGCGACTGTTTGGTAATAGATTAAAGAGAACGTGAACTTATTTCCTTTAATCTATTACCAAACAGTCGCAGGCGTATTTTAAATTCGCCAACCACGATAAGGGTGAATATAAATTTATTTGCACATAAATTTTAAACATTTTGTAATAAAATGCACCTTCGCTGTACGCTGTAAGGAAAAAAGACTCAAAATTTACTTTTTGATTGATTATAATGCGAAAATACATCATAATCAATCAAAAAAATCTCCAAATTCGACGGACTGATTTAAATTCCTTTTTTACAGTTTTCAATTAAATTTATTTGCACGTAATAAAAATTTTATAATCTCATCATACTCAATTTAATTATTTTATTTTATTGATTTTTTTTTTTTTATTTATAGGATATTTGGACAGTGCTAGTTGCAAGACACGAAATACACTGCAGATTGATAATTGCAAGTGTAGAATAAAAATATACTACACCATTTTGCAAATTATAAAAAGAGATACATATTATGTTTCCGGACGATCAATTGATAAAACAAAAAGAGAATACCGTAACATCTTAATACTGCAACAAGTCCCTCGTAAACATGATAATAAGCTTAATTACCTGAGAACGAATTGAGTCCACTCGTCGACGTGCTACTTTCCAGAACATCGCTGTAGCGGGTTTCAAAAGTTGATCGGGGAATGTTTCCATACAAAATTCAATTGACACAAGAATTATTGCCAAGGGATACAACCAGGGTCTAAAAAACTTCAGTCGAAACCAAAAACTATCGAACAAAAAAATAAATTTTGTGTACAACTTTTCGATTTTGAAATTAGTTTGACTGCGATTGTTTTCATTTAATGAATCAGAAGTAAAAGCAACAGTTTTTTTTTTTGGCCAATGACGAATAAAGAAGTGGAAAAAATTGCAGTTTTTCTACTTTGACTGCAGTTTTTTAAACTCTGGATACAACACAACGGCTACAATATGCCAGTCAGTCGGCTCACCCTGTACATACTTGAAATTTTTGTATATCCCGATAGAACGCCTGGATACTCATACTTTAATGTTGCGGACACGTAAACTTTGTGGTCGTCTTAAGCCTTTGGTAGTTACTAAAACTACGTGAAGGCGTCATTTAGTGGTTAAATGTGTTAAAAAGAAAACTAAAAATTTGTCAAAAAATATTAATCAAAAATCTTATAGTTTGGATCGTTCTCAGTTTATCATTCCATGAATAGCACCAAAACAATTCGTCTTTTAGAAACATTCCGATTTTCAAAAAAAAAAAAAAAAAAAAAAAAAAAAAAAAAGAACCATTTTGATGAGAAATCGTGTTTAGTTTAACCCAATAGTTTGGATTGGAAACACAGCAAAACCAATCAACGCCTTACTTTTCATAAAATCGCATGGAAAAATTATATTGTGATGAAATTTTGTCCGATTTAGTTTTGTATATCTAGAAATCACAGCAGCTAATTATGTATATGTAAGAAGAACCGTTAATCGGTTAACCGATTAATTACTACCCGATTAACTGATCGGTTAATTTAAAATTGGCTTTTTTCGATTAACGATTAAACCGGTTAATTTCAGTCGATTAACCGATTAACCGATGTTACAAAATTTGGAATTTTGTGTAGTATTAAGCCATATTTTTTTGTGTTTTTAGTTATAGGTTAGTTCCAAAATGTCAGTTGCAAAGCAACTCGTTTTTTAAATGCATTCTACAATACAACCATGTAGAATTTTACAATGTTATCTGTACCAAACAAAGTTCTCCAAAAAAATTACCAAAGTACACGAAAAAAGTTGTGTTTAGAAATATTTTTTCATACAATTCCTAAAATACAGTACAAAAACAGAAATTAAGGAATTCGGAAATAAACTTTTTTGCAGAATGTTCAATGCTGAGCTTTCTAAGGATGAGTTAGATGATGGATGACCCGACAACAGAAGAAACTCTCGATAGTAACACAAAAAGATAATTAACCGAAACAATTAGAAGTGTAAAGCATTTAAAAAAATTATAACAGGACTCTAATAGCATAATGGAATATTAAAATGATTAAAGGAAAATGATTGAGAAATTTGATAATCTGTATTATGGGTTGCTTTCGATTTCTCCACCATCTTCGATAAGTGAATGAATTTTTTCCAAGTCAAGTTTATCAAAACTAAAGAAAAAAATCGCTCAAATCCTTAACACTTAAACCAATTTATTTTTCTAAAATATTATTTTATAAGATCTCCTTAAACTATTGAAATTATTAATAAAATGATCTCACGGTTTATTTTTTAAGTAATACATAATATGTTTTAATTAAAAAATATGTATTACATAGTTATTAATTATTTTTTTGTTTGCTAGTTTTAGTTCAAGAATTGTTATGTTAATTTTTTTTACTAATAAACTCAAAATAATAAAAAAATTTAATATAATATGTATTTTGTTCGACCTTTAATATTTCAAATATTAATTTGTTAAAAATTTATAAATTAAGAAAAAAAACCCTGAAGAAAACAGTCAAGGAAGTGCCGAAATATTGGTTTTTAAATAAACGTTAAAAGTTTTTTATAACAAAAAAGACCTTAAGCTCGAAAATTTAGTAATATTTGAAAAAATTTAATTTTTATTTATTGAAATTACTTAATTATAAAAACAACCTTATTTTCCGGTTAACCGATCAATAACAAAATTAACCGATTATTAACCGATCAAACCAAAACCTCGATTAATTAATCGAGCGATTAACCGATTAAAGCAAATGCCCGATTAAATGAATACCCTATACATTACCCATGCTCTTTAACTCTGGTGAGAACTTCTGGCATCAAAAAGATGTGAAACAAAATGCTCCATCGTTTCTCGAAAAGTGAAAAAATGTGTCTGTAACTCATGTCACTATCAAAAGAGATTACGTCGTTACGTTAGAAATTTAATATAATTCCACTCGAAGCCGATGTGAAATTTGCAGACATTGAGAACGCTGATCATACGTAACGTTAAAGTCGACCAAAATTTACTAACATTAAAAAATTTTTACCGAAGGCGGCGAAAATACTAGATTCGCCCCATAACTGGCCATAGATAGATCCAATTTAAAGCCAAGTTATTTAATTCTTAATAAATATTATGTACTCTAATTAAAGTTTCGACACAGACGATTATGCAAAACAGCTTAAAATCATATAATTTAATTTTTTATACTTTTCTCTGGCTTTAAGTTTTTTTTCAAATTCCGTTTCATACTAGAGCTTGGAACAAAATTTATGATTCTTTTAACAAAAAAAAAAAAAAAATGTTCAAGTGTACAAGGAATTATTACTGACTCACTTAACTTTGTTCACCATTTAAGTGCTTCTAAAAGCAACAACCAGGACTACAACAACACATGTTTCCTGGTATTATATTTCATTGTTAAATGAAGCATTAAATACTTCAAAACAACTACAAAAAAAATTTACCAGGCAATTTCAAATTACAGGAAAAAAGGAATAAAATTTAACAAAAAAAAAAAAAAATATTTCAGCAGTAAAAGCTTAACAAAGTGAAGAGCGTTTTAAAGCAAGAATTAAATGTTACAAGAAGAAAATTATAATTCAGGATAAAAAAATGTGACATAACAATTAAATTTTTTTAATATACAAAAAATGTTAAGAGGCTAAAGCAAAGTATTTAGTATGATTAGGAGCATAGAAACTCTAATAATGGTAAACATTATAAATTATGAAAAAATTATGTTCTTAAGAAAATAAAACTTTTGTTCTTAGATTTGTTAAGTACCCAAACACAGTGAAGGATTAATATGTAATACTCCAATTAACGTTCTGCATAAATCAAAGAAAATGGAAGTTTGATGTGGAAAGGTCTGAACTATTAGACGAGCAAGGAAAAACTTGCCAACCACTATTTTCTAAAAAGTTTATAACTAGTCTGTTGTTGTCATGATAAAATATTACGGCTTCGTGTCTGGTTGCATATGCCTAACATTTTTCGGTCAAGGCTCGTTTAAACGACTCGAGGAACTGTAGTGTTAAATTAATCCCACGGTGGCCTTCGCACTGGGTGAAAATATCCAACACACACAAGTAGCAATTTGAGTGTATCACACACTCTTTCCTTGATTTGAACTGAAGCTATCTAACCTCTGTTTCTTGCGGAAAATGCTTCGTCTTTGAAAAAGGTATGCTTTTCAATTAAAAACTCGGGGGAAGGAATATAATGAAAACCCTACTAAAGGGCTGATTTTGTACCACTTGTGGGAGAGCTGGGCTACTCAACAGATGCTGGTAGCATGTTTCCAAATGCAGCTGAGGTAAGATACTTCTAGCTCCTAAACAAGCGGCGAGCGTGTAATCTTTGCGGATTATGCGCTCCAATTGCTACCTGGGTGTGTTGGTTGCGTTCACATTCAGTGGCTCATAATAATTAAGACCATGTAACTTCCATTTAGTACCTTTCCGCCATGTTTAGATTTGCCGTTGATTCGTTTGGTAAGCCGGTGGCTACATACAATTTCTTGCGCTTCCAGTAGTCGTATGACAATGATTCGACCAAAACAAAGTTTGAGTCAGCTTTTCAGATCCTGCTCACAAACGATTTGAAATTCCTGTTTGTGTGGCTCTTATGCACAAAAAAACTTTTTTTCGACTTATTTTTAAACATTTAGTCAGTTCAGCCATATTATTGTCAAGAGCTAAGGAGTGCGCACGAAAAAAACTGTGCATACTTTAAGTCTTATAACATTTACAATAATTGAAAAAAATGAATACCGTGTTAAATGTCATAACTATAACGAAATAAGTTTTTTTGAAAATAAACGCCAAACAAGAATATCGTAAGAAAATAATTAAAATTTTAAATAAAAAACAGCTTTATTCGGAAAGGAAGTTATCCACCAAATTGCCCAGAACTCCGCCCTATTGAGAGATATTGGTCATTAATAAAAAAAACATTTGAAGGACACAAAATGCCTAGTTAAAAATTAAAATGAATTTAAGAGAAAGTGGACAATTGCCTGCAAAATGGTAACAAACGACACAATAAAAGCCCTAATAAAAGGAATTAAAGAAAAATTAAAAGCTTTTGTTAAAACACATTGAAGTTGTAATTATTTTTGGATATAAATGAATTTGATTACTATTGTCTTTCATCTAAATATAAAATAAAAAAAATCATCACTTTGTTTTATTTTTATTAAAAAAATAAGTTGCATATTTTTTTTCGCGCGCACTCCTTAGTTAAATAAGTTTCCATAAGGAAGCCCCAAGCATATGATGTTAGCCGATTATGTTATTGTTAATATTAATATGTTTGCCACAATAACATGTAGCCCTTTTAAAAATATTTTCAGGGCAACATGTTTTCTTTTAAAGTTTATTGAAAAATTGTTTCCTTTTTAAATTCTAAAACAAACATTTCAGATTTGTTTGTTTGCTATATTTTTTCTATTCCTCCTAATTTTTGTATATTTTCTTTCTCATTTTCGTTTTTGCTACAACTAAGGGGCGAATTTGTATGCGTTTATTAGTAGAAAACTTACAAATAAAACGTGCTTCTTAACGTTTTAAGATGTGTTTTAAAAACTTCTTCAGCTATAAAAAATGCCAAACAATTTTCACAAACAACTAAGACTATTTCTGAGTAAAGTTGAAATAAATAACTGCATAACTTTGTATTTAAGCGTTCAATAAAAACCATGCATAAAAATCCTACCCCTTATTATGACTATTTGCGATAATAAAGTTAAGAATAGAATTTTTTCCCACCACTGACTTTATTGGGTACCAGGTGCACTTTGATAATAATAAATTGCTTTTAACACTTCATGTTGCAAGCAAACGTAGTGGACAAAATAACAATAAAAAATTTAAAAACAAAGGGTAATATTAAAAGTGCGGATTTAAGGCAACTGTTAAAAAAGCTACAATATTTATCAAATCGAAACTAGAACAAAATTACAACAATTTTCTTTGAAAGATATTGCAAAGGATTAAACTCTGACAGGTTGATCTTAATAGAACTCGCCTAAATTGGATTTAAATATCTTGGAGTACCTTTGAGGGGGAAAGGTCTTTTAATTTGAGATTTTAATTAAATTTTTTGGTCATATTAAAAGCTGTTCCTTTTTTCTAATCTCTTCAGCCAACTTTATTAAAATTTTGTAACTAAAGAGCTTAAAACATCTTAAGAACGCTAAGGTACTCCCGAAGGATAAAAGCAACTCAAAAAGGAAAAGATTAGTCTTCATATAATAATAATAATACAAAACTAAGGGATGTAGTAGCACCAACAAAATCTTAAATAAAACATGTTTACTTTTTTGTTTTAATTTAAATTAAGTATTCGTAGGGAACCTCGAAAGGAGGAAATTACTTAAGGTCTATGGTTTTTTTTTGTACAGACTCTTCAAGCACCTCTTTTTTTATGCCACAAGTGTCATTTTATTAAAAACTTACGACATTGAACACCTAAAACAACTGTAGGAATGGCAAGGTAACCGAAATTTCGGACTCCACACAAGACATTTGAAAAACTTTCCATCTACGAAAAGCAAAATTAAACTATTCAGTTTGTTAACAATTTAAGTGAATAACAATCTTAAAAAGATTTGACTGTTAGAAGTCTTCAAAAAGTATCCCTTAATAAAGGTTCCCTCAAGAACTCAAATTTATATTAAGGAGTTAAAATGTTAAAATCATTTAGATTCCTGTTTTTTAATCAACTTTATGAAACAAATGATCAATTTGCCATAAATTTAGTAAATTGGAACCCTTTATCACTTTTGAACTTCTCTCTAACAGACTAAATGCATTCATATAAATGAAAATTCCTTTTCTTTTTTTTTGTCTTTAAAATTTTGTTTTATTTTTTACACAAAAATGTGTGCAGCAGGTGTAGGTGATGTTTAAAGAACTACTAAAATGGACAGGTAACGTCATTTACATGGGGTACCTCATAAAATATTTGCTAATGGGAGGAACAGATAAACAAATTTTGAGATTTTTCATAAACTAAGAGTTTGGTTTGAATAAAATAGTTTAATATTTAGTTAATGTTTTAAAAGGGCTTTAATGTTGCTTTTCGGCATTTCAAGAAGCTCTCCTTAACATTAGGAAATGAATTCAAATTCCTTCCAGCAAATGACTGAGAATTGCTTAACTTGATGATGCATTTCTGAGTTTGACTGCAAAGTATTATGTTTTGGAACTCAGGGGTCTAATCACCGCAAACGATATCGAACAAAATTGATCGAAATCTTTTATTTTGGTATCATGACACTCGATATTGCGGTGATTAGACCCCAGCCTTGCTCACCTTCCGAAATACCATATAAGTTATTAGAGATACAAACCATTTGTATCAGAGCTGCCACTTGTTCTGAATTCCGCTTTTTAAGTTAAACACTCAAAAATAAAAGAACGATATAGAAGAAGTTAAAAATGTGTAAATATTGAATAGCCAGGGTATCTTGTGAACTCTCAAATTAATTTAAGAAGAAATTATATATTTTTACCACGAGTTTGGGACTCAAATATTGGTAATTAAAAATATGTAATAGATTTTAGTGATTTATTTTTAAAATTAAATGCCAAGATTCACTGAAAATAAGGGCGAACCCTTCAACTGAACTTTTAATTTTTAAGAGACCCGCCAGAAAATAGTTTTATTTCGCATTCGTTATTGTATATTGTATATTCTTTCGAGATCGTACAAGTTTCGTAAAAAACATTTTAACGCGTTTGCGAAAGTAATTTGGGTTACTCTGAACTTTTAAACGTGTTGTGTGTTTTTGACAAGTAATCAGCTGACAATAAAAAATAATTAAAGATTGAAATTTGTGTATCATGGATCAATTACTGAAGAGTTTAAAAACATATAGTATTGTATAAAAAGGAAAAGGACAACAAAAAAAAAAAAGCCGAATTTGGAATTCAATAAGCAAAGTAAGTCTGTTACAGTGCTGCCAGTGAAATTTCGAGAAGGATACATTTTGGTTACCAAAAAGACACACTTTTTTCCAAAAAGATACATTTTGAAAAAAATTTGAAAGTCCATATTAGGTATGTAATTTTTAAAAATACAGTAAGCGAACTTTAAAATTAATGTAATGTTTGGATGTTATCAAAACAAATTAATTTTTGTAAAAATTAATATAGGAGTTAAGGCGTTTATACTTAGGCGATTATATCAAAAAGTTCGTATAAAGTTCCTGAAAATAAGAAAGTTCCTCAGAACAACTTCGCACTACTAGATTCTTAATGTTTTCTTTCACCATTAATTAAGCTACTATTGTATTAGCATTGAGTCAATTAGTCTTAATAATTTTTATTTGACTAAAAATTCTCTAATATTTTATTTCTGTACATTTTGCGTAACGATTCAAAAGATACGAAAAATGTCAGGATTATACATGGTACCTGTAGTCATCAAAGGATACGAAAAATGTTTCTTTCGTATCCTAATGGCAACACTGTTCTGTTATAACACGAGTTGTGGTTCGTGCTATTTCTTATGCGCAAAAGTTTTTAAACGCACGTTACTCGTCGACGGATTACCGCGTATGTATATAGGCTAGATTATCGAAATTCAATAAGCTATAATAAAAATAATTTTCCATCCTTGACGATAAAATAAATTTGTTCTTACTGTTTAATTTCCAATTTGCTCGCTTCTCTTTCCTATCACTTTAACAACTGAGTTTCTTTTCTATCTTCTCTTTTCGTAAAAAATTATTTTCTATGTATATTAAGATTTGTTGTATATATAATTAAAAAGTGATTAAGTTAATGAAACACTTTTAATAAACACCTTGAACAAACACTTATAACTAATAAATCATTTAATAGCTAAGGTTTTTATTAAACTAGCTCTCTTTTCATTTCTTTTCTCTTTTTTTCTTAGTTATTTTTTCTTTAAAAAATTATGTCTCTCTCTCATTATCTCTCTTCTTTTGTATTTCACGCATAAATTAATTGTTATTATTACTGTCATAAAGTAAAAAATTATTAAAAGAAAAGAATTTAAGTTCAAGTTAAATGAAACCTTTTTCTTTTTTAGTTTTATATCTTTTAGACGGATAGACAAAGAGTCAAAGAGCCAGGCAGACATTTTTTTTGTTCGGGTGTTGGTTACAAGAAACATAAAATTACTAAATAAAATACATTAATTAATCCTTAAAACAAAGGGAAAATAAATAATAAAGAACCAACATGGGAATAAAACAAAAAGGAAAATCTAATATAGATATTTGTTGTAATCTTTTAGTTTTCTTTTGTTGTCGCTGGTGTTGGTAAAGTTGTTGCTAAGGATACCAGGAAAAACGAATTTTTTATCTTCTTTTTCCCCTTTTGCCTTTTCTAGTTTTTAATTACTTTAAACATAAAAAAATAGTTCAAACGTGCTTTTGACATCTCCGTATACGTGGAGGTTACAATATTTTTGTAGTTTTATCCAGGTTACACGATACATGTTTCTTATACATATAATGCCACATATTAGCGGTATTTTTCCACAGTAAATAGTTGCTTTTAAAATGCAAAGTAGAGTTGTTCTTTTAGATCGTATAAAGAAACAGTTTGCATACTTTAGACATGGTTTTTCAAAAACAACTCTTTTAAAATCTACAAGAATTGTAACTTCTTGCCATTTTTAGGACATTTCACTGGTACTTAAACCAGGTACGTAGACCTTAGTTAAGACCCAAACCATCTAAGATGGTGTTCTGCGGAAGGCTTTACTCTTATTCACTCCTATTATTATTGTTGTCTTCGACACAAGTCGACAGCAACGGCACAGTTACTTTTTTTTGAAAGTCACTTGGTATTTTAGGTTGAAATCGAGTAAAACTGACTCCGTTTTAGACGAAATGAAAGTTAAAGAAATTTATGTTAGAAAGTAAATACATTGTTCATATGGGGATTTCATGGCAAGTGACCCAATTATTAAATCGATGTCTTTCGATTTGGATGAAATTTGCACCGAGGTTAGTCCTATTGGATAGTAGCTTCGATAGCTATTTGATCAATCAATTAAATTTAACACTTTTTTTTTTTGCCGAATCTTTGATACCCTCCACCGACAGTTCGAATGTTTAAGGAGTAATATCTGTATGATGTCTTTTTATTATTATTATCTTAAACTGTGACGATTTGTTATTAATTATGGTTTTAGGAGACTAAACTGTTTTCCGGGAGTAGGGCATATATGGGGCCTAGGGTAAATTATGTACCGATCTTCACGAAATTTCACAGTATCATTTAAAGTCCTATAAAATTGTGACGAGCCAAAATTTGTTATGATTGCATTATTTTTTCCGGTTTTAGGCGTACTAAACTGTTTTCCGGGAGTAGTGTTTATATGGGGCTTAGGGTAAATTATGGACCGACCTTCGCGAAATTTTACAGTGTCATTTCTAGTCGAATAAAACGGACTTGTGCAAAATCTTATGTCATTCCGTGCATTTTTGCATCATTTATGTTAGTTTTTGTAACAAAATTATCAAGTTTTTGAAGGTGGTGGTTCCACATTTTGATTCATAGCTCTGGTCCTACTGAACCGATTTTGCTGAAATTTAATCCCAAACTGCTTAGGATAACTACAAGCAATTTGACACCTAGTTTGTTTATTTCTTTTGAGTTTTTCGAAAGTGAGCGTGTTTTCAACAGACGGACAGACAGACGGACATGGCTAAATCGACTTAGAATTACTCAAGCAGCCAGAATATATATACTTTATGGGGTCTGAGATGAATAATAAAAAAGTTTCACACGGAATGACAAACTTAGTATGTATACCCTCATCACAACTAATTGTGGTGGAGGGTATAAAAAATCCGGATAAAAAAAAATAAAAAAAGTGTTAAATTTAAAAAAAATATTTTTATAAAGATTGATCAAATAAATAGCTACTAGGGTATTCATTCGGTTAACCGTTAATCGGTTAACCGATTAATTACTACCCGATTAACTGATCGGTTAATTTAAAATTGGCTTTTTTCGATTAACGATTAAACCGGTTAATTTCAGTCGATTAACCGATTAACCGTTGTAACAAAAATTATAAATTTTTGTAGTATTAAAACATGTTTTTTTTGTTTTTAATTTTGGGTGAGTTTCAAAACTTCGGTTGCAAAGCAACTCGCTTTTTTAAATACATTCTACAGTGCAACCATGAACAATTTTACACCGTTATCCGTACCAAAATTCACCAAAAAAGTTACCAAAGTGCACCAAAAAAGTTGTTCTTAGAACTATTTTTTATACAATATATTTCCTTCTATAAATACATTTTTAAAATACAGTACAAAAACAGAAATTAAGGAATTCGGAAATGAACTTTTTTGCAGAATGTTCGGTGCTGAGCTTTGCCAGGATGAGTTAGATGATGACCTGACAACAGAAGAAACTTACGATAGTAACGCAACAACAGAATTAACCCAAACAATTAGAAGTGTTAAAAATTTTTAAAAATAAAACAGGATTTAAATGGCATAATGGAAGATTTTATATGT
Source organism: Pollenia griseotomentosa (assembly GCA_963931875.1). Lineage (NCBI taxonomy): Eukaryota > Metazoa > Arthropoda > Insecta > Diptera > Polleniidae > Pollenia > Pollenia griseotomentosa. The sequence continues at coordinate 17,379,555 of OZ007562.1, forward strand.
TTAGAGAAATCCAGAAAAAAGACTGAGAATTTAGATATTCTGTATTATGGGTTGCTTTCGATTTCTCCAAAATCTACGATAAGTGAAAGAATTTTTTCCAAGTCAAAATTTATCAAAACTAGAGAAAGGAGTCGCTTAAATCCAAAACATTTTAACCAAATTATTTATCTAAAGGATTATTTTATAAGATTTTCTTAAACTATTTAAATTACTAATAAAATGATCTCACAGTTTATTTTTTAATAAATACATAATCGGTCTTGTTCTGGAAATCAAAATCACGTGAAATTGAAATCGAACAAATTTTTAATTCTATCCTGTGTTTAAAATTGATAAAAATATTTCTTTTTCATTACCTCATACTTTGAGGACCACATTTTGAAATCAGGAAAAGCTACGTTTTTTTTAAAAAAATTGAACTTAAAATCTCCATCGATTTTAATGCCACGATTTCGATTTACAGAACGTGGCCGAATATGTATGAATTAAAAAATATGTATTACATATGAATTATTTTTTTTGCTCGTTTTAGTTCAAGATTTGTTACTGTTTTTTTTACTACTAAACTCCAAATAATAAATAATTTTTCATTTTTATTCATAGAAATTACCTTATTTATAAAAAAAACTTTATTAATCGGTTAACCGATCAATAACAAAATTAACCGATTAAACCAAAACCTCGATTAATGAATCGAGCGATTAACCGATTAAAGTAAAAACCCGATTAAAGGAATACCCTAATAGCTACCGAAGCTACTTGGTACACATTTTGCTAGCACCAATAGGTAATAAGTTACATGGATGAGAAAGAACACCTGTATGGGCAAAATGTCAAACTTTGACCCCCTATAACTCAGAAACTATTTTGACCGATTTTGTTGAAAATTTGTATCTAAACTACTATCCAATAGGACTAACCTTGGTGCAAAGACATCGATTTAAAAATTGGGTCACTTGACATGAAATCCCCCATATGTGTATTAAATATGTACGTTTATAAATAAAAGTGTAAATTAAAATGAACTAATGGACACAAATTGTATTCATAATTGTAGTCGTCGACTTGATGTGAGACCAGTTTATAATTGATGTTGACATTGTCAACGACTCACATAATTGGGTTATTGTCTTCAACCAGTTTGACATTTTTTTTAAAGATATTTCACTAGTACTAGAGTCGATGATTTTTAAGGGATAATTTTGTTTCAAATAATCTAGTCCCAAAATCCATTTAAAAACCCAGCAAAGTTAATTTTTGACCTTAAATTAATTCAGAGGTCTCGTCACATCAAGTCATTCATCATTTCCTTACTTTTAAATTCTTCTAATTCCGTATTTTTTAATTGGGTGTATAACATAAAAATGTGGGATAAAAGATGAAGCATCTTTAACACACTTTGGCATGCCCGAAATACTCCTTGAATGCCATAAAAAGAAGGGATTTTTGCATCTAATCATTAGTGGCGATTATAAAAAAATCTTTTAAGACAACCCCAAGTGCAAGAGCCGTATGTAAAGCCCAAGGTAACTACTTTTATGCTTGCAGTGATCAGAAGGGCTCCTTTTCTAACGACGATCACATTATCACCTAGCGCCAAATGACGGCATTCGCTATCAATCGAAATTCCCATTCAAATTGCCTTGAAATTTCGATCGACATCGACATTGACCCCTGTACCAAATATAATTGATTCTTTTGAAGCGTGAGTTGGCCAAAAAACGCCTAAACAAATCGACTTAATAGCCATAGTACTACAGTAAAACTTCGAAAAGGAAATGTTTAGAGAAAAAAATCCTGTATTATATTTAAAGTCATAATAGTAAAGTTTTCTCCAAGATTTAAGAAATTCTTCCCAACACTTAAACTTTCCTAGAAGTCATCCATTCTTTAGCCAATAAGCAATACCCTGCTTTACCCTAAAAAAAGTGAGTATGCGGTAAAATATTCTGTTGTATCCTTTTTTATTATGTCATATTGTTGCTGCTCTCATATACAAAATGTAATATCCTGCAAAGTCATTTCATTTTGATAAATTTTTTCATTTTTGTTTTTATGTCAGTTGTGTGAAGACGTGTCCTTTTATTTGCACCAATTTTTTTTTTTTTGTTTTTTTTCTGTAATGACATTTTGTGTGTACAATTGTTGGTTGCAAATTCTATACACATGTATGAGTAGATAATGTTATCAATCTTACAACATTTTGTTGCAACGAGCTACGAGTAAATGAGAAAGGGATTGAGGGAATGAATGTGTAAGTAAAATTAAATGTATGGAGTGAATTTTTATGATAAAATACTACCACAAAAAAAATTATAAAAATAAACGCCCTAGAAAATGTACAAAAAAAAAGATATTTTAAACATACATGAAAGGATGTAGACGAAAAAAATGGTATGAAACAGAGTTTGAAAATAAACAGAACATTATTTAGCGTACGGCTCACCCACCCAGAAATTATATAATTTTTAGTGTTTGTGTATACGAATACAACCCTTAATAGCATTCTAACTATTTTTAAGAAAGTAACGAACATTATATCGTGTTCTGTTCTTCGTTATTTTAATGTTCTAGCGTACGGCTTACACTCCCAGAAACGATATACATTTTTTTAGTGTTTGTGTAGACGAACACAACCCTTAATAGCATTCTAACTATTTTCAAGAAAGTAACGAACATTATATAGTGTTCTGTTCTTCGTTATTTTAATGATCTAGCGTACGGCTTACACTCCCAGAAACGATATATATTTTTTTAGCGTTTGTGTATACGAACACAACCCTTAATAGCATTCTAACTATTTTCAAGAAAGTAACGAACATTATATAATGTTCTGTTCTTGGTCATTTTAATGTTCTATAGTGTTTATGTCAGCAACGACCACAGCACGAATAGTTTGTGTGTGTATTGTGCACATATTTTGTTTGTGTAAAGTTTTTTCGCAGGCTTTTTGTTTTTTATTTTCTTTGCATGTGTATTTTTTTTGTAAAAAAAATTTTGGTTTTTTTTACCAGCCAAAAGGGTGCTAAGCACAACTGAAATGAACGAAAATTAATTTGCCGAACCGAAGACAACAAAGATTGTGATTAAAAAAAAAACAGAACCCAATTGAGTTGTATAAGTACAGAATTATTTTTGTGTTCGAAGACACAAACAGAGAGAGAAACTTTATTTTTTTGTAATCATTTACTAATGTTAGCTTTATTTCTGTGTCAAAAATGAATTGCTTCAAAGTGGGAACTCGCCATTTAAAATTCATGTCTTCCGTAAGCGGTATGGTAAGCAAAACTTTTTTGTTTCTCCCTTACAAACCTGCTTCGTTGGAAGCTCCATTTTTTATTGGGAATTAACTATTTTTTTTTTTTCACTTGCTATATGGATTTTTTTAATAAGTCTTGTACCAGTTATTTTGCGTTCAATTCATTTTGTGTACATACTTTATTGCTGTGCAATTGTGCTGTAGATATTTAAAAAAAAAATTGGAATCTACCCCAAAATATAATGTAAGTATTAAAATATTTTCATTTATTTTCTTTTCAATAAACAATATTTCAAGCTAAAAATATTTTAATCAACATTAATAAAAGAGATTACAAAGAAGCCATTTTTAATAAAAAAAAAAAGTTTAATAAAATTGTTTATTGTACATTCAAAAATAAAAGGCAACGTAAGAAAAATTAAATATGATTAAAAAAAAAAAATTATAAAAATTAAAAACTATTTTAGCGAAATTTCGGTAGATTTTACAGAAATTTGTTTAAAATATTAAATATTTTTAATTTTAAAACTTTTTATTTAAAGGTTACAAAAATTTTAGAGTGATTTTGTTTTAATTTATCATTTGTTTTTCTTTAATTTTAAAGTTATAAAAAACTTTTTAATTTATAAAATTTTAGAAAAAAAAATTTTTTCGAAATTTAATAATTTTATTTTAAATGTAACGAAAAATTGAAAATAACACGGAATTTTCTTTAATTAATTTTTTTTATTAATTAAAAAAATATAAATTTTATATTAATTTATAATTTTTTAAAATTTTAGAAAGTTTTTTATAATTTTAGGAAAAATTTTAGAAAATTTGTTATAATTTTTTTAAATTTTAGAAAAAAATTTTATTTCGTTTTAATTTTTTTTTATTTTGAAAAAACTAATTAAAAAATGATATACATATATACACAAAAATTGCAATAGTTTTAAAGAAATTTGTTTAAAATTTTATGTATTTATTATGGAGCAATGCAGGAACGATTTTTTTTTTTTTTAATTTTAAGGTTTTTATAAAAAACGGCAAAGATTTCTGAATTCGATAAATTTTACCTCATTTCATGTTGTTAAATTCCTTTCTTCATAAAAATAATTTGATGAAAATTAAATTTAATGAACCTGATTAAAATAAACAGTTCAATAAAATAACTACAATGATAATTATTTAATTTTAAGAATAAAGTTAAGTAGATATTTAAAAAAAAATTTAATTTTAAAGAAACTTTTGAATTTTTATAGAAATTATTACAAATGAAATACATTTAATGTTTTTTATTTAAACAAACTTTTATCGACATATAGTAATTTAGTTAAACTGTTTCAAATTTTTGTTAAGAATTAGCAACACTAATCACAAGCATACAACTGTTTAAATAATAAATATTTAAATTTTTGGTGGAGGTTATATCAAGATAATATCAGAATACAGCATTTTAACTTTTCTTAATTTTTTGTTAAATCAATAATTTACTTTGGTTTTTTCTTTTTTTTTTTTGCCTTCAAAAAACCTTTCTCTTGCAATCAATTGTTCAGTTGTGTGTTTTAAAGTGTTAATTTCCATTCCTGACAACCGAAACGTATACTTAATGTTGTCAATCAATCACTAACACGCATCCATACACATGCAAAACTTGCTTAAACACAATTTTTTTTTGCTTTAAAATCTTGAACACACTCATACATGGAAATAAATTCAATAAAAATTTACTCTACTTGAGTAAACTCCCACACCACACTATCATTGATTAATACAAAACACTGACTCCCAACACACTTACACAGAGAGAAGAGACGAGAGCCACAATCATGGCCAAACTAAACTTACACTCTCACATAAAATATAAAGTAGTAAATAAATGAGCATAAAAACCGACTTGTTGAATATTATTTTCCTCTATTTCCAATACAATGAACTTTATTTTAACCTCTCACACAAATAAACTCTATTATGTGAAAACTTTTTCTCAAATTCCCTTAAACTATATGGAGGAAATGATATAAATGAAGATTAAATAAATGGAAAAACTGTTTCTTTTATTTAAAAAAATATTTTTAAAAATGTTTTCAATTGTTACAACAACACAATGTAACCATAGTAATGAAATTCAATAAATAAAATTAATTTGTTGTTTTTTAAAATTTTTTTACACACTTATTTATTGAATTGTATTGGCAAAAGAACCTAATATCAATCAGTAAAATATTTGTTAATTATGTGAAAACAGTAAAAAGGACAAACGGAAAAAAGACAAATAGAGAAATTCTATGTTTTGTTTGAGTTTATAATGAAATACTAAGCAATACAAATGAAAATATATGCTAAATAGTAGGGCAAAAAAGATCTCTAAAGTAAACCAGTGAACAGTTAATAAAACAAAAGAAAAGGTATGCAGAAAATTTCATACAGGCTTCTGATGGAAATCTATTTTAAAAACGATTTAAAAATCGCAGATTTCGTTTTCAGTATATTAAAAATTGATTTTTAATACATGTTTCTCTGATTTCTTGTCTATATCCTTTTAATATTAGATATGTATGTTAATTAGGTTGTATTTTGAACAAAGAATTAACTTCTTCGGAAATGGCCTTTAAATACGCTCGAAACTCATAAAACCTTTTAAATACGATCGTTTCAAAATTAATAGATTTTCACTACATACCTGATAGTTTAAGCCCTTTTAAAAAATAAATTAGCTGTATAACATAACAATGCAAGCGTTAAGCGATTAGGTACAATCTAAACAAGTTCAGTTTACTTTTCGAGTTGTTTACACTTTTTCGTTCAATGATTTAGGGGGAATATATAACCCTACAAAATGCCCAAAAAGTTATTAAAGACACAAACCAATACACTCGATATTTTAAAGATAAAATCATAAAACACTGAAATGGACCAAATTTCATTCCAATATCATCCTCCGCTATTGTTTAAGACGTACAAAAGTATTTTTCAGTACTGGGACATACTAAATGACTCTAAAAAACTATTTGCCGACATAGGAAAAGTCAGCGAGCAAAAGTCAACTTAAGGGACATCCAAGATCTTCCAGAATATAAAACATTCAAACGTAGCACCCTCACTTGCTATATTAATGTTACAAGTCCTTCCCAGGGTTGGAATATCGACTGAATCTTTACAAAAAGAGAACTTTTTTGGAAAAAAAGTAGCAAATCTTATGGCCATTTTCTCAATGTATCGACAAACTGTCTGTTACTTAATGTCAACATAAATTTATTATACCGATAAACTGTCCGTTAACGATTTTGGGTTTCTCAATATACCGACAAAAAACATTGGTTTGAGTTGGCAACACCACTCAAAATACGTGTAAAAGGGAGTCAGCTGATTTAATTTATCTGTACGTCAAATAAAAGGAAAATAAGTAATTGGCAGATGAGTGCCGGTTAGCATTGCGACAAAATAGAAGCAAATCAGACATTGAGAAAACCAAATTTCTTGAATGTGCAGTTTTTCGTTGGGAAAAAAGATAATCGCCTAATGAGAAAATAGCCATTAGAGTGTTAGTTTATATTCAGCCATTTCTTAAAATAAAGACTTTTTTCCTTTACTTATTCCGCATGAGAACATAGGGTACCTACAAGGTTTTCCTATCTTACACTATTATGAGAAATTGTTTTAATTTCATGATACGACATATTATTGTTTGTGATTTCTTCGATCATCCACGTCTTGTGATACCTTCCGGGTATTTGCAAAGTGTGCAATCCACATATTCCCCCTTCCTCCTCATTATTTGTTGTCGATCGGAAATTTATTCGATCTGCTCCATGGTTTTGTAGCGTGGTGTGTACAGAGATTTCTGCCCGAAAGCCTTCACATAATTTGCCTAATGCTGCCATGATACATATAACGTAAATTTTAAAGATGTCAATATAAGCTTGTCTCTGTTAAAAGTGTCGATATGCATGGCTTTTGTTTTTTGAATAAGTTCGCAACAAGTGATCAGATCGTTGATGTTGCTCTGCATGTCACTGTGTTTGTGGGTAATGAGGTATATATAATCAAGGTTTTCTAGATGGCGGTGAAAACCCCCAAGCCCCTCTCTTATTACAGATATCGGTCATAACGTTGTTAAGAACTAATGCAAACAATAGGGGTGATAAAGGACAACATTGTTTCACACTGACGTTTGTAAAAACGTTTCGCTACATTGTCAGTTTTGACAAACATTTAAGGTTGCATTATCACACATGGATTTTGTGAGTTTTGGTATTTTCGTTGGGACTCCTTAAGCTCTCAAGGCAATATCGGTCACCAAGTCTAGGACTTTCTTAAAGACTATAAAAACCAGGTATAGAGGTGAACGCCATTCGACCGATTGTTCGATTATTACTCAAAGTGTAGAGAACTTTTAATGATCTGCAGCCTTTTGTTGATGATAACCGCCATTATTTTAAAGACAGTGTTAAGAAGCGCAATACCTCTTCAGCTATTGCAGTCTCTAAATAATAAAACTCCCCAATTAAGTCTGGGTTTACACTCTAAATGTATCCTTTTAGAAAAACAGAGTTTAAGGGTGAGAGGGGAAGAGGGGAAGAGAACATACCGTTGTGAAAGAAAACTTTCATAGTGTGAACCCAGACTTAATTGGGGAGTTTTATTATTTCTCCATTTGTCCAATTGTTTGGGAGACGTTCTTTAAAACAGGCTTACTTAAGAAAAATTAAAACTTGTTGTTCACAAATCATGACTGAATTATATGCGATCAGAATTAAATTAAAGTCGATGTTTTCACTTCGAACCAAAACGAATTTCGGACTTTTAAATTAAAATTTTTATTTTTACGTTACTTTTAAGAATTTTTTTATAGTTTATAGCAATAAAATATTCTTAATTAGAAAAAAACTTTGAATCTGTTAAGACAGCATCCAACAAAAGCTGCTTTACTTTTCTTTTGTTTCAAAATTCTTGTCATCGTCGTCAAATCTTGATAAAGATTAATTAAAGATAATAAACGTAAATCTTGTTCAAAAGTTTGTTTTTTGAAAACAAGTACTTTTATTTTCTATCCTAAAAAGTACTGAAAACAATACAATAGTACTGAATTTTCCATCCCTGTAACTTAGTAAAGGAGTTTTTTGTTTAAAAAGATTCTTTTACAAAAACATCTTTATAAAAAAGTTCTTTTATCCTCTTTGTTTCTTTATCTTTAGTCGCATTTCCCATTGTGATTGATTACTTTTTCGTTTGATTGATTAAAATGTTTTGCTATCTAACAAACATGGCATACAAAAAAGTTTCTCAAATAACCGAGAACAAAAAAAAGGTAAAAATAAACAAGACTTGAATATTAATTTTCATTAAAATTTGTTCTTTTTTTTATAGAAATTCATTAAAAACGTTTATACGTTTTTCTGGAATTTTTAACATTATTTAATCTTTCATAACTACAATCATTGGCCCATAATCATAATGAAAAATAAAGTCAACTTAAGTATACTTTAGTGCAATGGTATTCACATGCATTTAAAGCCGGTTTTAGTAAAGTATACATTATTTTGACTATGAGTATGGGCCATTGTGTATAAAAAACTTTGTCTGTATTGAAATTTTTTGAAATTGTAATACATAATTTAAATTTTTATATTCCTCCACATATATTTACTTCATATTAGGGATGCCAATCGGGACTGCTTTTCGCAAATCCCAGGATTCGGGATTACAAAAAATCAAATCCCGGGATCCCGAAAAATCCCGGGATTCGGGATTTTTGAAAATTAATAGATAATGCTTTTTATAGATATTTATTTACAAAAAAACATCTTTAAAAGAAGTTTACAAACGAAGGTTTTATAATTAATAAATAAAAAAATAATTAATATTCTAATTGAACAACGCAACATAGTAGTTGATTTATTTGTAAGATTCTATTAACTTTTTATTAAATGAATTGAAATTTGAATTCGAAATTAACTAACAAAATCATTTTATTTAGTTAACCATTAAAATCTTATTTTAACAAAAACGCATTTTTATAACCACCACCACTTGCGGTAGGAATTATGTAGTGTATAAAATACATTACTTAATATTGTGAAACCGCTCCATTAATTACCGTAGGTTTGATGTCAACTCTCGGAAAACACTTTAATAATCTTAACTCTGTAAAGGTTAAAGTTTAAATTTTGTATTTGGTGCAGCAGTGAAATGTTATGTGCATTTCAAAAACATTTTTTTTCTTCAATAAATTTTCTTGTTTAATTATTTTCAGCACTTCTCACGTTAAAATTTCTTTATAATTATTGGACACGCTTGAAAAGAATAACAAAGTTTACCTTTTTCTTGCGTTTTCAATGACAGTATTAACAGAATTAATCAAATAAATGTTAAAGATCAATATTGTGTTCCCTATCCTCTCATGGGGAATGTCATAATGAATTTCTTTTTATAAAAAAAGGTAAAACAAAAAAATTAAGTTAGCAATTTCGGGATTGACAAAAAAATTTAAAATTTAAATCCCGGGATTCGGGATTCGCGAAATCCCTAAAATCTCGGGATTGTCGGGATTGGCATCCCTACTTTATATTAATACATAAATGTCTTTTTAAGAGCTCTTTTAATTATTTTCCCCCCTTTTTAAGCTTTTTAACAATTAAATGGAATTTTTTGTTGTAATATAATTGCAAATGAGCTGAAAAAGGGGATTAAAACTTATAATTATGATTTAATAAAAATAACAATAATATTTAAGTCGAACACACTCATTAACAGACGAATACTTAATTTTCAGTATTATATAACACAAGTACTTCAATGCTAGAAACACAACTGGGACGAACAACGAATTTTTGGTCGCGAATTTTTACCGCTTAAAATAAAACATATTTGTGTATACAAAAATACACACAATCATAGCGTCGACCGAAATTCGCCACGCGGCGAACTTTGCAATAGATTTATTTTTGGTTTTCTTACGCGGCGAACAACGAACAAATCAGTATTAGGTGGCCATGTTTTAGTTTGAAAAGCAAAGCGTCCCCTTCCTTCTTATCATGAACACTCCTGCAGAAGTCATTGAATTCCCGACCCATTCTCCGCACATTCGTCCCCACCGGTCAGGGCCCAGTTCTAATCGTGTCCCTCTTGAACCTTAGTAGAGTGCTAGATCTCCGTTTAGGAAACAATGCTCTGGATACGAAGCAGATGGATTCGTGAGTAGATGCCGAAATCCTGTTAATTTCAATAGAATATTATGGGCAAACCTTTGATTTATTTGTATGTATTTCGACAACTGTTTCTATGGGTATTGCTTTGGAAAAGTTTTGTATTGTTATTTCTCAAAAAGTACTTTTCGTCAGAAGTTTAGTCAGCTATTTTTCAAAATTTCAATTTCACATCCGTGTTGGAAACTCAAAAAATCTAAAGCGGTCATGTAGTGTTTTGATAAAAAAAAATAATTTTTTATGTATTTTTGCCTACCACCATTTTTAAAAGGTATCATTTTAAGCTTGATAAAACTTACGAACGCATAAGATGTCAAACGAACTGTCATACTGCGCTTACTATTTGAAAATCAATTATTGATTTTGTATCGCAAAATTATGTTCAGCGAAAAACCCTGTATAAAAATTTCAATAAAGTGTTTACGATGTGAACATTTTTAAAATAAACAGATAAAAGAAAATTTGCGAATATTTGCTACATATTGTTTTTGATTAAAAAAACGTATTTTAGACCCCAAAAAAAAATCTAATGAACAGTAAACAATATTTGCGATTTTCTGTGTGTGTGCATTTTTTTTTTTTACTTTTCAAACTGTGCATTTATCTTTTTGAAACCAAACTTTTGGCAATGAAAATTTTGTGTTCATCATATAAGCAAAAATTTACTGAATACATTACGATTCTTTTGTTTAAATATCAGGCAAGTCAGGAGGATAAAGTTGGGAAATTTTGTTTCAAATTACAAATAGCGAAATAGAATGTAGACAACAAGTGGCCGATTAAAAGGGAATATGGAAAATGGAATAAAATTATCGGTATTAAAGTCTGGGTTTACACTCTGAAAGTTTCCTGTTAGAAAGTCAGATTTTATTGCTTAGAGAAAAGAGAAAAATAGCATATTCTCTTCCCCTCGCACCAATAAACTCAAACTTTCCGAAAGAAAACTTTCCTAGTGTGAACCCAGACAAAGTAAACATTTTTTTTAATTTTAAATAATTACACTACGTGACAAAAAATGGTTTGCTTGTTTTGTGCTGAAACAACATGTTTAAAAAGTAAAATAAGAAACAAAAATTCCCGAATTCAATTTGTTTTATTTTTTTTGTTAAATACATAAAATTTTCAAAGTAAAATGATTACAAGAACGATATCAGTCATGCTGCTGGTGCTTTAAAATTGAGAGTTCTTCTGTAAACAAAGGGGGGAAACAACAAAGGTGAAACAAACACGTGTAACGAACATGTGGGAAAGTAAAGTAAATAAATAATCACATTCTCTGTTTGGCTTTCTGGAGTGGTAAGTGAGTGTTTAGGTTAGAATCGGTATTAAAGCAACTTAGAAATCTTGAATCAAGCACAGTTTAAGACTAAAGCTAGATTTACACGATTGAAATTTTCTTCAAAATTGCTCTTCAAAATGCTGCAAACTCGTGTGAACAGCAAAATTTCATCAAAATTTTGCTGTTTTCACGAGTTTGAAGCATTTTGAAGAGCAAATTTCTTCAAAATTTTGCTGTTTACACGAGTTTGAAGCATTTTGAAGAGCAATTTTGAAGAAAATTTCAATCGTGTAAATCTAGCTTAACTTTATCTCACTTTTACTATGTCAATCGTGTTTACGGATAATTTGAGGTCGTGGCACTAGAATAACCCGTGCTTGAATCAAGAATTCTGTACTTGAATTAAGCATCCTTTACTAAATTTTAGGAAATTCATACTTATAATACTATTGATTATTGGATTGATTTTTCTTTTCAGTGAAAAGCCACTTGGCACAAAACGTAAACTTTTGGAAAATAAAAAAAATGTTCATTTTCCTTAATGAACTTTTTAGTTGCTTCAACTTTTGTATAAATGTTTAGGATTCTGGAGCTGAAAAAACTGAAAACATGGGTCCTTTCAAAACTAAATGACGAATTATCACATGACCTACCGATTTTCGTAATAAAAGGTACATATTTGCTTAAAAAAATTACAAAAGGCCGTTCGTAAACAAACGATTATTTTGTTTAATTTGGATTATTTAAAGCCATAATCAATTATCATTAATAAAATTTAAAATAAAATAACCCTTAACCAAAAAAATACCCATGTTATTAACCCTGAAGTACATAATTGTGGTATTCAATAAAATTAAAATGAAATAAATTATTACACTTTAATTTATTTTGAAATTTCCAAACAATAAGAAAACAAGTTATTTCCCCAAAGTATCCCACAGTTTAATGATGTATTTGATTTTTTTTTTTTTAGATACAAAATAGCAAAAAGCCGAAATTGTAGAATATAAAAGACATAAAACACATGATACTTTTATCATTATAGCATATTTTGTGGCTAAACAAAGGAGAGAAAATATGAAACGAGTGTGTAGTTCAGATAGCAAAAGTATATTTTTTGATATGAATATATGTATACAAAAAGAAATAGGTGTATCGTCAACTTAAATGCAAACGGATGTAACTTTGATTTTATTATGTTGACAGGAGTAGCAAAAATCTTTAGAAAATCAATAACAACAAAGTATTCTAGTCGTTTGAATTTCTTACAAAAAGGCGACATTTTTTTATTCCAGGCGTCAAACAAATTTCAATAAACATGAAGTTTGCTAAAACGAACGATTATCAATTAAAATCTCGATTTCGAATTGTTGTGCAGTTAGGTACGTCTGTTTGCGTTTAAGATGACGATATGTATGTATGTTTCTATGTTTGTGCAACAGTTCCTCTATGTAATATTTCCCAAAACCCTAAAAACCACAACTTGTTGTTAAAAACAACAAGAACAGTATACAAAAATTAAACCAAAGAACTCAAAGTAACAACAAACCAAAACAAGCAAACAAAACATACTTTCATATAGAAAACCTACACGAACAGCCATTATAAGAACTTTCCAAACAACACCCACACAAACTTTACATACTCTTTCCTGTTTGTTCTAACTGCTATCCCAAAAAAAAAATATCATTACACCAAAACCTTTACTATGTGCTTTTTTAAAGCCTTTGGACAACAAGATTCTATTTGCACCTTAACTACATGTAAGCTAGAACCTTGTTGTCCTAAGGTCGCGAACTTACAATAGGGTTAGCTGTCAAACGAAAGTTCATACTGCGCTCTCTTATTGACATTTGTGATCTGTATACCCTGGTAAATCATCATGATTTCTTTTAAGCTTTAACAACGTCGCCGTTATTTCAAATTTACTTTGAAAATCAGTCACCGATTCACGCAACTTATAGACGATTTCGATATTTTAATGGCGCACACAGCGATGAGGCTCGTTTTAAACTCAACGGGTTTGTTAATAAACAAAATTCTCGCATATGGATCGAGATCTATTCACAGCATGCCCTGCAGACTCTTTTACATCTAAAAAATGCATCGTTTGGTGCTGTTTATTTCTTAAAATCGTCGATGTGTCCATATGCCCGAAATCATTTTTAAATGGGCATGACCATTCTATTTATCTTTCGAATAAAAAAATTCATTTTTTGATAATAATAAAAGTTTGATGTTATTTTTACAATTTTATGTTCTTTTGGACTTAAAAAAAACACCCTTTACAATGAAAAATGGAGAACATACTCCCCTTTCGTAAACAATAAACAAATTTATTTACGTATGTATGCATGCATGTATGTATGTGTGTAAAGAAGTGAACTGCTTTGTTTATATTTCGATTTAAAGAGCAAGAGAATCTATAACTGTTAATAGATTTTTCTTTTTATTTACTTTCTATAGAATTTGGTGGTAATTGTCACTGTTGCCTACGCTTTTAAAACATTTCTCGTCAAATTACACTTCAGAAACCGCCAGAATTTATTTCTAAAAGTTAAAAATTTAAAAACAATGCTAAAGGTTAAAAAAGTAATACATAGTGCTTTTTTTTTGGCTATTCCGAATCTTTTATACCCTTCATCATGGTGCGATAAGAACAGAAAATTATATTAATACCATTTATAAGATATAAATGTTTATATTCTGTGCCACGCCCACTTCTCTAGTCCCGCTCCCATTTAATCAGATGTTGTGTATTTATAACCAAGATGATTATACCTAATTTGGAAACTTTAGCTCTTGCCAAATATACAGAAGTTTATTTGATTTTTGTACGGGATGTGCCACACCCACAAGATGCTTGTACCTTATTTAGAATTTTTGGATCTTGCATTTCTCCAGATATACAAAAAAAAACACAACAACAAGAGATTTGTGGGTTGTATTTAAAAGGAAACTTTTCGGGACTATATGTGATGTAAATATATAACAACCTAGTCCCCATCATATCTGAGGTTTTCGGAAAACCCATTTCAACTGACACACGGACATCGTTAAATCAACTTCGCTACTGATAAGGACCTAGAATATATATACTTTATAGGGTCTAATATCAATATTGTAGAAAATACAAATGAAATGACAAACTTACTTTCCACCTGTGGTGAAGGGCATACAAACTTAGTTTGACATTTGATCTCCTAATGGCATTGAAAAAGAGCAAGATTTGGCATAACCCTAAAAAGCGATTATTTGCTGCAACTGTGGTAATTGTAAAGGAATGAGACTTTGGGTTAGTATATGGAGTTTTAATTAAACCAGTATTGACACAAAAGATAAACATTTAACTGTATTTAAAGTTTTTTTCTCCCAGAAATATGCCACATTTAAAAGAAACAGTAAAATCTAATAAACAAAATTATAGTAATTTGATTAAGTTTCAGTTATTTTAAGGCATTTTAAAGTAAATTTTATAAGTTTTACTGTTTTTTTTTTTCAAACACTTTGTGTGTGTATTTTGTCTTATTTTTCTTGTTTAACAACAATAAATAATGTTAGCAAAAGAATATAAAAATACAATGTACTTCAAAGGATTTTAAAGTAACATTTTGTTAAACAAAAACTTTAAATATAAAATACAACTATAACGATAGAAAAAAGTTGTTTTTTTTCCTGAAAACCCAAATAATAATGGAAAAACTTTGTGTCTTTTTTTTAACGGAAGTTTAAACAAAAATGATGGCAAAATAAATATTTTAAAATGTTTTACTAAGCAAATATTTTTTTAATTTTATAAAGAAAATACTTTTGAAATTTAAAATAATCAAATATGTATTGGAATAGAATCGTACTAAAATGCTCTATTCAGCTGTAACGAATTTTTAATACCTTCCACTAAGATTTTGAATAAAAAGTAATAAACATTTCTATTTCAAAAAGTCGATATTGTTGAATGTATAAGCATAAGCACATTAGGGATATGCAAATATGCGAATGCTTAAACACCAAAAAATTTAAACTTTTTTAATAGAAAAAAATATAATATGGACTGTTTTATTAGAGACATAGGAACTTTTTTTCTTAATTAAATCACAAGAAATTCAATGTTTTGGTTAAAAAATTATTTCTTCCATTTGGCCTACGCGAGTGCGCCTTATGAACGCCATCCTATTGATCCAATTTTCCATCACATTTTCGTGAATATCCGGTCTTTTTCATCAAAAGTGCGTCGAATATTACCTTTTAAATGATCGATCAAGTGTAACTGGTTTATTAGCATAGACCAGAGGTTTGACGTACCCCCACAAAAAGTAGTACAAAGGTGTGTAATCACACGAACGAGCTGAACAATTCACAGATCCATTTCTTAACATTATTCAGTCACCAAACATTTGGCTTGACAAAGTGATGGCTTCACGCGTGGTATGGCTGTTGTGCCGTCTTGTTGAAACCATTTTCCTCCAAATTCATATAGACCTATTAGCTTATTATCAAATATATCAAAGCTATTTGAGAAACTATAAGTGTCAAAATTCACCACGATTGTAAATGAAATAGATGTATTCCAAATCATCAATTTGGATTTAGAAGAAAACACAGTACAATTTAACAAACGGATAGACTAGTAAACGTCATCAGAAAAGCCTTTAAAGAAAGAAAACATTGCTCCGCACTCTTCATTTATGTTTCTCAGGCTTTTGATAAAGTCTGACATCAAAGCTTTTTACATAATTTAAAGCTTTAACAACCAGTAAACACGCACAAGCTATTATTATTTACTTAGCCGGTCGAAAACTTATTGCTAAAGAAGGCTATTTTTTAAGTACACGCAGAGAAAAAACATGTTTAAATATGGTCACCTCCAACAAAACTATTGTTAAAGAAAATTTTAAATATATTATGTCAAGAAGCAACAACCATATTATGGTTGCCTCTAAACATGTTATGGTTAAATATGACAATAATTTGTTTTAAAATTAACAATAGTATTTTCCTCTTTTCCAAGAGCAACATGCTATGGTTGAAAATCAACCATGCTATTATTAGTGTTAAACATGTTTTTGTTATTTTTAACCATAACATGTTTGGAGGCAACCATAATATGGTTGTGGCTACTTGAAGAAGGACTAATTCAACCATAATATGGTTGTTGGTGACAATAATATGGTTAAATGAAACCTTATGTGTTAAAAATTTTCTTTAAAAATAGTTTTGTTGGAGGTGACAATACTTACACATAGTTTTTTCCCTAGGTGTACTCCTCAGCGATATGGCGCTGGAGTCCCACAAGAAAGGACTTAATATATAGGGTGTTTTCCTAAACGACTGTTGCATTGTAGTAATACATGACAACATGTTCTTAAATGCAACCATAAAAATTTTGACAATGCAATTTAGTTCCGAAATGCAACTCGTAGTTTTCACTGCGCAGAGAAAAGAAAATAAAGCAGTTAAAATAATGTAGATGCAAACTATTATCATATAAAATACAACGTAGGTAAAAATTTAAGTACGCAATGCATCAACACGGTTTTGACACATTGTGAACACACGTTTAGGAAAACAGCCATACTTCGGACATGCCAACAAACAGCTACACCCGCACATCAAGTTTTGCTGATAAAACACGAAAACCTCGACCTTATTACTTACAGGATCATATATGTATTTAAACTGGAAATGTGGTTAAAACAGTGGAAGATAAAGGTCAATGAGCAAAAATGCGTCCCTATTAAAATCAAGAATCAAATTCTACCTCAACACTCACATGTAAGGTATTTCGGTATTTTTATAAATATTTAATGTGGAAATGCCATTTGAAGGTAAGATTAGCTCGAAATAACCAGAAGAGATACGGTAGGACTTATTCGAACAGAAATGCCACGATAAGGAAAAAATTTCGTCCGCCGGCACTGCAGTTCATTGGCAGGACATAAAATAAACAATTAGAATATTATATGATAAGTTATTGTTAGTTCAAATGTATATAATAGGGACGGCTCAGAGCTGAAGCGAACCAAGTCTAAAAGGAAATTCGAAACTATTTTGAGATTGAGCAAGTAAACTCCCATTAATTTCCGAAGCCATCGACTCGGGTTTATTACCGTTACCTTAGGAACAAAACACATTTTGATTTAGTCCGTTATAGAACTGGATAGACTTAAACTTTGCGGAGAGTTTGCACCAGTTTTGAAAAACATTTATTTTAACAATAATATGGTTAAAATGGTTATTTTGTTGAACTGTTCATGGTTTTTAAATCCAAATTTTTATACTTTAATTAGGCTAAAAATCATCAAATTGAATTTTAATTAAATTATTTTTATGAAGAAAGGAATTTAACAACATAAAATTAATTAAAATTTATTGATAATTTTTCATTCTTGACTGAAGCTTATTTTTTATATTTTATAACTGGGTTCGGTTCAGTTCTGAGCCCTTCATATATCAAAATTATCAAATATGAAAAAGTGACTACATCTTGATTTTAATGCTAGTTAATGTGAATTCATATTAAAATTTCAACAAGTCACATGAAAGCTATTTTACTAAATTGCATAACTTTATCGTAATTTTATTGCGATTTATTTCACATTAGCGCTTTATACACATAAAATACAAATTTACTTTTTTTATTGAAACTTTGAGGTCCTATTTAAAAAAAAAAATAATAAACAGAAAACAGAAAATCTAATATTTTTCTTTTATTATTAAATTTGTAAACTTTTTTTTAAGAGAATTTAATGACAAATTTAACGTTAAAAAATCGCAAAAATTTGTATTTTTACTAATTTTTTTTGTTTTATACAAATATGCATCATGTTGTCGGGCTAACAAA
Organism: Pollenia griseotomentosa; assembly: GCA_963931875.1. Classification (NCBI taxonomy): domain Eukaryota; kingdom Metazoa; phylum Arthropoda; class Insecta; order Diptera; family Polleniidae; genus Pollenia; species Pollenia griseotomentosa. The sequence continues at coordinate 17,398,124 of OZ007562.1, forward strand.
TATTCCTTAATAAAATTAATTACACATTTTGTAACATTTAATATTACCCAAAACGTGTTCAAAGTAAAAAATACTTCAACATTAAACTTTGTTGCTTTATGTGCAAAAAAAAAAAAACCTTAAAAATTGTGTAATAATGTGCAGAAATATAAAAATGAAAATAAAATATAAAATACATTTAATTAAATGCACAACTTTAGGAAAATAAAAAAATTATATTAAGTTCTAAAAAACAGAATAATAAAACATAAGCAAATAATAGGATTATGGTCAAAATTTGGAAACGAATTTTATGCACGCTGTAAGAAGATTTAAATAAGAATGAAATAAGGTACGAAAAACTGGAAAGAGAAAGTAAGTTTAATGGGTCAGATAATATACATATATTTCACCCCTATTGTGGAAAAAATTACAAGGTAAAAAACTGTTTACTTTTTATTCACGTTAGGCGTGATAGCGTATTGATAACGAAGCTATGCCTATCAAATTTAGATGCTTTTACTATTACCGTTCTTCAGATATACAAAAATTCCTATGATCTTCGTATTGAAGGTGAAACACCCACTTTTTCAATCCAGCCCACATTTTCATAAATGTGTTATATTGATAACTAAATTATTTGTACCAAATTTGAATACGTTTACTCTCACCGTTCTCTAGATATACAGAAATTTATACTCTCCTTGTATTGAAGGTGTCATGCCCATTTATCCAATCCAGTCTACTTTTTGGCTAATGTTGACTATTGATACCCAAGTGATCTAAGTTATCTATCTTTTACTGTAGCCGTTCTCCAGATATACAGAAATTTATATCGCTTAAAATCTCTTATCCAGCCGTCTTTTTGACAGATGTTTTGTATTAATAACCAAGCTACTTGTACCAGATTTTAAAATTTTTACTGTAACCATTCTCCAGATATGCAGGAACTTATATTGTTCTTATATGGAAGATGCCACGACCACTTCTTCAATCCAGCTCACATTTTAGCAGCTGTTTTGTATTGATAACCATGCCTTTTGTACAAAATTTTAAAATTAATTCTATTGCCGTTTTAAGATTTACATTAATTTGTATTGTCTACTTATGGGAAATGACACGCCTACCTATCCCATACTGCCCACTTTTTAGCTGGTGATTGTATTATAAAGACTTAGTTTGAATCTTCTATTGCTATTCTCAAGATAAATTGTTATCAATACATACCGTTTTTGGGCGTGGCACCGTCTACTTAGAGGTTCTCAAATATCTATAGCTTGTGTTATGAATCGCGCAGTCAGGGTACGTTAGGAGTATAAAGGGATAAAACAAACAGCCACCAATAACGCATTTTCATTTTTATATGCTAACATATACAATTAAAAGAAATCACATTGAACTAAAAAAAAATTTAGATATATTTACAGATTTTAATTTGTCATAGCACTAAAAACTTTAAAATAACTAGTTTTTAGTCGAAACAATGCAATCGCTACAATAACAGCAACACTCCTCCTTTCAACAGGCATCTTCTAGTTGATTTTGAAAAGCTGCGTCATTTAGTTTGTGTTTGACAGCCATTGATAGCAGACTATCGCGTGATTGGAAAAGAAAAAGGGAAACAATTAATTTCGCTCAACTAACGGCTAAGCTTGATAAATTCTATGGGAACTCTGAACCATTAATTTTAATGGCGTAAAAAGCACGAAATGTGCCGAACGTTAGAAACGCCCAGTTGAAAAAATTCACGATAACGAGACATTGTGAAAGCTTTAGGCATCCCACGTGGGTGCTTTTCGCAAGAGGGGTGCGTTTGCTCACAATCGACCAAAATTGGGACCGTGTGACAATTTCGCCGTAATGTTTGGCGTTGTTAAACCACGATAAGGACACGTTTTTGCGACGTTACGTATTTCAAATCTTCGCTTTTAGCTACTTATTTTTATTTTTACTAATAAAAGCTAATGTTTAAGTTGTTTGGAATCTTTTATAGCGCTCTTTAAACTGCCAAAATATTCAGAAAAACACAATTTGATTTAAAGTACTTTTGTTTGTTTTAATTTTTAAATATAAATCTCATTTAAAATATTTAGAAAACATCATTTCATTTTAAATACTCGAAATAAATACATAACCCAGCAACATTTGAGCACAAATAAACCAAGTTAAGTTCTTAATGGCTACTTCGTTTAAAAATTACAAAAAACTGAAAACTTATAACGATAACTCTGCGATAACGACAACTTATAACTCTTTTAACGATTAAAAAAAAAAATAAAAACTAAATTTCGATCAAAGCTGAAATAAGTCTAAAAAGTAGACCAGCAACAAACTTCAAATATGGGTTAAAACACGTCAAACCATCCCGAAAAATGGAAAAAAACGCTACAAAAAAAATCGAAATTATCTTACATAGTTCAAAAGTTCTATCCCCTTTTGTTAGGGGACTTTTGTGATTTTTTAACATTTTTCATATCTTTTATGACGTCATATTTCGGAAGCCGAAAGAATCTGGGATCTGAAAATTTATGTTTTGTTAAAGTCCAATAACATACAACATTTGTGTTGAATCTATTGAAATCGGAGGTGATGATGCCGAACGACATGATGGTTTGACATGGATTTACCCATATGGCTTTAAAAAAAGCTAGTTAAAATGGTGCTTATATAAAAAATTTTTTATATTCACACAAACATCCTGCTGTTATCGTTTTGATGGCGTTTACTAAAATTTAAGCTTAAATTTAAATGTAACTTAAACTAGGATTAAATGTTAAACATAATCGAAAAGTCAAGCTGCATTAAAGCTCAAATTAAACTGAAGAATAATCAACAAATAAAACTGATATATAAATGGAAAATAGATCTCGATTAAAGCACGTTTTAATTAAAAAGACATAATAATCTAAGATTAAAGCTTGAAGGCGAAATATAAATAATCGAGGTTTCAACTTGAAATATGACAAATATATAATTCAGAACTAAAAACTAATCTCTGATTTAAAACTAAACCACGATTAAACCTTATAACAATTGCTTAAAAAACTAGGCTTATATCTAAAAAAAAATTATTAAAAAAATAAACCACGATTAAATGGGGTTTTTTGTAAATTCCTTCACCTTGCAATAGGAAATCTTTCATTTTTGAAACTTTCAAAATTTGTATGAAATCATTTTTGAAGTTAGGTAAAGTATTTAGGAACATTAAACTAAAATTAAAATATGACTTAGAAATAAACTAGTATCAAAACTTGAATATATCTAACAGATGCACCAGTATTAAGGCAACAATATGACTAACAAATTAGCCATTAAAGGTAAACTGAACCACTATAATCTCGATTAAAAAGGTCAAAATTATCTGCGATTAAAGCACGTTTTAACTAAAAAGACATAATAATCTAAGATTAAAGTTTTAAGGCGAAATAGAAATAATCCAGGTTTAAACTTGAAATATGACAAATATATATAATTCAGAACTAACAACTTATCTCTGATTTAAAACTAAACCACGATTAAACCTTATAACAATTGCTTAAAAAACTGAGTTTATGACTAAAAAAAATTACTAAAAAAACAAACCACAATTAAATCAATGATTAAATGGGTTGTTTTGTAAATTCCTTCACCTTGTATTAGGAAATCTTTCATTTTTGAAACTTTCAAAATTTGTATGAAATCATTTTTGAAGTAAGGTAAAGTATTTAGGAACATTAAACTAAAATTAAAATATGACTTAGAAATAAACTAGTATCAAAACTTGAATATATATCTAATAGATGCACCAGTATTAAGGCAACAATATGACTAACAAATTAACCATTAAAGCTAAACTGATCCACTATAATCTCGATTAATAAGGTAAAATTTAACTGCGAAATTATCTGCGATTTAAGCAAAAAAATTAAGTAAAACTAAAGAATAATGTGATCTAGAAACAAACCAGGATTAAATCGGAAATTAAATTATAAATTTACCATAATTAAAGAAGAAATAAACCGCGATTAAAGTTATATGATATAATGAAAAATCTGAAATAAAGTCGAAAATAAGACTGAAAAACAACTTACGATCAAAATTATGACAGAAAAATAAACCAAAAGTGGCAATAAAATATGTCTAAGGACCAATCCAAGATTAAACCTAAACACCAATGAAAAGCACAAAGTGATTTTGTGTTAATAAATAACTTATAAATAAACCGCGATTAATAAAGCTGATATATGTATGAAGAATAAACCCGGATTAAAGTTTAAATATGATAGTTTTTTTAAGCCACGATCATAGCTAAAATATTATCCAAAGATAAACCTGTTAAATATGTTAAAATATAATCAAAAGATAAGCCTAATAAAGCTAAATATGACGAAAAATGAAACCAAGAAATATAATTGGAGCTTATCTTCTGAGAAAATCCTGCAACTGGAGGTTAAGTATGACTTTAAATAATCTCGCATTAAAGCTTTATAAATTTCATAACAAAAACCAAATAAAATCGTGAATGTGCAATAATATCAGTGTTACCACCAGCAATATTCGAAATTACACTTGCGATGAAAAAAAATATGTCCGATTAAATTTAAATGACAGCTGTATCGCAAATCTGTAACTTTTTTAATTTAACTACCGATATCGTTAAGTAACGAGAAATCACGGTTACTTTAACGAATTTGTTATTCTCTATTTAAAATAAACAAATATTTTTGTTAAGAAATATTGACGACAAATATCGGTAGAAAATATAAGAACGTCAAAGTTGAAATTTATTAAAATTAATAAAAAATATAAAATAAATTTGCCTGTAATTTTTTTTTTTAATAAAACATGAATGAAATCGAGTAAATATTGATTATATTTTTAAACAAATGGCTAAGTTTCAAATCTTTTTATATATGTATAGGGAAAAAGTTCGAGGTGTCCGAGACACTCTAGCACAACATTCTGCTCATACTTTTTACACCCACCCTACTGTATGTGGAGAGGATATTATGTGTTTGTGCTTATGTGTGCTACGTTTTAATAAGAATTTCTGTAGAAAGCAACAACAAAATTACAAAATATTTATGACTTTGTTTTTGCTTTCAATGTAATTCTTTGGCATTGCGTTGCGATTTACATAATTAGGGCCTTAATGAAAAATTTCTCGATTCGAAAGCAATTTATTATCTAATTATTTCAGTCAATACTTAACGAATTGGAATTATTTTTTCAGTGTTGTAAAGCATTAATTTGAGTTTCACAATACTGAAAAAATAATTTTGATTCGTTCAGTATCGACTGAGATAAAATTGCTTTCGAATCGAGAAATTACTCGATCACGACTGCCAGAATTAGGCCCCAGATGGAAATCTTTTCTTAAAAAGAAAGCGTGAGTTTGACTTTTTTGGATCCTCGACATTTTAAATGGCATACATTTCATCACTGAAATCAAAACTTTTTAAACGAAAGAATTTAAGCCTACACCTGAAGAAATTACCCACGCCCTACACACGACAGTAAAAATAACACCAAATTCGGGTAATTACCCACAAGGTGACAACACTGAATAATACGGGCGTGTTCGTAAATTCGTCACTGCGCTGCAAATGAAAATGTAAATGCCCCACGAAGTAGAAAAATGGCTCCTGCCACAAAAGGTCATCGGCAAACTTGCATTGACAGTGTAAAGCAATGTTTGCTTGCATGTATGATGCACAGCAATTATGCAGTAACGAACAGGTCCTATGTTTTTCCTTGTGCGACCAATAGAGGTAAAAACAATATTTTTATGCGTTTGAAAGTTTTTTTATGAACATTGGCTTCAATTTGTTAATTCCTATTTTTGCATATTTTACCCTTTGCTGCATTTGTGCATATGGGTAATTCCAAAGTGTTGAACGTGACAGTCGTACGCATCAAAAATGCAATAACATTTTAAACAACAAATACTTTTACGTTCTTTTAACCCTTAAATTAAAGCACTAAGAAAGCACTATTATATATGGGCATTTCCAGAAAAAAGTCCACCTTGACCGAAAAATTAAAACCTAACTAACAGTTTTTTTTCTACAGTGTTATTAAAGAGAAAGATCTAAAATTAATAAAATTTAAGAGTTCGAAGCTTTCTTTAGTTGGGATCATAGTTGCCAATTTAGCGCCTTTGGCGCTAGATTTAGCGCTTTTTACCTGTCGAAAAGGCGCATATTTTTTCCTTAGCGGTTTTTTTAAAAAGAGCGCTAAATTAGCGCTTTTATTGATACCCAACATTTTTGTACTTTTATTTGCATACATTAAAATCAAGACACATTAAACCAAATTTGTTTCCGTTTATTAAATACTTTACTCTGAAATGCATACTATACAAGGAAAGAACTTTTCCATTTCGTTTCTTAAAAGAAGAAAATCCAAAAGTAATTTCTTGATTCTAACTTATTTTGTTCGTATTTAGAAAAATTTTCTTAAATAAAGAAACATTTTCTCATGATTAAAAAATTCACGTTTTTGGTATATGATCAAAAATTTCTTAAAACAAGAAATACAAAAGTAGCTTATTTTTATTAAAAACAATAAAGATATTTCTGAAATCAAGCGGCATTTATTTAATATTAGTCTGATTTTCTTGATTTTTTAATAGAATCGAATTTCTTGCATCAAAAAACAAATGCAAGTGATTTTTTAAAATTTTTCAGAAAATGCGCAAGAACACTTGGTTTGATTCAATTAATTTTTATTTGGATCGACATGGTAACAAATCAGTCAAAAGTTTCTTATTTTTATATTAAGTTTTCTTAAACTAACTAGTGCAACACGTTTTTATGAAAAAATTCAGGCTTTTTTTAAAAAGCAACGAAAACTTGATTTAAGTAACTAAAGAATTAAAATGGATTTTTTTTAGTTGTATTTAAGTTAATTTTAGTTAGCTTTGAGTTATAACTTTTTGCTTAAACCAGGCAACACATGTTTACATGTGCATTTCGCAGATTCGCATAAAAAAACTAGACATGATAGAAAAAACTGAAAACGAATTTGAATTTAACGCTGTAATATCTTTGTATTTTATATATTTTTAATTAAAACGATTTTTTTTTGAGAGCCAGTGTAATTAATAAAACTTGGTTCTTAAACATTTCATTAAGTTTGTTATTTAAATATTATTTAGCGCTTTTTAGCGCTTTTTGATTGGGGGCACGGCGCTTTTTGATTAGAAATAGTTCACAACCCTGGTTGGGATGGCGAAATACTGAGCTACAAATTTGACGTTCTCGTTTTGATAAGTTTTGGTTAACTTCAAGGGCATTTTCTCTTTATAATTAATATTCCTAAGAGCAAATGTGTAATAATACTATTATTGCAAAACTCTTGCTAAAACAGCATTTAATCATAAAACAAATACAAAAAATCATTTTAGTAATTATTAACGGTAAAATTTTGTTTTTCTTTAAATGATATTCCAATGTAACGTAACGCCATACAAAATAGCATTTGTTTTCATTATCTCTGCGATGATGATCGGAAGTGCGTGAAATTTTGCATTTTAAAAGAGATTTATAAACTAAAGTGATAACAATTAAAAACTCGCTTATTAAACAAATATTTAATTTAATATAAATCTTCAAAAGTGTGTAACGTAACGCCAGATTGTAAGTAATTTCTTTGCATGGTGTTATATTGTTTTAAATTTACATAACATTTTGGTTTCTGCAGATGGAATCTTCGTTGGAAAGTCAAATTTACTCAAAGCGCTGCAGGAAAAAATTAAAATTGGATCCGCATAGAATTGAGATAAGCCGTGAAAAACTAGGGAAAGAGTATCCAGATACATGAAAAAGCTTTTGGAATCAAGCCAAAATACCAAAGCATAAGAAAAAGAACAAAACCGTAGAAGGCAAGCAAATTTTCGTTTGAAAAAGAAAAATGAAGTTGAAACCAATATAAATTGGCTAGCCAGTCAGCCTTATAGATGCAAACAAACGTTAGGAAAAGCGTTGACTAAAGCCTAAAAAGCTTTGCCAGTCGATCCACAAAAAAGGGCACATGTTGTTGACAAACTTTATGAAAAGTATGGCAAACACAGTACATCATCTTTGGCACAGGAGGCAAAATCGGCAACAGATGAAAAAAACTGTTTGTTAAGGAGTTTTATTTGAGTGATGATATTAGTATCTAAGCTGCAGGTCGAAAGGATACTATAGTCATTGATGGGAAAATAGTACCCAAGCGTTTTATGTTGCTGACTGTTTCTGAGTCATACGAATTATATAAAAAAGAGAGAAATATTAACTTAGTTAGTAAGCCGGTATTTTATGATTTACGACCAAAAAACGTGCAACTTTCAAGCAAGATACCATAAAATATGTGCGTGTGTAAGTACCATGCCAATTTTGCATTTATTTTTGAAAGCAGTGCTGAGGTTATAAAATCATTTTCATTCAATTTTGAAATATTCCTTAAATCCGTCTGATGCAACATTGAGAGTGAAAAATGTATGACAAGTAATTGCAGAAAGTGTATAATAAATGTAGAAAATGATTTAGTTCCCCTTAAATATTTTACATCAATGGATAAAATCATTAAATGGAAACACTGGCGCAAAGTGGACAACCGTATTGCATTGACAGAAACCGAAGGTTGTTTATCTGATATATTATACATTTTTTCGTAAAACGTTCCCAGCAAAATTATTTTCTGACAAAAAAAAAACATATAAAAGCAGAAGATTTAGTCCTGCAAATTGATTTCGCTGAGAACTACAGATTAATTTGTCAAAACGAGATACAGAGCGCTCACTTCAGCTACCGCCAATTTACCATTTTTACTTGCGTTGCATGGATAATTGGCGGAGTAAAATCCTATGCTATAATCAGTGACAAACTCAGCCATAATAAGTTCGATGTTTGCTGCTTTCTGACTGCACTTGTAGATTCATTTTTTATCATGCAGCGAAGATATGCAAATAAAAGCAGCTGAAGCAAATAAAACTATTATAAAATAATATATATAATATGTAAATAAATAATTATAAAAAAGTCTATATATAGATTTCTAATATTTATGTCTTTTTCGTATTTTTTAACAAAAAAAATATCAAGGGGAAATTTAAGTAACGTAACGCCACATAACGTAACGCCAGATACTTATGCTAAAAGAAAAAAAAGTACAAAAGATTTTTTTATTTGAAAATTTGAAAAATAAACGTATACTAGTCCAAATCTTAACAAAAAAGTTTTGCTTAAAAAAACTTGCCCAATTCGCAGAGAAAGACAATTTTGTTATCCAGCTCAAATCGCACTTCCGTTTTTTGTAACGTAACGCCAGGTCATATTTTTGAGTATATCTAGAAATCCTTAGGCCCGATTAATTGCATATTTTTCACTGAATATAGAGCTATGTAATCACTTCTCGAAATTAAGAAAAAAATTTTTTTTTAATATTGGTTTTTAAATTTTTTTCAACATTTTGTCGTGCAAATGTAACGTAACGCTAAAATGGAAATGCCCATATGCTTAAGTTTATGGGGAGCGCGGTTCTAGGTCAGAGATAATGGCATAAGAATTAGCGGTTCGAACGTGAAAAAAATAGAAGTAGTTTTTGTGGCCATGTATAAAAAGGGGTGATTCAGCGAAACCTGGCACAATTTTTTAGTCAAACCAATTTCAGAATTTTACGTAGCAATGTAACATTTAAATGTCTTTGGTTTGATTCCAAAATCTTCTATATTTTTTTTTGTTTAAGCCAAAATCTGGTTCGATACGTGACATTTCGAACGTGACATTTTTTCCATAATAGTTTAACTGAATAATGATTTAAAAAAAAATAAAAATTTACCGTTAATCCGAATTACATATTTCTCTTCGAACTATTCCTCAGATTACGGACCATGTAAGAAAATGTTTTTGGAATAATTTTCATCAAATATCATCTCTTTTAAGGAAGATAATATTAAAGAAAACATGCAATAAAACATTCTTACAAATAAGAAATTACGTTTGCACAACTTTGCAGTCTGACTGTTCATCTAAGTGAACAAATTTACGGGTAAATTTATAAAATTTGTAAGATCTAAATATTTCTCTATAACAATACCGTAAAATAATCAGCTTTTAATAACTTTTAAGTTTTCGGTCACGGTGGACCTTTTGACGGAAATGGCCTTATTTAAGTCAAAAGAGTATTTTTCTTAAGTTTGTAGTGAATATTCATTCCACTTTTTTAAGCGTGTTTTGATACATGTTCATATTTTTTAATGTACATAACTTTTATATGAATCCTAAACGCATAACATATATAATTTTATTCTGGTCAGTCTATATCTGCCCATGGGCTCCAAAAAGGAACAATCGAAAATTTGTCTGTAAATACTGTGGCGTAGACTTGACCGCCTATACTTTTTAATTGTTTATTGTAAGCAAATATTATAAAATGGTTTCAGTGCATATTTTTGGGTTTCCTGATAATCAACAAATTTTCTACTGGGTTTTCTAAATTCAATTTAATGTATTAACACATTTTTAATACATTAGTGTATTTAAAATACAAGTTATACAAATTTAATCATGTTAAGGCATGCTTTGTTTAACCTATCTTTCTCTCTCCCACATCCCCTAATGATAGGCAATAAAACTTACGTGTTCTGTTTTATTATTCTCTCTCTCTCTCTCTCTGTTTTTCTATTTTAACAAATAATTCCAATCATACTTGCATTAAGTATTTATTTAACAAATACGAGCATATTTACCTAAAATGAAAAGAAAAAAAAATTGAAAATTAAATTAGAATTTTATTTAAATTTGAATAAAATTTACTTTTTTTGTGTGATTATTGAAAATGTCTTTATACTTTGTCTTTAAAATTAAAGACAATAAATCATTCAAAAGGATTTATTTATTGCAACAAATATTTTAATTGATTTTACTTTGAAAACAATAGAAAAAATGTTTTTGCTTAATTTGTTTTTTATAAAATTCCTTATTGAAATGTTTCTTTTGTTGTATGATAAAAAAAAGAATTGCAAAATCTTCATATAAGCTAATCCTCTTTCTAGTCTTTAGCAATTTGCAATTTTTTTTCTCCTATTTTGTTTCCCATAAATTTGTTTTCGAAAAAATGTCTGCTCGAGAATGTTTTATAAGTCTGGTATGTGTCTACAAATTTATGGCATCCAACTGTAATAAAAAAAATTAAAAAAGTAACAAAAATCCAATAAAAAAAAAATACAGAATTACAAATTAAAATTCTTTTGTATGACTATTAAGCCTATAAAAACATTTTATTTTAGTATGATCAAAGTCAGGAAAAGCAAATAATTTATAACCAAATAGGGGTGATGTTAAAGTGATGGCAAGGAGAAGATATTTAAAGGGCCATTAAAAGAAAAGAACAAAAAAATGAAACCCCTACACACAGAAAAAAATACCAATGTAAAATTAACATGGAAAAATGTTGATTGAGAATCATAGTAAATTTCTGCAAAGTATGCCCTTTTTTTAATTTATCATTATTTCATATTAATTTTAATAAAATAATCTTAAATCACGTTTATTTAATATTATTCACAGTTAAATAAAAATTAAAAAAATATTAAAATATATAAAAATATATGGATTCCATATTGAATCCATAAAAACCTGTTTTATATTAAAATCAAAAGTTTATATTGTTAAATTAACATGCATACATACTTAAGTATGTACATTTTTTTATTTTAATTTTTAAAATATGTTATAAAAAGAAGACAATTCCCGTATTCTTTTAATTTAAATTAGTTAGTTAAATAGTACATTAAGTTTTCAAAGTAGAATAATGACGAAAACCATATCGGGGGATTCTGCTGATGCTTCTGTTAACAAAGCAGAATACAAAATAAGTGAAACATGTGTTACAAGGGTAAGTGTTTTGAATTATTCTTAAATAAATGCATATGTTGTCTCTGAATCTTCTTCACACTGTTATAACACACTCAAACCAATTTGATTCTACATGAAATTCACGTTGTTTCAACTTGAAATAACTTTCATTCAACGTGATTCGGATTGTTATTTCAATATAAATTACATTTTGCTCTAACTTTACTGCTATGTTAAATTAACATGAATTATAGTTATTTTAAAAGAAAAAAATGTTGTTCGCAAGTTATTGTAAAATCAGGATGAATTAACATGAAAAATGTATGAAGCAAAATCACCACCGAAAAATTTTAAATCAACCTTGTTTTCTACGTTTTTAACTTGATTTTTTTCTGTGTGTACGTGTAAAAACAAAATGTGAATAAAATTTTTTAACAAAAGAGAAAATATTACATTTGAATAGGCTTAGAAAATAGTTGTCAGGTCGAGGTTAAAAGCTTAAAGATGACTTTAACTTAAATGACGACTAAACCTTAGGCCCCTATTACGGTTTACAACTCAACTCAGTTGAGTTGTAATTAAGACAACTGGTTGTGATCAGTTGTAATTTTTGTTATGTTCTTGTTCGCCGCAATATAGCAAAGTTGTTAACCACGATACAAAAATTAAGAAATTACAACTCAACTGAGTTGAGTTGTAATCCGTAATAGGGGCCTTAGTTACAATTAAAAAAACAATCCTCGAGTAAAACCATAATACAATAGAAAATGAACAACGTGTAAAGCTTAACTTCAATTAAAGCAAAAATATTAATTAACTAGCATTTGCCCCGTTACTTCGTAAGCGTCTCTCTTTTTTTAAATTTATGTTTATAAGTTTTAACAAAAGAGTACCAGTATTTTTCATCTTAAAGGTTGTCATTCACTTAGGACCCTGCAACCATAATTTTATGTTTCTAAGTTCAATATAATAGAAAATTCAAAAAAGACCATTTGTAGAACGGAAAAGAAAAATAAAGAAATTTAATTTCCCGTATTTTCCATTTTGGATAGTTTTTTTCGCCCCATTAAAGTATCAACATTTTCAATATTGTTTTGAGAGCCCATTATTTAATACGTTCACACGTACATGTTTCCCCAAAAGGGCCAAATTTCAAAAAGTACCAGACACCTGTCCTCTTATTTTTTTATGAACAACGATAAGTATTAAATTTTGTTTGTATATCCTTTAGTTAAGGAGATATGAGGTTAGCGAACTTTAACGTTTTTAATCTTTTTTTACCACCTTAAAATTCGAATTTCCAAAAATCCCGTCTTAGTGGATCGGTTTGGCAAGAAACCAGCCTTCGGTACAAATTTCAACTTTTTTGCTTGAGTGGTTTAGGCTGCGCGATGATTAATCAGTCAGTTAGTTCAATCTACGATTAAAACCAAAATACGATATCGAAATAACAGGGGGGTGTGCTGGAAATCGCAAACGCAAAACGCAAGAATTGTAAAAGTCGTTTTTTAGTAAGATTTCTGTAATAAAAGAATTTTATGACAAATATTATACAAACATTTCTCTATTAAACAGAATTTTATAGCAAAAATTTTAAAATTAGATTAAAAGCGTATTAAAAAAAAGCCTCCAAGTTCTTGCGTTTTGCGTTTGCGATTTCCAGCACACCCCCCATTTAATTATTAAGGCTGGGGTTTAAAGATCTCAGTTAAACTAAGTTTGGTTAATCTGAAACACGATTTGTGCCGCCACTACCAAGTTTGCATACAAAATTTTGATGGAACAGGTTGGTTTTGCTTAAAATGTTGGTCTTTAATGAAACAATAAAAAAATCACATTTCGTCGGAAAAATCCGAGATTTAAACTAAAGGTATGTTCAGACCTAACAAATATTTGACGAAAAAATCCAAAAAAGCGTGACCAATAAATTAATCAAACTTTAGCTTCATTTTTGACAAGTTCTATTGGTTTACTAAACTTTATTTGTGAAAAGAGAATTGTATAGTGTAATTAAGAAACTCTTCAATGGTATTTAATTTAGCCAAACGTTAAGCAAAAGCAAATAATTCTTTAATAAAACTAGGGGTTACGTGTAGGACGTCAAATATTTAATAGGTGTGAACGTAGCTTAAGTTTAAACTTAATGCACATCTCAAAAACCCGGCCTAAGTGTTACAAATAAAATTATAAATTATATTCTTACTTTATTTACCGAGCTACAGTTACTTAGACTTTCTGGCGGAAATCGAACACCAACCCTTGATATCAAAATAGACACCATTTCAACTAAAATAAGTAAGAAGGTATAGTCGGTCAAGCCCAATCATTTGATACCCCACTGTATAAAGACAAATTTTTGAGATTATACCCTATTTGGGACCCATGGACAATCATGGACCCGCCAGAACAAAATTATATTATAATGTTAAGACTGATGTAAAAACTCTTTTTGCCGAATATTAGTTAGATATCTTCATCTATATTGAGATTTGTTTGCCTTTAAGTGATTTAAGGAAAGGGGTTTTTATGGGACCTATGGGTAATTTTGGACCTACCACCACAACATTTTGTCATAACATAGTAGCTACTGTAAAAGTTATTGTCGCCAATTCTTTTGACAATACCAACATTTATAACGAAGTTAAGGAATAAAAAGCTTTTTTCGAGAGTATTATTTGTATGGGAGCTGTGGTCAAATATGGACGAATTTCAATAAAATTTGGTAAGATGATTTAGATGGCAACAAAATGAGTTTAAACCAAATTGAATCTGAATACCAACATAATAAAATGGTTTATGGGCTATTTTTACCATTTTCATTAGGCTTCGGCAATATGATAATTAAGACTTTTGTACCAAATTTATCAAATTACGACTTGTACTTTGCGAACAGGGTTCCATGCACACACAACCAGCCGGACGGACGGACATCGTTAGATCCACTCAGAATCGGTATTCCAAAAAGTGGTTCTAGAACCAATATTTTTTTAGTGTTACACACATCAGGTATAAATATGACTGTAAAAATTATCTAAAATTTATGCCATATTATCTTTATAAAATAAGTCTAGATTAAAACTAAAACAAGACTTAAAAGGGAGTTGTGTTGAAACAAAAATATGACTTTAAATTTAGCTACGATTAAGCCTAAAACTTGATTGCAAGCTAGTCTGCATTTAAAATTCAAAATGTGGCTATTAAATTTGATTAAATTATCCAAGACTTAAACCTAAATATTTTCCTCTATCTTAAGTATTTCTTTTTAAGACTCTCATCAATCTATACTCCTGCAAATATTGCTTTAACCTGGCCGCAAATTTTTCCCAGTACCCCAGAGCCAGCTGAAAACAAAAGCTATATCAGAAAATATAATCATAAATTTTGCTAAAAATTTATGAAAATACAAAAGACAGGAAAAAACAATTTGCTAACCAAAATTCTTGGGTACCAAGAAAATTTATCATTATTTGTTTGTCTGTGGTCTTAGGGGGAAAATGCACCATTAATTTGCTTCTCTCATTTAAACACACCGAAAAAATTCGAAAAGGCTGATGTTAAATAATGACAAAAGTAAAAAAAAAGAAATATGAAGAACGTATTAAAACTCCTCTTACTCGTATATCAAGAACATTGTACAAACATGTCATACCACCCAGTTACAGCCACTAAAAAAAAGTTACCTAAAAGAATTAGTTCAAATAAAACTCCAAAAGAGGAGTAAAATAAAAACTTAAAAAAAAACGAAACCAAAAGAATTTGTCAACATTCCCGTAGTTGGCTATAAAATAAACAAAAGACCAGATGTTTTTAATCAAATTTTCATTTTGTGGCGTGTTAAGACAAATATTTCACTCAATCCACTATGTGAGATAGTTTTTGTTTTTCGAAACTAAAAAAAAAATGTGAAAGCTAAGGATAATAAAGGATATTTTTGTAAAAAAATGTGTCATTGTTTCATTATTATGCGGTATATGACTTTTTGTTGATTTGATAGATTTATCAACGGAATGAATTTTTTTTTTCAACTAACAACGAAATTGTTTGGCGACCAACCATTGATGTTTAGGGAGATTCTATAGCATACCCAGCAATTTTTAACAATGTTTGTAATAAATATTGATGACTATGTTAGTTTTAAAATTTAAAAAAGTATGGAGTTGAATTTAAAAATTTAAAAAAAAACTTGACAATTACATTCGGCTACTCACACTTTAAGTGGGACACATAGTCTGATTTTTATTCGAGTTGTATGAATTATCCCGATTAAATTTAGACCTAAACACAATAATCAACATACAGATGTAAACTAATGGCGTTTACTTTTCTAAAAAAAAGTGTATCATAAATTTTAAATGGTAACCTGTGTACCCATGTTCTGTAAATTTGGTGAGAACTTCTTGCATCGAAAAGATGTGAAACAAAATATTCTACCGTTTCTGCAAGTGAGAAAAAAGTGTGTCTATAACTCATTTCGAAAACTATCAAAAGAGATTATGTCGTTACGTTATAAATGTCATAATATTCCACTCGAAGCCGATGTGAAATTGCAGACGTTGAGAACGCCAGTCACACATATCGTTGACGGCGAGCAAAATTTATTTAAATCAAAACCTTTATTTAACGACGGCTTCGAAAAAACAACCGTCGGCTATACCAAATAATGTAAATTGCAACTTTAATATTTGTTGCTTACAAAATGGCCTTGAAACCATTCGTATATTTATTAAAAATCTTGAAAGCAAAATAATTTAACAACAAAAAAAATCAACCAAGAACAAAATACTTATCTCTTCCGTGTTATTGTTCATTGCATTTTGCATTTTTAATATATTTTTTTTTGTGTTGAAATTTGTTCTCACCCCATTTTTTCGTGAATTTTTTTGACAGTGCAATGCGAAAACTTTTTCATAAAAATTTTACAGACACAATTTTTTTGTAAATTGGCGAGTAGTTTCCTTACGTGACAACTATTACCAGCCAAAAATGTGACAGACGCAATTAGTTATAGCCTTTTCACACTTGTCAACATTTAACATTTAACATCAATTTGCGAAGATGTTGGAATGTTCCCATAAGAAATACATAGGGCTAAAAATCAAAATTTTTCAACATCTTTACAGAATGTTACTATCTCATTTTGTTCCCTTTTACATTTTTCGATTCTTTTAGTGTCATCACTAGAAAAGTGGCAATAAATTCTATTATTATTGTGGCATCAATGACAAAATGGAAGTTGCTTTGAAAGCAGCGTTACCATTTCTCAAGTTTTTGATAGTGTGAACGCGTATTTCACATTTTCAACATCTTCCATGCGTTCCTCCGAAACAGATGTTTGTTACAATTTATGGCATTTTTGTTTCATTTCTCACATTTCAATCGAAAAGTTTCACGACACGTGAGTTACAGAACATGGGCACAGATTTTTAGAAAATGTTGCATGTTTTATTAGGCTTACAAAAGAACACAAAATTCGAAACTCTTTTATACACAAAAAGTGTGTTGTATTAATTAAAAAATTAATGAAATTCGCACCAGTAAAAAAACTAAAAGCATCGTTTAAATATTTTTTTATATTAACAACATTTTCTGCAGTAAAGTTTTTAATAAAAGTAAACGTTTAATTCACTTGATTACATTTTTAAATAAAACTGATTTTATTTCTAATTAATAGTTTAATTGAAAAAACAAAAAACAAACAAACTTGAAAAAAGGACGAGAGACGAACAAAAAATAATAATTTCATCTAGTGCTGCACTCATGTCGCTTTAATTAAAACGATAGTTAAACATGTAGCATTTTTTCTGTTTAAGGGGAACATCGTGAGAAAAGAACGCGTAACATTTTTAAAATAACACATATTTTTCAGAAAAGAACATAAAGAAATAAAAAAGGCAGAACAAATTAAAAATATTACTCAGAAAAGAAAACGCCGATAAGTATATTTATGAAGTGTCCCATTTATAGTGGAAGTAGCTGTATATAATATGACAAAAAAAAATAATATTTGGCTTAAAAATTAGCTACAAACTGATGCTAAAATATGACTATAGTACAGGGTGACCCAAATAAGATCTATCAATGTTAAAAATCTATAACTTTTTTATTTTGTAATAATTAACCATTTTTATTTTTCGAATGTGCTTAATGAATTAAATTTTAATTTAAAAAGCTTTCTTGCAATAGTCCTATCCCTTCAATATTTCACATAATTTTAGTTTAGTCAACCTTTGATTAACACAGAAGCTATAGAATACGGCTGGAAAATGTACTGTGATCACTTAAATATAACTATGAAAAGATCTGCGATTAAATTTGATGTATAACTAAAAAGTGAGCTGCGATCCAAGTGAAATATGTCTGTATGCTGTACCACGATTAAAACAAACTAAGGACTTTAAAACAAGTTACGATTAAATCTAAAGTATGACGATAAAGTTAACTGCGGTTTATTTCAAAAAAAGCTATAAAATGATATACGTTTAAAGTAAAATAAGACTGAATATGAGGAGCCGCAGAACAAAACGTACTTTTTCGCATTTTGTGACAAATTGGTTTTTTGATATTTTTATAATATTTGGGTTAAAATCTTTAAGAAAAAATCTAGTTAGCATATTTTTTTCTTTTTTTTTTACCAAAAAAATGGGTTAAATAAAAATTGGTGCATAACAAAACGTACTTTTTTCATTTTTTTCCCCCCCCGAAACGTGCTTTTTTCATTGTTTTTGCCATTTCTTCGTGTAGTAACATGACATTTCTTAATATTCTTAATTTAATTGACGATTATTTATGTCATTTCATTTGCGTTAAAATTATCTTCTAAATAATGGTGACTATTCTTGAAAACGCGTCGAAAAAGTTAATATTTTCATTAAAACATAAACAAAGTTTAAGAAATTGTTTTTGTGTTTATCATACAATATACCGTTTTTTAGAGAGAGAAATGCGTCAAAATTCTCACGTTTATTTAATTATAGAAATTTATGATAAACAAAAACTATTTTTTAAACTATACTTTTGTTTTAATGTAAATTTGTATTTGTTCGACGAGTTTTCGAGAATAGCCACCAATAATTTAACTATTGTATGGTGAATAATTAAAACATGGAAAAATTACAAGAATCTGTAGAAAATTTAAATATTTTTTTAAACAAAACGTATTTTTTTCATTTTTTTTTTAACAAAACGTACTTTTTTCGATATAAAATTGGTTGGATATTAAACATCCTTGACATTTAATGTGTTGACTTACGGCAGTCTGATTCATCTTTTGGTAAGCAAAAAACTTGTTTCTATTTCCAGGTTCATACAGTTTTTTAAGGGGTCGAAATAAATAAACCTCAATTTCCCAAAAATTTTAAATATGTGAAAAAGTACGTTTTGTTCTGCAGCTCCTCATATAGATTATAAAACGAGCTGCATTTTAATTTTTAAAATTACTAATAAGTTAACGATGATTGAAGTTAAAATAAAACCAAAAAATAAACTAAAATTAATGCTTGATTATGACCATAAAATGAGCTTCCATTTATGTTAAAAAAAAAGCTTAAGTACGCCTGCAAAATGTTAGATATATAAAACTATGTTTCAGAGACATAAAGTAAGTTTTAAGCTTGATATAAAAAAAAAGTTCTTCTAAAGTTTTTTTTTTTAAACTTGAGTCAAACTTAAAACTGTACATAACCATATTTATACGCAAAGCTTAAGATTTTCTTAATTCATGGTTCGAAGGACCACATACATTTCTTTAAAATCTTGCGTATGGAAAGGTACTTTAAAGATTTTTTTAAATTAACTACAAAATTAAACGTAAAACATTGTTTAAACACATTTATATAAAATGCTAAAGATTTTTTTCTTCATGGTTCGAAGGACCACATAAATTTCTTAAAAATCTTGGGCATTGAAACATTTTATATCGATTTTTTTTTAATCAATTTTTATTATTCTTAGTTTATATAAAATACCGGAGTTTTTTTTTTTGTGGTTATCTTTTGTATTTAAGTATAATTTAGTTAATAGTGCTTGTTACTTGTACAAAATTACCTTTATCTCTATAACAACCTAATGAACCATTAAAAGTAAAATTCTCTCTATACATCTATGTATGTATGCCTGGTACTAACTTCCCATTAAAAACCCCAAAATTACAATCATTACAACCATAGAAAATTCCTGTAACAGACACAATCTTGCTCTACAAAATAAATGACAGTATCATCAATTTAAGTTACTCAACATCTAAAAAAGAACAGTAAAAAAAACTATTCATTCAACCATTTTAACATCTACTCATGTATCTATACTTTTCCATTCAGATTTACTATACATTGAAGCTTTTACATCTTTGTAGCAAATAGAAAAGGACCTCCCCTGCTAAGTTTTTTTAAAAAAAATCTTTGAAATTGCATAAAATTTATTTATCTCTCTGCAGAACAAGTTTTCTATTAGTGGATCTCGTTAGTGATGATACGAGTGGAGGTTCTTGAATTCATTTTGCAATTTAAGTTACAATTTTGTACAAGTTTTTTAAATTATTTTTGAATATATTGTTTTTTTTATTTAAAAATGTTAACAGTTTGCTATTACTATTTTACAACCTTGGAAGTTCTTAAAAGTTGGAACAGTCAGTAGTACACCACCACAAAATACTGACGAAGATGATGATGAAGATGGTAATGATGGTGTTAATGATAATACAGTATGCAGTTTAAAAGTAAACGTGCAGACACATAATAATGTGGGATAAAACTACTCTGCTTTCAAAAAAAAATTGCATTAAAAAACATTCGAAAACAATTTCCATATGTTTGCAGTTTTTCCAACAACAAAATATTGCTAATGGAGAAAAGATAGGAAAAAAAGGTTTGGAAGGGAAGGAATAAAAAAAATTTTTTTTAGTTGTTGAGCAAAAGGAGTGTGTTTATAATAAAATTGCACTTAATACAAGCAGCACACTAGATGATATGATAAATAATGATAGTTTTTCAACAAAAATTGCTTAATAAAATATAAAAAAATAAAGTTAAATAAAGCACCAAAAAAGCAAAAATAAAGTATAGTCGGTCAATTTTGACCATAAGATACCCTACGTCACAGTATAAAGAGGCAAATTTTCGAGAGTTTTTCCTATTTTGGACCAATGGGCAACCATGGACCCGCCAAAATAAAATTATGTTAAGCCATTCTATGGCAGATTTAGTGATGTCGTTTAATGGCCTTTAAGGATGTGGCCGATATACTGCAACTTGTGCCTTCTTATTTAAATGGAAATGGAAAATGCAAAAGAGTAGATTTTATATTCGATATAATATCGAAATGTTTAAATATAAAGAAGATTTTTTTTATCATTATTTATTTATTGAATCTTTATATATTTCATATGAAATAACAATAGTTAATCAAATATTACTTTAATCCTTTATTCTATGTGCTGCCAGCGAAAATTTCCCCATTACGGTTTCTGTTCACATATGAAGGAATTAAGCGCTCTTCTAATCGGAGGAGTCCTGCAGTATTTCTTCTCTTCAAGCGAGTGTGGCCGCCATCATTTAAAATATTTCGAGCTTGTAGATTCGGGTGGAATTCGAACCTTTTTAAATATGCTACTGCATATTTCGTAGTTATAGTGTGTGATCGGAAGATAATTCTAAGGAAGCTTCAAAATAAACCTTTTCTATGGGGATGTTTTTAACAACGCCAAAATCGTTCCCTTCTGGAATTTGTTGCTGATCAATAGGACTACATTTAAATTTTAAAAATTGTATTTAACAAAACCCTAACCTTTGGTGTTATAAGCCGTGACCCCCAAAAAGTATGTTTAGCGTTATAATCGCCAGCAAACAGGGTCCTATTGATTTAAAGATGAAATTACAAGGTTTTTATTAAACTTTTTAAAGCAAATGTTCGTTTGATGCTTGAAAATAATCCTCACAATGATGAACTTAAGTATTATGTAGATGATTTTAAATTTGGTCTTAGTCGACCAAATGTTTGAAGGGTCCTCTGTAAACGGATATCAATATCCTCGGAGGAGCCTCCATTTGCAGATATAATACTACGCAGAAAACAGAATTGACAAACATCCTGAATTTGTTCCGTTTCAATAATTCCTGGGACGTCGCATAAATACGAAAAAATTTTGTCTTTGCGACATTTATCCTCAGACCACCCGATTCCACACGCGTAATCTAGGTCGATCAGCCAGCCTTGCTATCCCTATACAAAAACAATACCCAAACATACCCAAATTAGGACACAATTGCCGTATTCACAAAACCCCTTCTATCATTGCATCGAGTGTATGTTGTAAAAATTAACGATAGTGAACTAAAGGGTGGTTAAATTTTAAGGGCCGATGTTGAATGTGAACCACACCTAAACGTCAAGTTTTTTTCTGCATTTCATTTAACATTCCTCAATTTCAGACTAACTCAATTCGAACCATGGAAAGATACACAATCGAGCAACGGTTCGACTCAATGGATTTATTAGCAAGCAGAATTGCCGCATTTGGTCAAATGATAATCCAAGAGTGATTGTAGAAAAACCAATGCAACCACAAAGAGTGACTGTTTGGTGCGGTTTATGGGCTGGCGGCATCATCGGGCCGTATTATTTCCAAAATGAGGCCGGTCAGGCAGTTACTGTGAATGGTCTCCGCTATCGTGAGATGATAACGAACTTTTTATGGCCCGAATTGGAAGATATGGATGTGGACGATATGTGGTTTCAACAGAACGGTGCCACTTGCCACACATCTAACGAAACAATGGCTGTTTTGCGCGACAAATTCAATGGCCGTGTTATCTTACGTAGTGGCGGTGTCAATTGGCCGCCAAGATCATGTGATTTGACACCGTTGGACTTCTTTCTTTGGGGTTATTTGAAAGAAAAGGTATACGTCGATAAGCCAGCAAACAATTCAAGAGCTAAAGAATGAGATAATTCGGCACATTAACGGCATAGAACCTCAGTTATGCCTCAGTGTTATTGAAAATTTGGACCATCGGATGGAGGTGCGCCGCGGCGGCCATTTGGCCGATATTTTGTTTCATACATAATTGAACCATACCACTATTATCATAATATGTAAAACGAAATGACAATTATTTCCAAAATAATTTGTATTTTATTCAAAATCAACATCGGCCCTAAAAATTTAACCACCCTTTATGTTTTTTTAATACAACATAAAGTCGATACAACGATACACGTGATTTTGTGAATACGGCAAATATAATTTAGTCAAAAACTTAAGGCTTTTTAAACCACAATAAAAGTTAAAAAGTTTTCCAAAACCTCAATAAAGTTCAAGTTTAAAAATCACCATTCGTTTAAAGCCTAATAATTTGTAAGCGCCAAATTAAGTTTAAAATAAGGGATTTTCAAAGCTGCGATTTAGTCTTAAATTTGAAACTTTATAAAACCAAGATTAAGTTTAAATTTATGAATTTATAAAAGGATTTATAAAACCATGATAAAGTCTAAATATTGAGGATTAAAAAAACCACGAAAAAGGATCTATAAATCCATGATTAAGTCTGAATATTATGGACTTATAAAAACTACGATAATTTTTCAAATTTATAAAACCTTGGTAAAAACTAGTAAGCTAAAAGTTTTTTAAACCAAGTTTAAGATAATATTTCACTTTTTTTATTTGACGAAAAGGAAACGGAATTTTTAGTGCTTTTTTTAAAACACGATTAAGTCTAATTATTTAAGTTTCAAAAACCTGATGTTTAGGGATTATTAAATCTGCAAATAAGTCTGAATCATAAAAAATTTATAAAACCATGATAAAAAAATATTTAAAACACATTTAAAATTAAATATTACGTTTTTTCTTCAACTATGACAAAGAGGAACTAAATTTTTTGTTTAATGTTTTTTTGTTTTATCTCTTTTTTTAACCTTTCTAATATTCTATTTTATCTAGTTTAGCTTTTCTGTGGTACACAATTTTCTCCTAAAGCCACACTTCTGCATTTCACCCACAAACAGTGACACATTTTCTATTTTAACCCTTTTTTATGGCAGCAACTAATATCCACTTGTTGTTTGCAACGCTTCTTCCCAAATGTTGCTACATAAACTGTAACAACTGCTGCACGAAATGTTTTGGTTTCAAAACCCTGATAGTTGAAAGTCAAAATCTTTGTGGCTTGTTTTAGGGGTTGTTTCGGTACGATGTCGCTACATCCAGTTACATTTACCACTGTGTACATTTGCACTAACTAGTATTTTAATAAATCTCTTTGCTTTAATTCCGAGTTATGAGTAAACAATCTGCATAAACTTTTTTTTTTTTTGTTGAAAATTCTAGTTATTTATTTGTTTGTTTTAGCAGATATAACTTTTGCTTTGGCAATATGTTTTTCAGTGTACAATTTTGTACAACAAAATTCCATTAAAACGCCCAAAAATTAGTTGCAAAAAAGGTTTTTGCATTTATTTGCATTGAAAGTTAAAGTAGAAAAAAAATTTGTATTTTACGATTTTATATACAAGCAAAATTGGTATTAAATATATTTTGTGCGCGGATTTGCTGCAAAGTTTGATTTAGTTTGGGGAAAAGTTTTAAAAGTTAAGCTAAAAAGCTTTAAGCTGGCAGAGAATTATACAAAAAGTGATTTCCTAGGGCTGTAATATTAATTTGGATTTTAATTAAATGGAAAAAATTATAATTGAGTTTTCTTTATTATTGGGTTAAACTTTTGGTTAAATATGAAATTTAACTATGATTGAAGTAATACAGAATATATTAAGATTTATCAAAATATAACACGGAATTTAATTAGGTTGTTTGCTCAACCATTTTTAAAGCTTTAACTGAATGAAGCCTTTAATAAATCGTTAACCGAAGCTTTTCCTAAACCACTTACATAATTTAAATTAACCGATCAAAATGTAAATAAAAGGGTTTTTTAAACCGTTAACATGACTTAACTGGAGCATTATTGCTTGCGTTGGAAATAAAAAAATAAAAACTAAATGATTTGGAAAAATTACGTCCGAGGCACATAGAAAAGCAACTAAGTTGAAACATAGGTTTTCGTATAAACTTTTGGAATGAAAAAAAGTCAAGTATTCATCCTAAATGATTTAGTTATTTAAGATTTACCTCATAGCAGTGTTGTCAGATTTGTTTGAGATTTATCCCCAAACCGGATGTTAAAATTTGCAAAAGTCAACTTGTCCAGTTTTTGTTAATTTTTTTTTTTTTTTTTAATTAAAAAAAATAAATTTTGCAAATTTTCATATTATTCGAATGTGTATTCTAAGTCAAATCAAAAGCTTTTATACTTTAATAGTCTTATTCCTTCAATATTTTTCAGGAATATTCTCTATGCACTATCAGAATTTTTCGTTTGTTTATTTCTGTTAAATTTTGTTTACAAAAAAAAGCTAGTTTTTGTCAAAAATCGCCAAAAACTGATAAAAGAAGAAACAAAAAATCGCCAAGCCACATTTTATAATGGAAAAAGTTCGGAAACTTAATATGACTCATGTTTAAGGGAATCCTCAACTTTCATAACTAAAAATACCCAAATAAAAATAACTTCTTTTTTTTATTCACTTTAACGATTCTCAAAACAAATTTATGGCCAAACAAAATAGCCAACAAATCGTCATTCAAAATCACCAAATGGAAAATCTAGCCGCTAAAAACGTTTCAACGTCGCCAAGTATGGCGAGACATCGCAAAATTTCCTGTCGATTAAAACAGTGTCAATTCCATCAAGTTACTGTCAATAGTTATTGATTGTTGTCAATAACGACTAAGAAAAAACAATCATTTTTATGCTGCCGTTGACTTGTGCCGACGTAGACTTTCATAATAGGGGTGAATACTAAATATTTGCTTTACCAAAAGACAAAAAAAAACACCAGATAAGGTTAATTTTTGCTTTTTTTATATAGACATACATGTATATTATGTTTTTATACTTTTTTTTTATCAAACTTAACCTCAAAACATGTTCACACTTGATAATATTCTCATTATTTTGAAAAAAAAAAATAACAACATAAATTCAAACAAATCTTTTATATTATGTGAAAAGGATGATGAAGAAATTTCAGTATTTCACTATTTTATCGCATACAACACATCTACTTATGCAAAATTTACAAACAAAAGTATAAGGAAAAAAAGATAACATATGAAAAAATTTGTAAAGCAGACCACAAAATACCATAATCCTTGCTAATATTCTACATCATAGCAGTTTACACTTTATACTTCATACATTCTGCATCAAACGTATAAAATACATTCAACGAATGTAGAACCTCTACAATATTCAAGTGGTGTAGACAAGGACTGTTTCTCTCTCTCTCCTTCTCCCTGGGTGGGTTTTGAATAAAATGCCTGTTAAGCAGTGCTGCAGGAGTACAACTAGTCAGCATATAAAAAACATAACTATAGTTAACTTTAGCTAAGTTTAGTTTAGTTATTCAAAACTTGTAGTTAGATTATTTTTATCTTTTCTCTATCCAAAAATAATAAAAATATATTTTTTAAACCGAAAACATACTAACATATAAAAAAATATGTTTTTTTATAATAATGAAAGAATATTTTATAGTCAAAAAATTTATTTTTTTTCAGAGCAGGCTATGGCGTTGGCAAAATATTGTATCTGTTGTTAAAAGTTTGCACATTTTAAAATAATAAAATACACATTTTTTTTAAAGCCAATGAATGCGCTACGAGTATGTTAATAATAATGGCTTTAGTTAAGTTTAAATTTTTGTGGCTTTAACAGATTCAAACGAGAATCAGATAAACTAAATACATAAACAGTTTTAACTGCCAGGCCCACAATGTCGACAAGAACATTTCTTTCGCATATTTTTATTGAAAACAATAATAAAAAACTAAAATTTGTTTTTTTTTTCAATATAAATATACGAAAGAAATGTTCTTGTCGACATCGTGGTCCAGGCAGTTAAAGTTAATTTTGAACGTAACTTTAGAAAACAGTGATAACCTTAATTTAAGTCAAATTGTTTTAGAAAATTTTAAATTCAAAGCCCAATACTGGTTTAATATTTTAATTGAGCTTCAGTTGAGCACTTTTAAACCTAGTTTAACAAAATCTCAAGTTTTACCTTCAAACGTAGTTTAATAAATATTCAAGTTTATCTTCAAAACATAGTTCCATATAGTGTGTTGCTAGTAACATTCCATATTTTTCCAAAATGGTCACTAATCCTCCCCAGAAATTTCCGTAAAAAACGAAATTTTTCAAATCTGAATTTCTGAAATTCCAAAATTATTTAAGATTTCCCACTACCAGAATTCTCTTTAGGACTCTCTTCTCCCCTATTCATATATGGTGTAATATTAGTAACTATCACCATTTCTCCAAATTGGCCAATGTCCATAAAGTCCTCTTTTAGCATTTTTTAAAATAGCACTTTTTTAAAATTCAATTTTCTGAATTTCCATAATTATTCCAGATATACCACTAATAGGGACCTAAAGAGGACCCCTTGGAGCACCATTTCCATATAGTGTGTTGCTAGTAACATTTCATATTTTTCCAAAATGGTCACAAATCCTCCCCAGAAATTTCCGTAAAAAACGAAATTTTTCAAATATGAATTTCTGAAATTCCAAAATTATTTAAGATTTCCCACTACCAGAATCCTATAAAGATCTATATTCTTATGTGCAACCGGTTCCATTAAACTAAAAATCGTCCTAAATACACTTTATTCTATTTCAGTAGCACTGTTAAGTACAATGTTAACTGCAAATAGTTGCTGTTAAGAAATTGTGGTGGATGTGTCCGCTAGTTAAATACGTATTTATCTTCACACACATCCAGAAATTAAGGTTTTTTAAAGGCGAATTCACTTCACTTAATATGGGCATTTCCGTCAAAAGGTCCACCGTGACCGAAAATTTAAAAGTTATTCAAATCTGATTATTATACGATATTGTTATAGAGAAATATGTTATTCAAATTAACGGTAAATTTTTATTTTGTATTAATCATTATTCAGTTAAATTATTATGGAAAAAATTTCACGTTCGAAATGTCACGTATCGAACCAGATTTTGGCTTAAACAAAAAAAAAAAACTACAGAAGATTTTGGAACCAAACCAAAGACATTTTAATGTTACGTTGCTACGTAACATTTTTAAACATGGTCACAAAAACTACTTTTATTTTTTCACGTTCGAACCGCTACTTCTTTTGACATTATCTTTGACCTAGAAACGCGCCCCCCATAAACTTTAGCATAGATAAAAGTGCTTTCTTAGTGCCATAATTTAAGGGTTAAAAGAACGAAAAAATATTTGTTGTTTAAAATGTTATTGCATTTTTGATGCGTACGACTGTACGTAATTTTATTGTAAAACACATTTAACTTTAATCACCATATTTTAATGTTTTCATTTGTTTTTCGCTTTAATGTTGCCAAGTTTATTTTTGATTTGGGAATAACATATGCTAACAACCTAATATCAAATTGATAAAAGATTGTATGTCAAATGTTTATATTCAAATCATTATCAATTTGAATTCAAATGTTAAAATTAAACAATTTAAAATGGTTTAAGAATTGTGTTTGATATCAAATGGATAAAGTCATTTCATATCAAAGGTTTCACTTCGCGTTTTTTCTTTGCCCAAGATGTATACAATAGTAAAAATATCATTCAAAAAATAACAGCGAAAACAAGCAAATTCAACGAAAGGGAAAAAAGAAAAACAAAAACGGAAACACAAATCAGAGTTTAATACTGTTTGTAAATTTGTATTTAAAACAGAAGTAAATGAAAGTAGGTAAGGGAGGAGAGTAAATGAGTATGGGAATAAATACACTCCTAAGGATCCTAAACAGGCTCCACTGTGACAGTTAGTATTGTGGTTGTTGTCTTGTTTCTGTTTCTGTATTTTTTTGTTTTTTTTTTTTTGTTTTGTTTATAGAAGCTGCTATTTTTGTCAATGTGTTAAGAGTCCCCCGTTGGCAAAATAATCAAGCAAACAAACAAGTAAACAAAAATAAAAAGTAACAAAAACAAAATTACAAAGTTTTAAGAGAGTGGGAAAAGAAGTTGCATATTGTTCAAGTTTTTTCATGTGTTTCATTTGTGTTGCTGCTTCACGTTGTTGATGTTGCCTTAAAAGTGTTTTTCATATAAATTTAGCTTGTTGCTGATTACTTTTTTTCTTTGTTTTTTACAACTACATACATAAAATTTTCAGACATTTTAGCAAAAAAAAGTCAAAAATATAAAAATAAAAAAGGCGGCAGGAAAATAAGAAAAATCTTTTTCCTATTCATTTAAATTTTATCACAGTTTGGCTTTAACGAGTTTTTTTTTTTTTTTTGCCTGTTACCGAGTTTGGTATTTAAACAAATTTATATGAAAGAGAGTTAACATATAAATTTGTGGTGTAAACATTTAGGCTGTACCTAATTTAAATGAATTAAAATTGTAAATGTATATGTATATGTAAATTGCCGTCGTCCGACTAACAAGCCGAGCACATTTTCAAGAAAACTTTTAGGCAATCTTGGATTAAAAATATGTAACGTTTCTTCTTAACTGTGGTGTTCTTAAGCAACAAATTTTTGTCTTTATCTTATCTTAAAGTTTTGAAATGAAGGTTTAAAGTAAATCATAATAATAAAATAATAATAATAATAAAGTATTGTGGTTATTTTGTTGAACTGTTTATGGTTTTTAAACCAAATTTGGATATTTTAATTAATTAAATTTTTATAAAATTATTTTTATGAAGAAAAGAATTTTACAACATGAAATTTATTAAAATTTATTGATAATTTTTTCATTCTTGACTGAACTGGAAATCGAACCCAGAATAAATTTAAGCTTAAGTAATGTTTAAGAAAATTAAAAAATGGTTTTCATCAAATTTAAATATTAAACTATATCATGTGTTAAAAAAGGTGGGTGCGGCACGAAATAGATTTCTGTATATCTAGAAAAGGGGAACAGTTAAAATTTCCAAATAGTTAAGTTACCAATATACAACATCTGAAAAAAAGCGTGAAAGATTGAAGAAGTAGGCGTGGTGCAAAATATATTTCTTTATATCAGGAGAATGGTAAGAGTAAAATTTACAAAATTAAGCAGAATCGAAGACATTATCGATTTCTGTATACCTGGAGAACTGTTACATTTAGGATGGGTTTTTGAGATCTCATTTAAACTAGGTTTAGTTAATCTGAAAACCGATTTGTGCCGCCATTACCAAGTTTGTATACAAAATTTTGACGGAACAGCCAAGTTTTGCTTAAAATGTTGGTCTTTAATAAAAAAAAAAACAAAAAAATCACATTTCGCCCGAAAAATTCGAGTTTCAGACTACGTTAAATGAAGTTTAAACTTAATCCACATCTCAAAAACTAGGCCTAAAAGTATATAAACCTGATCTTAATTAATTCATCATCAATGCACATTATTAGTCAAAAAGTGGGCGAGCAATATTGAAACAAGTGGCATAACGACAACCATAAACTATTTAAATTAATTTTTATATATCTAGAGATTAGCACCGCTATAAGCTGTTGTTTTATATATTTAAAAAACCCCTAAGCCTTAACTTTAAGACTTAATCCTTGTTTTAGAATATTTTGAGTTTTAAACATAGTTCTAGGGAGCTACTCCCTACACGCAGAGAAAAAACAATTTTGAAATATGGTCAAACCTACAACATAACTATTTTTAGAGAAAATTGTAACACATTATGTTTAATTTAACCATATTATTGTCACCGACAACCATATTATGGTTAAATTAGTTGCCTCTAAACATGTTATGGGTAAATATGACCTCCTTTTTTCTAAGAGCAACATGCTATGGTTGAAAACCAACAATGCTATAATAAATGTTAAACATTCTTTAGTTATTATTACCCATAACATGTTGTGGCCTCTTGATGGAGGACTAATTTAACCATTATATGGTTGTCGGTGACAATAATATAGTTAAATTAAACATAATATGTTTACAATTTTCCTTAAAAATAGTTATGTTGGAGGTGACCATATTTAAACATGTTTTTTCTCTGGGTGTATTGCGTTTGCTCCTTTGTGTTTTGCATCTTTTTTGTCTTTTTGCAAATCATCAGTATGTGGCTACAGTTTAAATTTTAAACTTAATTATTTAATGCTTAAAACTTAATGTTTCTATAGAAGTTTTAAATTCTGTATTTAAATTTTTTCCCTGGACACCCTGTTGTTTAATTTCCCTTATTCACTTAAAAATTCCATTTATACTTATGAGTGCAATTATTTCTGCAATTGCTTATGACATGTCCACACTTTTTCCATATAATGCGTTGTATTTTTTTTTTTTTTTTTTTTTTTTGACAGCTGAGAAAACTTCAGAAAAAATGCATAATTTCAAGCAACATAGAAAATCTCAAAGAAAAACTCCAAAACATTTGTCTTGTTTGTAGCAATTTTGTAGAAACTTGACTTTAGAAAATCACGTTCTAAAACAACAAAAGAAAAGTTTAAACTTCAATGTTAAGAACTTCTCTGCATCTAGAATAACGTTGAAAAAGACTAGAAGCCAGCAACAGCCAACAATGTGATTAATGGTTTGTTTAACTATTTGAAAAATGACTTTGGCTAAAGGAACATTATTACCATTTTGTTGGTTTTTTTCTATTAGTTTTTCCAGTTCTTAATGTTTTTTTTTTAAGTTCTTAAATTTCGTGTTCCATACTTGTTTTTTTTTTTGTTGTTGTCCTTTGGTTATAGAAATAAATATATTTAAGGATTTTGACACGTTTTTTTTGTATTTTCTTATAAATATTTAGTAATTTTCATTTAAAAGCCTTAAAGTATGCAATGTCTTTAAAAACATACTAAGCCCTTTAACTATACAATTCCTTTTTTCTGCACCAAACAAAATAATTCCTTTACGATAATAAAATTTAAAAATTATTATGTAGGTAATTATAAAAAAAAAAAATTTGCCTGCGTGTCCCACCTTTTTATCAATTAGCATGTAATGTTGGGTTAGGTCCACTTTGGGATTACTTTTTAAATTTGTATTTCTTATAAATGGTTAAGGGTTTGCCCTTTTTATTATTATTTATTACTTTAATCAATTATGTTTATCAATCTTGTAAAAAATTTAACATGAATTAGGGTCAGGTTTTTATTAGTTTTTATTTAACAAAGAAAATGTTTTCAAATTATATTTAACATTTATATACAAACCATAAAATTGAAATAATTTGCCTTAAAATATACATAAAATAACAAACGTTTAAATATGTTTGTATATATAGGCATACAAGAAGACTACAGAAATATATGTACATACACACAAACGACAATTGGCTTAGGCTGGGTTTTTAAGATCTCAGTTAACCTAAGTTTAGTTAATCTAAAACCAGATTTGTGCCGTCTTGTTTACAAAATTTCGATGGAACGGCTTGGTTTTGTTGGTCTTTAATAAAATAATAAAAAAATCACATTTCGCCGGAAAAATCCGAGTTTGAAATTACGTTAAACTAAGTTTAAACTTAATTCACAGCAACAAAAAAACCGGCCTTAGGGAGTCAACTATTTTGAAAAAAAAAAAAAAAAAAATTATTAAAACTTTAAGTTTTCTTCAACCACGATTAAACTTGAACTTTAGTTTTCCTTAAAACACGATTTAGTTTAAACTCCAGATTTTATTAAACCACGATTTAATTTAAAACTTAATGAATCCTAAAACCAAGATTAAGTGTAAAACTTGTAGTTTGCTAAAACTACGTTTTAATTTAAAACTTAAAGTTTACTAAAACCATGACTCAGTTTAAAAATTATTGTAAAATTAACTTTTTTTAACTACATTAAAGTGTAAATTTAAGGTTTCCTAATACCCCAATTAAGTTAAAATTTTAAAGTTTAAAATAAAACTAGTTTTAAAATTCAAAATTTCCTTCACTGTAATAAAGTTTGATGTTAAAATTTTTTTTTCCTTAAACTTTGAATTATATTTTTTTAAAAAAACGATATAGTTCAAATCTAAGGGTTTTCTAAAATCGTAATTTCTAGGGCGAGTCATTTATTCCTTGACTTTTGCAATTTCCCGCATCTTAACTAAAAGGGCAAACCTGCTCCTGTTAACAGACATCTGTCTTTTAATCCTGTCAAAATTTTAATAAACTGGGTAATTAAATTTGTTTGATAGCAATAAAAATAAAAAAAAAGTAAATTTCGTAAATTCCTTGGAAAAATATCTTAAAGCTAAGAATTTCTCAATCATACACACTATCAGCCCAATTATAAATAAAAATTCCCCGGGAGTTTTCTCCCTTCTCCCATTTTTCCTATCTAAATTCAATTGTAAAAATGGGAAAAGGGAAAAAACTACCGGGGAATTTTTATTCATAATTTGGCTGTATTATACGGATTAGCGTCGAGTGGCTGTTTCTTATTTTCAAACCAAAAAAATAGCTTGGCGAAAAGAGATTTGACTCCAACGATGAAACGATCTCACAAACCAATACCTACTTTTATGACCTGAAAAAAAATTTTTTTTTTTTAAATAAAACTTTAACCGCTGAATATAAAAATTCTCTTGTACAAAATCATTAAACACCAATAGGCGTACCTAAACGAGAGCGGAAAGCGTTTTTTAGCTGTCAAAAATAATCATGCCCATACAATTTGTATGAAGCATCCCTAAATAGCGCGGCGTCAACGCTTTGCAATTGGAACATCCGATTTTGACAGCGCGTTTAATAGTGAAGTTGGCCGCTATTGTTAAAAAATAATTCAGCTGTTTTTTGTCAATCTAGCGGTTTTGTCTCTTCTTTTTATTTCTATTATGTGGGTTTTATGAATCAAGAAAGTGTTTGTGACACAACGTTTACGCTCTTGTTAAGGTATGGCATATCTGCGTAAAAGCTAAGTGGAAGAAAACGTTCCGCCTTCCGCTCTTGTTTAGGTACGGCTGTAAAATATTGGCATAATATTCGGTATTTATAAATTTATCCAATTTTTCTGGAAATCTTCCCATCAAAGATTTTATAGTTGATTCCGTTACCTTTCTGGCCCACTAACGCTTAAAATCGGACATTTCCTAGAAAACCCTGTGCTCTTTAATTCTTTTTTTACAGATTTTTTTAAATGTCTTACAACCGAGAGATACAACGGAGATTGGGTCGCCCTTTTCTACGTTGCCTACCGAAGGGTCCTTCCTTGTATGCCTTACGGTCCGGAGCATCATTTTTTATTCGCCAAGTGGCTCAAAGCCAACGAAGTCGTTGTATTTTAATGCGCTTGAATATATCTCCATCAGCATTTAGCGTAATTTATTCTAATTCGGAATCCATCATCAACGCGTAGAGGGCCATAAATCTTGTGGAGAATCTTTCTCTCGAACACCGAGAGCAATGTCTCATCTAATATTTTCATTGTCCATGTGTAAGCACCATTTAGTAGGACCAGCATAACCGTTTGAAATTTTCAAAAAGGGGCACAAAAAGGGGATTTTTAAAAGAAAAGAGGCACAAAAAGGGAAATTATGAGAAAAAAAAGGGGCAACTTTAAAAATAAAAAAATTTTCATATATATGAAGTTATTTTCACTGAAAACATAAACGGTACAAAAAAAAACTCTTATTGCAAAATTTGCTTTATTAAAACTTAACGACATGGAAATTCATTATAAGGAGATCAAATCATACTAATTTTTGAACTTTTTTCATTGGAGAGCTTCATTGCATAGAAGTTTACTATAGAGAAGTTCGAATGTATATATGTATTCATAGTGAAAATACACGTCTTGTTTGCAAATTAACGTGTATGAACTGTTGCATATAATTTTACCCTCACCACAGCTGGAAATATATAAGTTCGTTTTTATATAAGTTTGTTATTCCATTTTTAATTTTAAAATATTGATCTAAGATCCTATAAAATATATATGTAAATATATTCTGGATCCTTATGAGGAGCGGAGTTGATTAAATTATGTTCGTCTGTAGGTTTGTCTGTCCTTGTGTATGTTGAAATTTATTTTCCAAAGACCCCAGAAATGATTGTTATAAATTTATATTACATATAGCCTGAAATAGTTTTCTGTTGAAATTCAACTAGATATGTCCACAAATGGCTGAAATATGAGCAAAAACCCACGACCGCATTTTATTATTATCCATAAACCTCTGCTAATTGATGTCTTACTAAAACCTATATGGACATGTTCTGGTAATCGAAATCACGTGAAATTGAAATCGATGATGATTTTCAATTGCATTCTTGTAAAAATTAACGTAGCTTTTCCTGATTTCAAAGGAAGTATAGGTAGAGCAAAGTGATCCTCAAAGTCTGAGGTTTATAAAAGAAAATATTTTTTTAAACTTTGAACACTGAGTTTTCAAAATTTGTTCGATTTTAATTTCACGTGATTTATATTTCCAGAACATGCTCAATAAAATTTATTTTTTTAACTTTCACCTTAAATAAACTTTGGGGTAATAGTAAAAATTAACAAAATCGGTTACTAATTGTCTAAGTAATAGATTTATAAAAACCTTATTCTTCCCAAAATAAGGGTTTTGGCATGATAGCGCCTAAATAATGAGAGAAGTGGAAGTGGAGGTGGAACAAATTTAGATCCGATATTTCTTATTTGGAGAAGTTAGTAATGGGACGATTTTTATTAATACTATGGTGAAGAGTATATTAGATTCGGTTTAATCAATAACACAAAAACACTTACTGAATTCTTGCTAATAGGACAAGCTTAAATGAAATAGTTGAACATTACTTATAAAAAGAAAAAAATAATTAATTAATATTATTAGTTAATATGGTTTGACTTTTTTTACCAAAAAAAAAAAAATAAATAAAATTACGGAAAAAATATAGAAGTTTTGATTGAACTGAACGTTTAATTCTTAGGAGGATACTAATAAAAACAGGTCAAATTGTTTATGCATTGGAGTGTTATGTTGTTTCTTTAGTTGTTATATCTATTTTCTTGAAAATATACATCTATATTTATTTATAAGTTCATAAGTTCAACATGGACTGCCAGGTATCTACTTTCAGTCGTTTGGACAACTTAATGTTTTATAATGATAATTCAGAAAAAAATCCGTTCAGCGGATGCACTTCTATGTGTTTAAGTAAAAACATACGAACATATACAGCCTAATTATGAATAAAAATTCCCCGGGAGTTTTCTCCTTTCTCCCATTTTTCCTATGTTAATTCTATTGCAAAAATTGGAGAAGGGAGAAAACTCCCGGGGAATTTTTATTCATAATTGGGCTAATAAAAGCTGGAAGGCTCATCTGCGTTCATTGATTACCAATATAAAAAAGATTAGTTCCAAAAGGGGCACAAAAATAAACAAAATGCTACCAAAGGGGATTTTAAATAAAGGGGCATTAAAAGTGGCAACGCAGTCAAAAAAGGGGCAAAATGCGACCTTAGTCGCATAACGGTAACGCTGAGTAGGACTAGCAGGTAGAGCGATTTGTAGAGTGTTATTTTTGTTCGTAGAGAGAGGGCTCTATTTCTTAACTGCTTACCAATCCCAAAGAAGTAGGGCTTCCAATCGGGAAATCCCGATCCCGGAAATAAGGCGAATCCCGAATTTCTAATCCCGGGATTTTCGGGATCCCGATTTTTTTTATGTTATTTATTATTTTTACATTTTTTTTAATAACTTGTATAAATTCACGTGTATTTATTGACAAAAAAAGTTTAAATTACATTTGGATAGATTTAAAATACATATGGACAATTTTAAAATAAATTCAGGCTGGGTTTTGGAGATGTCAGTTAAACTAGGTTTATTTAATATGAAAACATATTTGTGCCGCCATTACAAAGTTTGTATACATAATTTTGACGGAACAGCTTAGTTTTGCTTAAAATGCTGGTATTTTATACAACTCAACTCTAGTTCAGTTGAAATTTTGCAATTTTTGTATTATGGTTTACAACTCTGTGTTATTGTGGTTAACAAAACCATCAAAAATTAACAACTCATCACTAGCAGTTGTTCAATTTCAACTCAACTGAATTGAGTTGTAAACTATAATAGGGGCAAAAATAATAAAAAATATACACTTCGCCGGAAAAATGTGAGTTTTATACAACGTTAAACTAAGTTTAAACTTAATCCACATCTCAAAAACCCGGCCTGAGAAAACTTAAAAATATATTTTGACAATTTTAAAATTCATTTGGAAAATTTAAAAAAACAAATGGAAATGGTTTAATTTTTTTTATCAATAATTAAATATGGATAATGGATAAAAAAAAGTTTGATGTTGTTTTTTACGTTTTTTTATTACATGGTTTTTTTATGAATTTTGATCAATTAATAATTTAAGTTTGTTTTTATTTTATTTTTACAAATAAATAACATACGTTTATGAAATGTGTATTTTATCTCGAAAATTAAGTTAATTTTTATATAGTTTGAAAAGTTTTTTTTGGGTATATAAATAACAAATTTTAAAAAAACCGAAATATCCCGAAAAACCAATCCCGATTGGAAGCCCTACAAAGTAGCATCTGTTGGCCAGAGTTATTATTCGCTTAATTTCTAAGCTGTTATTATTTGCACTGTTACCTTAGTAGACGAAGTCTTTAAAAACTTCAAAACTATAATTTTCGTTCGGTATTCGTTGTTCGATACGCTGAGCTGTCTTGCCATTGAAAATAAAATATTTCGTCTTGTCCTCGTTCACCTTTACCACTTACATAGCCTTGAATTAAAGTTACAACTTAAGGTTTAAGAAATCCAAAATTTTGTGTTAAAAGAAAACTTTTCCTTCTTTTTCGTTTAAAGCTTTGCTTTTATAACTCTTAATAATACATATTCGGTTTTTTGTTCTATTTTATTTTCTGAAAACAGTTCGCGCATTTTTTTTTTTTTTGTTTTTTTTTATGACATTTTAAGCTGCGTTGTTAAAATAAATGGTAGGAAATAAAAAATCGATTTTAATTAATTTGGAAAAAAAATAAACTTTTATTTACACTGGCAGCATTTGTTAGATATTGTTGGGGAATTAATTTATAGTTTGTTGGTTGATGGTTTTTGGATGTTGCTTTCAAATGTATCATCAAAAAAAATATATAAAAATACTGTGAATTGAAAAATCGAGCAATAAATAATTTGAATTTAAAAAAAAAATATACAAGTATTATTTTCTTAAATACAAAACCTTGGGAAAAGTAAATAAATATTTACTCATTGGAAATTTATAGAAAGAGGAGTGGGAAAAGTTCAATTTGTTTTTTACAAAAATAAGTAAAAAGTTTTTTTTTCTAAACCCAGTTAATAATTAAATGACATTTTAATATTTACTATTGATTTGGCTTAGCTAATTTTCGTATACATATTTTAGAAAAAGAGATACAATACAAATGTATTTTTTAGAATTTCTTATTTGTTCATAAAATTGTTTGCTTGGTTGTTGTTTATGCATTTGTATTTTTCCATTAAGCTTATCGACCGCATTTGAAAGTTTTACCTTTTTTTTTGATTGTGTAAGTTAAAGTGTGTATTTATTCCAGTTTGTACAAGTACAACGTTAAAAATAGTAAATCCTTTGGATTATTGACAACGCTTTGCAATCATTCATTTAAACACAGATATAAAAATTCTACTTTAATACACATAACAACTTTAGTGAAAAAATTACCAACTTATATATATGTACATACCCCTTTCCACCTGTGGTGAGTGGTATAATAACATACATTAGTACATACCTACAAATCAATAAAATTTTACACTGAAAACTATTAAAGGTAAAGAAAATTAGTTATAAAGTTCTACTGTACCTTACAATTCAAGGATTTTTTATAAATTATGATATTGTTTGCTAAAAGTATTTCAAGTAGGTACCTTAATTCGTTTGTAAAGTTATTTTATAAAAAAAATTTCAGCTTTTTTGATAAATTTAATTCTTAAAAATACTTTATTTAATAAAATAAAGTTTTTTATTATTATTTAATATTTTTTATTTTAATAATTTCTATTTATTAATTTCTAAAAAATAAATTTCTAAAACATATCCTTAAAACCTTTAAAAAATACATTTTCAATCCTATAATTATATGAACCTACCCCTGTAAAATAAATGTACTACGACATTTAAAACACAACAAACTTTTATTTTAAAACGAATCAAGTAGGAAAAATTTTATAACGATTACAAACACATACATACATTCGAAAAACAACATCAAATTCAATATAAACCCAACAACATTTACAGCAAAAGAAGAAAAATATATCAGGTCATAAAAGTTTTTAGTATAACCGGCCGACCATTATGAAACGCCTCTATTTTTATTTTCATTCTTATTTATTTAGTATTATTTTGTAAACAAACCATTTTCATTTGCGTCGGAGAGCGCGGGTGGGTTTGTGAGCAGGAGTTCAGTTATAATTTAACTCAGAGAAGGTTTGTGTATGTTTTATCAATCAGAGCTGGTAAATTTTGTACTATTGAGACTTTCTAATAAAAAGTAAGATTTTTGAGGGTTTTAACTGAAACATTTTTTGGGTAATTTTAGATTTGTGTGAAAACTATTGTAGGAGTTATGTTACAATTTAAATTAGAGAAATTTTGTTTAACATTTTTTTTTGTTCTAATAGGGGATTTCAACGCCAGAATAGGAAAATTAAATGAAGATATTGAACATATTTATAGGCGAAAAAGAATGGGAATGCTCGAACCAAAACCTGATGGTAGGCGGATCAATGTTCATTCATAAAGAACAACATAAAACGATGTGGAGGGCTCCGAACCCCGCCCTGCGCACACAAAGTTTTCAGCTTGATCCTCATGGTCGGCGGATCCAAGTTTACGCATAAAGAACAACATAAAACGACGTGGACAGCTTCGAACACCGCCCTGCGCACACAAAGCTTCATCATATATGCGTTAGTAAATACTGTATTCATAACCTACTTGACGTAAGAAGCAAGCGAAGCACTGAAAGTGATTACACTATGATAGTAGCAGAACTGAGGCTTAAAAGAGCACCAACAATATACACAATACTAGACTAAGCAGAAAGAAGTTTCAGACATGGAGACTGTAAGATGACAACCTAAAGAAAATATAAAAAACGTAGGAATAGCACTCAAGGAAAATCGAAATCAAAATCGAAACTCCCAAGGAAAACATAAAGACTTCAATTTTAAAAACCGCCAGTAATACGCTTGGAACGGCCAGAAAATATGGCAAAGAGTTGCTGACTCCAGCGTCGTGGAAGCTGGTCGAAGATCGAAAGGCCCAAAAAGCCAAACTCCACAATCTAACAAAACCAATAAAACGCCAAGCAAGAAACGACAAGCGACCATTTTTAACAAACTTGCGAAGGAGGCCGAAACGGCAACCGGCATAGGCGACATGAAAGAAGTATTTGAAATATTCAGAAAACTCTTCAACGATAACATCAACAAAAATGTCCTTATTAGGGACGAAAGGAACCACTTGATATCAATGGACCCGCAACAGCTGAATGTGTGGCGAAGGCACTTTGATAGGACACTTAATGTTCCTTCAAATAGAGTGCAACAGTGCTCTGTATGCAGTTTTTATTGATCGCGAGAAGGCCTTTGACTCAATAAAAAGAAAATATGGGTGAATTCCAAACGTACCACGGAAAATTATAAATTATATCTTCACTAGCTTCGAGGGCGCTTAATGCAGAATTCTGCACAACGGCAAGCTTAGTGAGCCATTAAACTCCACTTCCAGTATAAGACAGGGATTAATTCTTTCACCACGCTACTAACAAACGGGGCATCACTTGGCGTATGAATGAATCTTGCCTTGAAGATCTTGAGTACGTTGACGACATAGTTTTGCTCTCGCACTCGCACCAGCACAAGCAATCAAAGCTAGATGACTTACAGCAGGAGTTAATTAAATTAATATTAACAAAACAGAATCGTTGAGAATTAAATCTTCTAAAGATATAATAATTACTTTTAACATAAAAGTCATCATATTTATACTAAAAATATTTCTTCCACAAAAAAATCAAACAAAAAACCAATCGAGGAGCTAAGCAGGATATTTGAAGACGAATACAGCAGGAGCGTGCGGCGCTTTTCAAGCTGCGAAATGTATTACGTGTAAATAACATAAGCACTGCAACTTAATGCCAAATTTTTAATGCCTGCGTGAAGTCTGTGCTTCAGAGGCATGGATAGCTACCGAAGAAAAAACTTCAGAGATTTATAAACCGTTGCCTACGAAATATTCTTCAAATGTGGTAGCAAAGAACCACATCGAATGAACGCCTATGGAGAACTACTCATCGACAGAATATCAGCGCCAAAATAAGAAAATGTGGTTGAATTAGGCACACTCTGCGAAAACCCTTCGATAATCCTCCCCATGATTCTCTGGCCTGGAACCCGCAAAGTGTGAGACGTCGTGGAAGACCACAAACCATATGATGCCGAACGTGTCTTGCGAATATGGCAAGTCGATTAACGAATAAAGACTATTAGCACGAGGCAGAAATAACTGTAAATCGTTTGTATAGCTAAAGCTCCTAAAAATGAACTATGGACTATAATAATAATAATGGAAACCTAAAAGAACACATAAATTCTTTTTAATAATCAAAGGTCATAAAGAGAAAAGGATGAAATCGAATATTTTTTTTTATCAAAAATTTATTTTCACTGATGTTAGATGAAAACCTGAACTAAGGTCCTAGAACGAAGTGACAAAAAACTTTGATTATAAATATTTCATTCAAAAAAACTTTTTTTTACCAAATAAATCGCTGATCCCTAAGAAAAAAAGAAAATCTATGATCTCTAAAAAGTTTTTGTTTACCATTATTTGTATGAAAACTTATATTAACTTAAAAAAAAATTATTTTACACAAATTCTGCATGTTTTAAACAGTTCCTTTAGTTTGTAAAATCAAATATTTTTTTTTTTCTTTTTGCCATTTTTTTTAAACTGTAGATAATTTACTGCAAAAAGTCGTTTATTTTGGACAAATTAAGTTCATATAAATATACGTGACTTATTTTTTATGTTATTTTCCTTTTTTGTAATTTTATCTATAGTTCTTTAAATAAAGATAATTTCCTTTCGATTACTGTTGTTTAAAGTTTCTAGGGAATTAATTTTAATTCCCCAGCTAATAATGTAAATATAATTTTTATTGCAGATTCTTTCTTTTTATATTTCTTCTTATGACTATGATTTCAAGATTTTAATGTTGACAAATACAAAAACCTTTTTTTTGCTTGAACTATTTTTAAACCAACTTAACTTGTTATTATTATTTGAATAAAAAAAGCACTCTATCTTAAAGGATGGAATAGAAATTATTAGGAAAAATAATAATAATAATATGTATAAATATTTGGAAATTGGAAAGTTAAACAAAGTAAGGTAAATCTTCACTACCGAAGCAAACTTCCCTTAAATTGTTTTTAATCATTTAAGGACTCAACCAAATTTGTTTTATTCTATAACGAACATGTAAAATTTACCCCCTCCTCCATCTATCCTTGGACGGTCTTTAAAACAACAGTTACTGTTTTTCTCTGCCTGTGATCGACTCACGCCAAAGTACTAAATAGTTATTGATGGTTTTGATATAATGACAATCAATAATCCTCTTAAAAATGTGGTCGTTTGGTTGGTTGGTTGTGGCGTGTCTATCTGGCTGCCAGTCAAACTGCCGCATAAAAAGCGTACAAAAAGTTGTCTTACCATTTTTAGCCATAAGAAAAAACAGTAAGTAATGGGCAAAATTGTTACGAAATAAAAATAAAAACTTAAGTAAAATACAGAGTATTTAACAAGCTTTTTACAGTTTGACAAGATAAGTGTAGAAAAAATCCTTTGTAAATATCCTGCAGCTGAGTATATTGACTTACAAGTACAAATTGAAAGAAATACAACTACAAGCAAATTTATTGAATCATTTTATCTAGACGGAACGGAAAAAAATGTTTTAACAACTTTGCTTGATTTTTTTAACAATCCTATTATAGGCAGAGGTTAATTTTTTTTAAGAAATAAAGAACAAAATCCAATCAGATAAAAAAACTTTTCTTAAACTCGACTTAAGCAATCGTGTTTTACGCTTTACAGGACGCCAATCGTTTCAGTTCAACTTACTTGTGGTTTTTTATCCAGCCCGTTTGTCTAATTCATATCTTCCGTGAAACGACAATCTGGCAATAACACCCAAA
Source organism: Pollenia griseotomentosa (assembly GCA_963931875.1). Lineage (NCBI taxonomy): Eukaryota > Metazoa > Arthropoda > Insecta > Diptera > Polleniidae > Pollenia > Pollenia griseotomentosa. Next base: position 17,441,141 of record OZ007562.1, read on the forward strand.
TTCAATTCTACATTGTAAAACAGTTTATAGAACCTTAGACCTTCAGCCCCTTGTAGTCTGGCGGAAATCAACCCCCACCCTCGCATCGAAAGACTTGCTCTTTTCTTGTACAACTAGAGAAAGATTTTCTTGACCTGTACCAGGTAAAATAAAATTTCTTATCATTTAGAGATGTCCGCTAGTAAACTGGAAAAAATTTTTCGAAGACAGCAGCCATTTCTACATACATACATACCATACATACCTATGGCGGTACGATATAACCCCCCAAGAATTAACTCCCAAAAAAAAATGAAATAACCCCTCAAAGCGTGGGACTTATTCCATATGAAATAAAACCGCAGTTTTTGGAATTGAAACAAACCCCCAATTAAATGATATAACACCCAAACAAAAATGGGGTGCTTCATATGAAATAAGACCCCAATTTCTGAAATGATATAAGATCCCCAATTTTTAATATATCTATATATCGCGTGGTTATAAGAATCTCGCGATATATAGCATGGATTGTACTTCGGCCGAAAGCAAGGACTTTCTCCTCTATGGTATAACAAATACCGGCTTCGCTAACTAAAGCTTCTCTGCATAGCCAATCTACGGCGGGACAAAAAGATAAAATAAAATATGTAACTCTACTTTAAATTATTTTTAATTTAAAAATAATTAGTAATGTTAAAAAAAAGCAAATAAAAATGTCTATACATACAAATTAAGCAGTTTAAAGTAAAAGTGAAACAAAATAATTTTTTTAAGTATTAAATTCTTCGAGTGCGTTAATTAAAAATTAGAGAAGTTTAACAAAAAGTAAAAAAGGTAAAAAAGGTTATAAATGCAATTTATGTATTTTGTACAGGGCTGACAGGTACCTTTTCCTTGTCCCCAAAAAATAAAACCCCAAGTTAAAAATCAAAACCTTAAAAAGTTAATATTTTTTTGGGTTTTTTTCAGGGTTTCAGCGACTGGTTTTGGCATGTTGTTTTAAATACTTTTTATGCGATTTCAGCGAGGAATTACAAGCAGAACAATATGCTGTTTCTGGAGACGATTGAGCCAATTTATAAGAATACTTTTATCCGTCATTTATGTAATACTTCGATGAATCATAAGTACCCAATAAAAAATTGTATCATTTTGCGAAGCACTAATGAATGGTACATTTAAAAAAATAAGTGCACAATTATGCGCTACGCAATAAGACATACAGAAATGCAGTAATGTAAGTAATGTAATGTAACTTTAATAAAAAAAAAACATTTCAAGTGCTACGGCATTTCCTTACTACGAGGCAGGTGTGTAAGGGTAAATACTAAAAAATAACTGTATAAAAACATTAACTGTGTAAAGCTGATCGTTACATCTAACAATTTTTTATGCGCTGAAAACAAGCTTTAAAGTGTTCGTCTAAATTCCCTATTAGTTACTTTATTTTTTTTTGTTATTTTGCTAAAATGTTTTTTAAATTTTAATACATTTTTGATACAATTAGGATCAAAAAAGTAATTTTGAATTTTGAAAATTTTGAAAATGTCACTTATCATCCCTGTAATAATAATAAAGCGGCTCATACACTTGCAATAAAATTGTCCAATTTTACGTATTGTACAATTATATCGCCAATGTGTATGTGATATTCGAAGGTGGCACAATGTATTGGCAACAATCAAAAGACATTTGATTTTTATTGCACAACGAAGAGAAAGTGAAATGTGTTGGCAACATTGTACAATGCTGTTTGTGTTATTTCTATAGGTTATGTTCATTGAATGAATGAAACCATTGTGCGACTTATTCCATAATTTAGGAAAAAGAAGAAAATACAAATTTCAAAAAATTCTCGGAAACGCATATGTATTTTGATGTTATGGACCTCTAAAGTGATATATTAATTATAAATAAATAAAGAGGTCCACTTTTCCATTCAATATTGTCTCCTTTTTTTTTAATTTTCTATCACAAAATGCAAAACAGCAATAAACAAGATTTATCTGTTTGTTCATCTGGCAACGTTAAGCACATCTGAAACGAACGAACATTAATGAGCCGAACCGAACACAATAAAGTTTGTGTTTTAAAAAAAAAACCGAACGGAATTAAAAGTTCTCATCTTTTGTTAAGTTGGATGAAAACAGTATTATTTTTGTGTTCGAAAGATGACTAACAGGGAAACGTTATTTTTTTTAATTATTTTTTACACAAACACTATTAGCGTTTGGGTTTTTCACAAATCTACCGAACCGAACATTAAAGAACGATATTAAGTGTTTATTTTCGAATACTGGTTTAAAAGGCTTTTTACACTGATCAACATCTAACATCTACCATTAAAGATGTAGAAAATGTGAAACACTCGTTTACATTGCTCACATCTAATTTAAAAAGTACCAAAATGTAAAAAGAAAACACAAAAATGGATTTGCAGTTCAATTGGTTTAAAAATATAAAAATCAGTGTAAAACGGCTATAAGGGGCAAAATCGTAACTATTTTTCGTACTTTTTTTACAAAGCATTTTTCTTTGTTCATTGACATTACGAATGAAATTATGGGCTCCCACTATATTGAAAATTTTGATACTTCAATAGGGAGAAAAAAGTACCAAAAAGTGGAAATACGGAAAATTCAATTTCTTGGTAATTCTGGTACTTTTTTCAATTGTCGTTAATATTAGAACATAAAATTCAACATGCAATGTCCTGAGTGGATAAGAAACTATGAGGCAACTTTTTGGTACTTTTTTGTTCTCTAATTGGAACTTTTTGAATTTCCGTTAGTGTCTGACCTAGAAACATAAAATTAAACATGCAAAGTACTGATTGAATGAGAATCTGTAAGAGGGCTATTTGTTACTATTTTGTTCTTTAACTGGTACTTTTGAATTTCCGTTGTTATTGGAATGAAAATCTTTAAGAGGGATTTTTGGCACGTTTTCTTTGTCTAACTGGCACTATTTTAATTAAACTGGTACTTTTTCTCCATGTATTTATCTTTTTCCCCAGAACCCAAATGCATGAAACTAAAAAATTAAAATTTCGACCGGAGTTGGACTCTCTCGACAAATTGATCGAATGGGATGGGATCTTTGGAAATTCAAATGTTTAGTGTGAAAAACGGGTAAATTCGCAAACCTCATATCTCCTATACTAACTAAGATACTACAAAAAAATTAATTAACTACATAGGTAGACACTGATTCTAATCAACAAAAAAACTAAACTGAAAGACTAATTGAAGGCCACACACACATAAATTTGGTATAAAGATTGTAAGAGGTTCAGATTTAAACATACATATATAGTGCTTTGTAATTGACCTCTTAACCGGATAAATGCATAAATTTGGTATATATACAGATTATATCCTACGTTAACATACAGCCCACTTTCCGGCGACTTCAAAAGAGGAAAAGCTTGTACTATTGGTACTCTTTTACCATTGATACTTTTTGTCTTTTCGATAAATTTAATATAGAAATAGCATAATGTATTTTGTAAGAGGTAAAAACGTAAAAAATTGTACTTTTGGGTCCTTTTTGTCTTTTTCTGTACATTTTTTTAAACCATTTTTTAATCCTATTCTAAGGGAGTTATTTTGTAAATTTCTTCCTTCACCTAGCGAAATTTCAAAAAATTTTATGAAAATATTTTTTAAGTGAGGTGCAGTGTTTTATAAAAAAAACCCCTACTTTTCACGTACCTATAAATATAAAAAAAATTTGGAAAAAAAATGTAGGACTAAAATTTTCTTTAAAGATAAATGTTTTCAAACATGTAGGCACGCGTTAAACTTTAATTTCTCTTAACTTAATTTGTCTTATTTCATTGTGTACATTTTTGTCAAAAAATTGCTTTAATGTTGTAAAATTTTAAAGGTTTATATCAGAACCGTAAACGATTGCAATCGATTAAATTGGAATCACATGATTTCTTGTTATGATTGCTAAATTTTTGGTTGCATTCAGCTTGATTTTTTATTTTAATTTTAAATCATACAATCCGATTTTGAACACAATAAATTTTTTGATTAAAATCAAATTTTATTGAAATCGATTTGATTACAATACTTTAATTGCAACCAACTCCAGTAATTGTATTAAAAATTAAATCCAAAATCAAAATCTTCGTCGTCTTCAAATGAAACTCCTTATTCTAGAAATAAAGCTGACTCTAATAATTTTGAATTGAAAATACATATGGTAAAGTTTTGTTAACAACTACTAGATTTCAGGTGTATGTATATTATTTCATTGGTCTGTCAGTGTAGTTGTGATTGCAAAGGGAATTGATTGAAATCGCATTTAATTAATATATGAGTGCAATTGAATTGATTGTATTCAATGATTGTAATCACAAAGTATTGCAATCTTGTGATTGCAATCATTGCAAATCTGAAATCATTTTGAAATCAAAAACATTAAATCAGTTTGGTTGAAAACAATTTGATTGCAATTCGAATTGATTGAAGTTTTTTACAGCACCGGTACATACAATATTTTTTTTATATTATTTAAAAATAAGTTTAGACTCACCTGTATTACACTGTCCCTTCCTAAGCCAGCCAAAACCTTACAATTCAACTGCTGCTTACGAGCGGCTGCCGTAGCACTCGCCAATCGTACACCGGAACCGGTAAGACTAGCAGCTGCTGCCACCGCCGAGGCAATAACGATTTCGTCTTCTTCCTCGTCGTCTTCTTCTTCGTCCTCTTGATCGTCCAAAATATTATCGTCGTCCTCGTCCAAACCTGAACCGCTTAAATTGAAATCATCAGCAACGGCAGTGTCCACAGCATCTAATTGTTCTTGAAAACTTAAATCTAAATCTTGGGGTAATTTAGCATATTTCTTGTGATCTTTCATGGTTTTTCAAGCACCACAATAGCGTTTACATAAAATGAAGCGCAGGGGAAGAAAATGTTGAGTTTTTGTTTCAATCAGTGTCAACACACATTTTATTAAGACAATAGTAAACACTTGAAAATTAATTACACGCTATTAAACACAAATTTACACGCGCACAACAAAACACTCATTTATGATTGGATAATTAACTTTGAAATTCACATAAAAGGAAATGCAAGCGAAAAAAAAGACTTTAATTAACGGTTTTTTTTTTTTTCTTTTGTATTACAATTCAAATGCAAATACTTTGTTGTTGTTTTTTATTCTGGGACATTTTTTTTTTGTCATGTTAATGAGTCATATGTAGTCAAGAGAGTTATAGGAAAAAGGGATTTTTATTTTTTTAACTGAAAGAATTTTATGTTATCTATTTTTTAATTTTTGTTATTTTAAGTTTGTTTGTTGAATTTTCTAGTTTACTGTTTATATTGTTACTTTATTTATTGTTGGTTTTCTTTTAACAAATAAAAAATGGGCACACAATCGATTTTTTTTTTTTTATTTGTTCTTTTTAACTCACAAAAGCATGTATTTTTTACATGTTTCGCACAATGCAGTATGTTTTCATTAGTTTTTTTTTTGTCTATAGTATTTAAAAAACCTTGGGACTTATTAACAACAGGTTTTTACCGATTTTTTTCTCTGAAAGTATGACTCCATTTATAAAAAATTTCATAAAAGGAGCTTTAACAAAAGACCCTTTATTCAAACACGTTGCTTTAGTTAATAATCAAGTTATTGGAAACACACATTACCACAATGGCTTCTAATTACACCACCAAGAAAATTGACTTATGCTTTTTAAAGACAAAAAAAGGAAGAAAGAATTTTTCACTTTCTTCGTTTTAAAAGCCAAAAAATTTTTTCCACTTCCTTTTACACAAGTTTTCTTGTTAGATTTTATTTTTCCAAAACTTTTATTTCCTTTTTTACAAAAAATCCAATTGGATTTATTCTTAGCACTTTCTTATACTTTTTCTATAAGTTCTTAAATTTTTATCCGCGTTAATGGTCTTAATGGCTCCAGTAATAAAATGCGTTTGTCCGCAATATTCTCTTTTTACTGTCAAATACTACATTTTTTTAGTCATTTTCTTTTATTGTCTATTCTATTTGCACCCTTTTAATGCGCAAAATCTCAAAGTGCCGTTTTATTTGTTTTGCTTTTGTATGCAAAAGAATTGCATTCTTGTTTATGGTATGGCCTAGTGTTGTTGTTTTTTATGTGAGAAATTAGCTGTCATTATACAGTAATGTAATAGATTAAAGAGAATTAGTGTTTAGAGTATTGGAAAGTGGTTTTGGTTTTTAAAAACAGTAGTGCTGGGTAATTTTCTAAAAAAACTGTTATAAATTAAATATTTGAGAAAAACGTTTAAATTATAAGAGGTATTTTTTAAAAATTAAAAAAATTTTCCTAAAGGTAATTTTTATTTAATACAGTAGACGCTTGCGAATTAGAAACATTTTTTATTAAATGTAATTCCTATATCTGAATATTTTTAATATCTGGACTATTTTTTATACAAAAAATTAATGTCTTCTGAATTCTCACTAAATCTTTGTTTAATGTGAACTGTAATTTTAAGTTTCGTAATTCTAATAAAACGATATCGCGCTTTTGCGTTATGAGCAGCTGTTGAAATATAATTATTTGGCAGGGCTTCCATATCGTTATTTTTTCTATTGTCTGAAAAAAGACTAACGCTATTAAGTACAACTTTAGTGTTATCCTCAAAAACATGTTCATAACATCTTTCGATTTTTGACAGAGATAGAATTCAAAAAAGGTTACTAACTAAATTTTTTTTTTTAATTTTAAACTTTTAATACATTTAAAACTAGAGGTTGTAATTTTTAATTTTAATTACTCAGAGTTCTAATTTGTGAGCGTCTACTGTACGAAACTAATTCCATATAAAACTTTGTCTACCAAGAGACCACTTTTCTATAGAAAACGATTAATGTTTTTAATGGAAAGGTTTCTTAATAGAAGACAATTTTAATATGAGATTTTTTTAAAATACAAAACAATTTAATGTTGAACAAAATTTCTTGAAACAAATCAAGTTTCCTTTAAAAAAGGTTTTTAATCTTTTTCCAACTTTTCTCTTAAAAAAATTCTTAAATATTAGACAGCGTTTTTTTAAGTATTTATCGTCACCTAAAATACAAAACAACGTATCATCAAAAAATTCAAAATTGACTTTTTGATTGATTTTTTGATCCCTGCGATCAAAAACGGCGACTTTCGGGCATATTCTACAAATTGAAATGAAATGGAATTAAAAACGAGATTTTAATTTCAATTATTCACAAAATGACTGTAGTTTTTCAGTTTTTAAGAGTTGTTCTTGTAAATATAACTGGTACTCAAAGTATATAAAATGGAATATTTTTATAAACTTTCTTTACAGGCTCGTTTTTTAAATTTGTATACCCGTTTATTAAAGCAATTCAAACGCCAAGTACATCTTGTTGTTATTGATATTGTAAAGTTTTTTGCTTCTCATGTAAACTTATAAAAAGTGTTGTTATGTTATTTTGTATTTTAGGTAACAATATATTCTGGGACCTAGAGTAATTCTAAGTCGATTAAGCCATGTACGTCTGTCTGTCCGTCCGTCTGTTGAAGTCACGCTTACTTTCGAACGACTCAAAATAAAAGGACAATTTTGGAGTCAAATTGTTTCTAGTTCTTGTAAGCAGTTTGGGATTGAAGCCCAGCAACATCGGTTCAGTAGAAAAAGAGCTATAAATCCAAATATTGAACCACCACCCTTAAAAATTTATAGTTTTGTAAGAAAAACTAACATAAATGGTGGCATAATGGACGAATTAATATAAGATTTTGCACAAATTGTTCTATATGACTTAAAACCTTATTACTAAATTTAGTGATAAATCCTGCAATCGGAAAACTGTTTAGTATGCCTTAAACCATAACGAATGTTATTGTCATACGTTTGTAATTTTAATAAATTTGGTCTGACGCAGTTTTATAGGACTAGGAATTTGATGCAGTTTTATAGGACTAGAATCATACATAATTTGGTGAAGATCAGTCTATAATTAACAATATGCCCCATATTAAGCCTACTCTTGGTAATCAGTTTAGTCGTAGCAAAATTTGGTCCAATTTAGCTTTATATGGCCAGAAACAACACCATGCAATTTTGCGGTAATTGGTCCATAATTTACCAAAATGTCCGATATAGAGCAGCCTTCTGAAAAAGACAAATTGACATTTTTTTTTTAATCATGCACTATTTGTATGAACTTCCTCGTTTTCGAATCCCATTTTTTATAGAAATATTACTTGATTTCTGTCATTTTTAAGGAAGAAGCTAAAATTCATTAATTTGCTCTTGCTTGTATACTTAATTAAATCTTAACAAATAAAACACATTTCTATTTTTTAGATTTTAAACTTTTCGAAAGCAATTTTTATGGGTTGTTTTTTTATTAATTATAAATTTTTTTTTATTTTTAAGTTTATTTTTGTGAATTTTCTTTCAGATTTATGTTACTGTTGTTTTATTATTAAATTTGTTTTCATATTTATATAATTTTATAGATGATAAATTAAATTTAAATTAAAAAATAAAAAAAATAAAAAATTTTTTAATATTGAAGAAAAAAAAACGCTTCAATAATAAACAAAAATATACTCTTGAAAAGAATAGCTACCACACTGTATTTTATGATTTAAATAAAAAATTTTACTTATTTTGTATAAAATGTTAAATTTTTTTACTTTATTAATTACTTAAACGTAAAAATTAAATTATATGTATGTATATAGAAATTTTATATATTATAATATTTATTGATTTCTTTTTAGATTCTATTCATTTTTAAATAAAAACATTAAAGGCCCAACAATAATATGCTTAAGTTGACTTGAGCAATTGTGCGAATACATGTAATTCATATGTATCGAACCAAATTGAACTTAAGAAAACTTTTTGGATAATTTTATGAAACTGGCGTTTGCTTAAGTAAAGTGCGAAACATATCGCACTTTCCGTACGGAATAAAATATATTTTGATTTAATTTTGTTTTTTTAAATCGTTTTGAGAGGCTTTTTGGTAATTTTTGACAGTAGCTTAAGCCAGCTTATGTATATTATAGTTGGGCCTTAAGAAATATTGAACATGTTTTCAAAAAAACTTCAATCATTTCTTATAGTGTTTACTTATAGCCTTTATGGTTTTTGTGGTTCAAAATATATATTTTTATATGTATGTATATAAATGTATGTTTATGTATAAATAGAAAATAATGTAGTTTCATGTATTACAGTATTATATATATATGTATATAAATTTTAGTTTTTAAATACAATCTTATTTCTTTTTAAAAATAATTTAAAAAAGTTTTCTGTTAAAATAAAATTTATCTAAAAATGTATTTAGATTTAGTTTTTTTTATAGTTTTGGGTTTATATACTTGTTTATTTTTAATATGTAAAATAAATACAATTTGTTTTATTTATTATATAAGTATTGTATATTAATATATAAATACTGACAACTTACAAAATTTAAATGTGGTTTATTATATGCATATTTATAATTTTTATAAAATATATTATATATTATTTTTTTTAGAAAAATTTACAATTTTGTATAAATTAGTTAGCAATTTTTGTTTCTGTTTAGAAAAAAAATATATTCGAGTCTGAAAAACTATTAACAATATTAAAGTAAATAAAAAAATTACTAAACAGCAAAAGCGAAGACTAGATAGACTAGATATTAGTGTCTAGACTAGACACATATTTTTAACATCGTCCGGACAAAACTTAATGCTTCTATGAAAGAAAAGGTTAAAATTTTTATAAAAATAGTTTCCGAAAAAGTTGTCACGAACTTACAATATTTTACGAAGAAAAGTTCTCTAATAATGTGACACTTTCTTAAAAAGGTTTTCATGTAATGAGCTTTTTTCCTAATGAAAATTTGTCAATAATGAGCCACTTTTTTTATAGAAAAGCTGTCCGATAACGAGCAAGTTTTTCTATAGAAAAGTTGTCCGATAACGAGCAAGTTTTTCTATAGAAAAGTTGTCCGATAACGAGCAAGTTGTTCTATAGAAAAGTTGTCCGATAACGAGCAAGTTTTTCTATAGAAAAGTTGTCCGATAACGAGCAAGTTTTTCTATAGAAAAGTTGTCCGATAACGAGCAACTTTTTCTATAGAAGTTATCCGTTAACGAGCAACTTTTTCTATAGAAAATTTTTCCGATAACGAGCAACTTTTTCCATAGAAAATTTGTTCGATAACGAGCTAGTTTTTCTAAAGAAAAGTTGTTCGAAAAACGAGCAACTTTTTTTTTAGAAAAGTTGTCTGATAACGAGCATCTTTTTCTATAGAAAAGTTGGTCGATAGCGAGCAAGTTTTTCTATAGAAAAGTTGTCCGATAACGAGCAAGTTTTTCTATAGAAAAGTTGTCCGATAACGAGTAAGTTTTTCTATAGAAAAGTTGTCCGATAACGAGCAACTTTTTCTTTAAAAAAAAGTTATCCGAAAATGAGTAGCTAGGAAAACCTAAACTAAAAACTGCTTCCATTTTAGCTTTTTCCATAAAAAAAATGTTGCTATTTAACCAAAGCTTACTATAAAAAAGAGTTGTGTGAATTTAAGGCAAGTTTTTTATAGAAAATTTGGTAATATTTCTGTGGCTTGGAGCTAAAAGGTTTTTTTTCTTATTCTTTTTTATTTTGCTGGAAAAGCCAATATCTAATTTAAACCAGAACAACTAAATAAGGGGTTTTCTGGCTAATGTAATTATGAACTCATCTTAAAAAAAAAAACTTCATGTAATTTTCTAAAAAGTGAATATTTTAACATTTTCCCTTTTTAGTTTCAAGCCACAGATTTAAACAAGTTTGAACTTTAAAATTATTTGTGAATATTTCTCTAGAAAACATATTTCAGTTCTAATTTTTGATATTGTTAATAGTTTTTTTTTTAATAAAATATGAGTCAATAAAAATTTGTTAGTTAATATTTTTTTTTAAATATTTATGTCAAAATGATTATTTGTATTAGTATAAAGGGTCAGTTAGTCTTTACTTTCTGTTTCTGTTCTGTTCCGTGCTGTTCTGTTACGAAATTGTTAGTTACTTTTTCTGTAGCAACTTATCAGCCATTTTTGACAAATTTATTAGTTTTGCACCATCCATTGTTCTATTTCAATAACTTCAATGCACATTAATTTGAAGAAATTAAATTTTATGAATTCTTAAAATCAAAAAATTTATTTCAATATTAATATGTATTTTTTATTATTTATTTTGCTGCCACTTACAATTACTTAAAAAGTTTTTGATTTTAACAAACTAAACAGCAACAGAACAGAAAAACAAATCAGCTGATCCGTAACAGAACAGAAAGTAAAGACAAACTGAGCCTTTAGAAATTAAATTGCTTCAAGCACTAAGCAGTTGACGTCAAAATTGTTTTATTTTTTTTTTATCAACAAAAAAAATGGGATTATCAATTTGTTAATACTTTTTTTAAAAGCTATTAATATGTAAATGTTTATTTAAAATATACAAAACAATAATTTTGTAAATGCTTTAAGTACAAAAAAACTAATAATTATAAAAAAATAATAAAAAACTAGTTTGCTGGCAACGCTTTTCTTATTAAATACTAAAAACTATCTTTTTTTTTTAAATAATTTTGTTGGCAAATTTGTTTAATTATTTTGTGTATGTATTTTTTGTTTCTTAATAATTTAGCATAAAATACTATAATTAAAATATCTTACAATAACTTTTTAAGTTATCGTTTGTTGGCTTAGAAAAAATAAAATTTCTTATTATTTAGTTAAAAAAATAGTTATTTTCCTTCCATCTTGCTTCATTTGAAATACATACTTATGTTTAAAAATGGTGTGTTCAAGTAATGTAAAAAATATCATGGCAAGCTTGTTTGAGTGTAGTTTAATTTGTAAATCAAATAAAGTTTTCAAAACTTTTCGTGGGTTTTCTATGAAAGGTAAAAGACGACAATCAGACTAAACCTCTTTCCTTTCTAAATTAATGTTGTTGTAATTGTTGTTCTTGTAGTTGTTGTAATAATTGTTGTTTCGTTTCGGCTTTAACCGTTTTATAACGGTCTTTTTCTTCTGTATTTTCGGGTGGTTCACATTCAAACGAAGCCATCGACAAAGTGTTCTCATTTAATACCGGACTATTTTGCAAATAGACAATTACGTTTGGTAGTTTTTCAAAGGGGCAAGTAACCTTTTTCCATTCATTGAATTCCATAACTTGTTTGGCCAGTTGAGAACATTTTTCGAAATTGATATGATTGTTGGGTAGTCTAAAAGCAGAAAATATAGAAAAATAAAAACAATATAAAAAAATTCTCGTAATTACTAAAATTGTAAGAAAAAGAGAGAAATATTTCCGTAGAAAATTTGATTATAAGAAAAATTGTATTCAGAAAATTTAACTAAAACAGAAATTGCCTCTAGAAAATTTTATTTTAATAGAAAATTTTGCTGTTAAGGGCATTGATTTTTTTCCATAAATCCTTATATAATATGACTACTAAAGACATTTTTTTTAATAAGAACACTTTTTCAATAAAGTTCTAGTATTAGAGAAATATTCACCCTTATCGTGGTTGGCGAATTTAAAATACGTCTACGATTGTTTGTTAATAGATTAAAGAGAACGTGAACTTATTTCCTTTAATCTATTACCAACCAGTCGCAGGCGTATTTAAAATTCGCCAACCACGATAAGGGTGATTGTATAGAAAATTTGAATATAAGAGAAAATTTCCATATAAAATTTTAATACTATAAATATTTGATATTTTTTGGATATGAATGATATGGATTAAAAACCATAAACAGTTCAGCAAAAACACCACAATACTAATTATAACCAAGCAAAAAAAATGGAAGTCATACTTTAAAAACTGCATCTTAATCACATCCAAAGTAGCTAATGCTACTTTTCAGCTTTAAAGAAGTAGTTTTGAAGTACAAATATGAAATAAGATTTTAAATTGCACCTTTGTTCTTAAATAATTGCATAGAATGTAGTTGGCCCGGAAATTTTTAAAAATGATTGCATTTCTAAAAAATATTTGTTTGTTCTGGAAATTAACTGAATTTTTTATTTGCGTTTCTGGAGCTTGTTTTTATATTTTTTCCTTTAAAAATTATGCTTTTTAATTAATTAAAGGGGTTTTAAATGTTTAAAAGTGATAAAGTTGCATTTTAAAATCACTGCATTAATATCACTTCTTAAATGGACAATTTCATTCCTATTGCAGCACTACTTTTGATTAGCATCTTAAGAGTTATTTAAGTATACATTTTTTCCCCTACTTATAAATGACATTCAAATATCGGAACTGTAAAAGTACTAGAAACGTGGAATATATGCAGGTAATAGTAGTAGAAAATGAACAACATTTTTCCAATGACATGCTTATGTTTACTTCATAGCTTCTTCACCCGAATTTGAAGTACATACTTCGGGTTTGCGAGTTGTGGGGTTTTAATAACATCTTTTTTCCTTTGCCTGGGTAACTATCTTGTCGAGATGCGAGGGCTTAAGTGCACTCTACGGTTCTGATCTCTTGGAATGATGTATGTGATGAATACGTCCTTGCGAGAGGTCGAGAACATTGAAGGGGTGTGCAACTAAAGGTTACTCATCTTGTCAAGATAATGAGGCGGTAGTGGAATGCACACTTCCGGTCCATTATCAGTACATATATCACGGCGTGTCAGCCCGCGGGTTCGCCCCTTGTAAGGTGGGGGCTTTACCAGTGGCTGGGGCGCGAAATATGCACTTTTAAGGACAACGTGGTTGGTAGCAGTGCCGAGGTCCTGGGTGGCTAGTTAGTGCGTAAAGAAACTAGTCGTTAACAGCTCCCCTCAGCGTCAGGGCAAAGCGCTGTTGTACGTTAGTTGCCTAGTCCACGCACGCCGTCACTGCGTGGTTCGGTCCGTCTTTTACGAGCAAACTCGTGGGAACAAAAATGAATACACCCTTTTTAAAAACAAAAAACAACATTAAAACAGATGACAAGGACACGACGGAAGGGATTGACCAGGGTCAGTCGGACGTCACGGTCTGTGAGGTGGAGAATACCCTCTCGACTGTTCATGAGAGTATAATCGAACAGGAGAGACAGGTACTTAACGACCTTCACGTGGATAGTCTTCTGGGACTATCGAGTGACTCCTGTGGTGAAACCGGGGCTACTCAAGGGTTAGAGGGGCTGACTCTGCTCTCTGACACGGAGCTCGATATTGTCATATCAGCTCACAGTCAGACTGCAGAGCCTGCCACTCTTATCTGTGAGGCCAGGGGACATCAGAGGGGACACTCGGGAGAAGATTGTCCACAACTTGTTCGGCAGGACGCCGTGGAGGTTGGGCCAAGCGCCCCTCCATGAGACATTAAAAATTCCAGCCGAACGAAGGAGGAGAAGGCGCAGAACGGAACAAGGAGCTCTCTGGCATATCTGGATAAGATGGCGAAGAGAGATCCTTCAACGTTCTCCGCGAGGGATAGGCACCTTCTGAGAAGGCACCGACAAAGCGTCGCCAAATTCGAAAGAATTTACGGCCCTGTCGGTACCGTGCTTGGTTGGCCCTATCCTTGGAGAAAGCAGGTGGATGAGGTCGCCGACCCGGACACTACTCAAAAGAGTACAGGGCCGGTGGCGTCGTCAACCTGTGGAGAGATGGAGAAAGGTGGGGTTGCCCCGATGACCAAAGCGCTCATGTCTTCGGAACGAGCTGCGGAGGATAAGGGGGCGATACCCAAGAAGGCAAGCAAAGTGGCTAAGGCAGCGGACACAGTGAAGAAGGCTGGCAATCCTCCGTCCGTTTCGACTAGTGGCTCTCGTAAGGAGGCCAATAGGGGAAAAGGTGCGGGCAGGAACAAGCCTTCTAAACTAGTCGTGCCTAAGTCATCGAGCTCAGTGAAGAGGGTTGGTACATCCCCGGCTGAAGCTCCTAATGGCTCTAATAAGGAGACCATTAAGAGGATCAGATCTGGGGACGATCAGCCTTCTTCATCGAATAAAAGATTGAAGAAGTCGACGAGCCTGGAAGGTCATCTGCAAGTGGCTGTCATTGATCGGAATGATCCGGATGGGAGGATCAGTGCCGAGCTATGGCAGTTAGTGGAGGCTAGGCTTATCGACGAGCTGGCAACATTCAAGGGCAAAGAGGAGGACGTATCCTTCAATGGTGCGGACTGGGTTAAGGGAGTGAAGGTTGTCAATTGTGGTAACAAGAATTCTTTGGAATTCTTAAGGACTACAATTGACAAATGCAGCGACATTAACCCGGGGGCAAGGTTTGAAGTCATACAAGCCTCCGATTTGCCAATTAGGTCCATAGTGACAGTATGGATTCCACCACCCGTACGCCTGGTGGAAACTATACTGGCAGTATTGGGCAATCAGAACAAAAGGCTTCTTACCGACCAATGGAGGCTGGTGACCTCACTGGTGTGTAAGGAGAGTACCGGCAGGGACTTCCGCTTCGCAGTGGATCGGAAGTCCATGGAATTCTTGGTGGAGGTGGGGGGGGTAGTTAAGTTTGGTTTAGGTAACGTCAGGTTCCGGTATCCGAAGCATGACAGGACCAAAGAGGCTGTTAGTGGTGCAAATAAACCTGCACCATTGTGAAGCAGCCTCAGCCGAACTGGCAACCTTCCTCACCAGCACCCGGACGGACGTGGCCCTAATCCAAGAACCTTGGATTAATAAAAATAAGGTTTGTGGTTTAGGAGTTGCGGGATACACTCTGTTTGTCCCGTCCACAGAGGACAAGGTAAGAACGTGTATATAATAACATCTTTTTTAACGCTTTTTTTGCTGGGTATAAATATTTTTTATAAAAAATTTTATTATTAAAAAAAAAAAAAAAAAAAAATTTTAAAAAAGTTGAGTTAAAGAGAAATTTTTTATTTAAGAATTTTAGTATAAGAAAAATGTTTTAAAATTTTATGTAACTACAAAAAATATAAGTATGAACAAAATTTTACTTACAAGAGGAATTTCAATATATGAGAGATATTTTTATAAAAAATTAAAATGTAAGAAAAATTGTATTTAGTTCTTACCTATTTGAACATCCCTCATTAAGAAAATACAAATCCTTAACAAATAAACTGAAAAATGGAATGATTATACGTTCACGTTCCTCGGTTGCACCCTCTGAACGCCACATCGCTGCCTTCAAGGTGGAACGATAACTATTAAAATTAGATGTGGGATCCATTTGATGTTCTAAAACAGAAAATTTAGCGGATTGAATTTTCGACCACTGGAAAAAACAAAAGGAGAATTTAAATGAACTTTACGTTTATATTTTAATAGAATAAACTTACTGTCTTTTTGAGTCTTGAAATGGGGGCTAAATTTAGACCAGCTATTATTGCCATAAGACTATTAAAATTACCAATATTAAAACATTCTCTGGCCGTCTCAACCCAATATTCAATAATGCGTACCCGTTGTTTCTTTTTGGGATACTGAAAGAGAATAATTTGAAAATAAATAAAATTACTTTTCCTGAAAACCAGGGCATGATTTCGTAATTCCCCTACATACCTTGACAATTTCCGATGCTGTTAGGTAACTTAAACGATTAAACCACTCCACATATGACTCCAAGTTTCTAGTTTTTTTCATATCGTTTAAAGACGTTTGTATTACTTGCTGCTGCTGTGATCCCCCAGTATTAGAGCCTCCGCTGGCGTCACTATTTTGAGCCGTCGACGAAGAATTGGTCGCATTTTTACTAATAGAATTTTGATATTCCTTGGCAAATGCTTGTACGAATTCCTCGGGTCCAATGTGTGATAGCCTTTCCAATTCTATGGCTGTTAGTTGATGAGCCAAATGAGCACAGCTGGGACATAGATCCATTATACCAAAAACATCATGACTGTTGGGGGAATCCGAGGAAGAATGTCCCGTATTCGAAGATGTGTTATAAGAAGCAGGTGTAGGTGTGATATGAGAAAATTGGGCATTAATTAGATAATGATTCTTTTGTGTAGATGAGGAGGCATGATCATGACTATTTAAAGCTTGTACAGCCGATTTTGTTAGCGAGTTATGAGCAGCATTCGAAGAAGAAGTGGAAGATGAGGATGATGAATACGATGCAGATGCCGAGGTGCTATAGTGGGGTTGTATTATAGTATTGAGATCGTTTTGTAGTAAAGATTGCAGAAATTCTTCATATTTTTCCAAAGCTGTCAGACGTTGTACCAATAGCTGCAGTATCCTTGAAACTTGTTTGCCCAAGGCATTGTCAATGTACACACATTTACGTGTTAGTATGCGCACTTGTTGCATTAATCGTTCATCTCGAAAATCATATGGAAATGTTTCAATCCATTCCGCCAAAAGGCGTATACAATTTTGAGCAGATTTCTGAGTTTGTGTAGCAATTTGCCCCGGCTTGCGTTGTAACAGTGGTGAATTGGTACTTAGACCAGCTTGTGTGGCACAGATATTTGTAAAATGACCAGCATCATCTACTTGATCTTGAGCAGTACCAGACTGCTGCTGCAGCAGCTGCTGCTGTTGTTGTTCCCATGTTTGTGATATTTTGGCCAGCAATTCATGGGGTCTTATAAATAGCCTCACACTTAAGAGAAACGAAAAGGAATAAGTTCTCTCAGGATAATAATCGGAAGTTGGTACCATATGTTCAATCAAGGCATCTAAACTACCCGCTATCAACTGATCATCATAGTAAATCAAACAATGATCATTGTTAACATCCTCTAATGGATTAGGTCGTTTCTCTACTCTGTCAACTTCATCGCTATCTTTCCTACTGAAACTGTCATCTAGTTTTCGATATAGCGTCTGCGGTTTAATGTATCTATACTTTGAGGCATCTTTTAGGCTTTGGGGCAAGTGTATACCACCTGTATGTGAATTATGGTGTCCACTAACACTCGAACTATCACGTCGATGAGTTTGTATTTTAGTATTTATATTTACATTGGCTATGGGGTGTTTTAATGATGTTGTTCCGGTTGCTGTTGCTGTATTTACATGATCGTTGTTATTTGATTTCGGCTGTTGTTTATCTGGCAGTGGTGTTGTTTTAAAACTAATTGACGACGTCTTAGTATTGTTATGAGTGTTGCAAATCGTTGAGTTTGATGTGATGTTGCTTGATGTGCTTTGAGAATTTAGATGTGTGTTGAAATTCTTTTGTATTGCTGCTGCTGTTGCTGCAACCGAGGAGGAGCTTGCGGTATTTGCTGTTGCATGGGTATTATTGGCACTGGTGCGCCCATTTGTAGCGCTATTTATGCCGTTATTCGACATTGGCAAAGAAATACTTGAGTACAACTTATCGTTGGTCCACGTAGTAAAAAAGCATCTGGATGATTTACAGTATGTTTAAGGGTTGAATTTAAAAAATGCTGTAAATAAAAATTGAACAATAATTTAAATTTTAAAGAGAGAAAAATATAACTTTAAACTTTAACCCCCGTCTTCGCAAGCTATTATTTAATTTAACAAACGTTTTTTAAGTAAAATATTCATAGAAAATATGTTAAAATTAAATTAAAAATAGTTTTATGAATACGTCAGTAAATGTTTAATTATACTTTCAAATGTTTAAGCAATGCATAATTTAAACTGAACTGCGTATGAAGTGAAATTGTTCGAAAAATGTATTAATTATTAGCATCATCTGATTTTGAATCTAACAAGAATTGAATTCGAACTCAAATCAAATTAAACTCACACTGAACAAGAACTTAAGAAGTAAACTAGAACTAAAATACAACTGAACTAGAACTAAACCAGAAATTTATTACAACAGAATAAGGACCAAACTTAATATTATAATATAAAATGTATTTCTTACAAACTCATGAGACCTCATACCATAACCTAGAATTAAATTCTACAAAAAATCTTTTGTTTCAATATTTTACAAAAAATTTATTTTTTTGTTTGAAAGTAAAACCAGCTTAATTAACACAAAATATTACTAAAGTAAAAAAAGACTTTGAAATATAAATGTTTCTTTTATTTTTGTTTTCCAGTTAAATATACATATTTGTTTGAATGCAAAAAAAAAAATCATATATTTAATGAAGACACACAGCGTGTAATTAAACAAAAAACAAAAAAAAAATAAATATTAAATATCTACATACAAATATGCTTGTACTTTTGTAAATACTTCATTCTGAACAAGTTAAAATAAGTAAAAATATGTGTGCAGTGAAAGGAATGCACTCAAAGATGTACAATCATTCAAACGTTCACATATAGTAGACGTACCTAAGTATGTAGATACATACGTTCAAACGTCTGTATCTACAGTCTATAAACGTACTAAAAGAGAAAAAATCAGACGTAAATACGTACGTGCTACAACAATTATAGACAAGCAAGTTAAAAAAAAATATTAACAGAAAACACCATGGGGTGGCAAAGCCAAGAAGGCAACGTGTCAGTCAGTCAAATATTGAGACTGACTGGCGGCCATTTGTTCTTGATGTTTTTGCTGTTGTTACTGTTGACCTAACAAACAAACAAACAATTGTGGAATTAAAAAAATATGAAGGCAATAAGATACATACATACTATAGGTATAAAATGTAATAAAATGTAATGTAATGAGGTAGAATTAAAGCAACATTCCTAGTTAAAGAAATATTTGTAGAAGGTTGAACAGAAAGTGGCCAATTAGGGAAATATTAATATTAGTTAAAAAAAATTTTATTTTTAAGGCTAGTTTACACTATTATACTTTGTATTATCAAGTAATATGTTAAAGTGTGATAGTGTAAATGCAATGTGTTATGAAAATGACAAGTATTAAGAGGACGGCTCACAGCTAGATTACTCTATAGGCATCGCAGCAGCCTCCAACAATTTTGATTACCTACTAAAAAAAAAATAGACCCTAGTCCCACCCCAGATAGACAGGGCAATTCTGATCTCCCAAGCTGCCTAATCCTAAAATCCCTTAGACCAGGTCATTAGAACAAAAAGTGAATTATCGTCTCTATTACCTCTTCATTCTGACAGGTCCCACAGTAGTCATTAGAACTGAACTAAAACTGAGCTATAACTGGGGCCTAATTCTGGCAGTCGTGATCGAGTACTTTCTCAATTCGAAAGCAATTTTATTTCAGTCGATACTGAACGAATCGAAATTATTTTTCAGTATTGTGAAACTCAAATGCTTTACCACACTGAAAAAATTATTCTGATTCGTTCAGTATTGACTGAAATAATTAGATTTTAAATTGCTTTTGAATCGAGCAAGTACTCGATCACGAATGCCAGAATTAGGCCCCTGAAATGATAACTGAATTAAACTAAAACGTTATTAACTGAAAAAATCAGCAGGTATAAAATGTATTGCCAACCCTGTAATAATGCTATTTGTTGTTTGACGAGAACAAAACATAAGTTTAAAAAAGTGGAATGCCCTGTTTTTAACACCTGACAAAAATTTTGTTCTTCATCATTATACATACTACATACATAATTTACGACATTTTGTTTTTTAATCGATTTAACGATTTCAAATAACTTTTAGGGTTTGCTTCTAATTTTGCAATTTTTTGCGAATTTTAGCTAAGTTTGCGAGAGAAGCGATTTTTTCCTGTAAGTTTTCTGATTCTTTACAGATTTAACGAATTTAAATATATGTGTATAAGACTTTTCTATCATGCCACTGCTAACAAATTTTTGCGAATTTCTGCTAATTTAGCAATTTTTACCTATTTTTTGCCATTTCTTATAGTTTTAGGGACTTTTAATTAATTTTATGGCTTGTTTGAAATGTTAACAATTTTCGCGAATTTTTTCAAACTTTTTCAATTTTCACGTAGCTTTGTTGCTCTTTAAGGCAATTGTCGCTGCTATAAAGAAAGCCCCATATATGAACCGAAGTCACCTATTTTACTAGGCCTATCAACACATTCAATTTATACGGGGCGAAAATTTCACATTTTTTTGTAGAACAGAAAACAGCATTAATCTTTTTTTTTAAATAGGTACCTATTTGTTTAAAAAAATAATTTTTTTATATGAGGCCTTTTTCCAATTTCCTCTTATTTGTATTCCCTCCCATAAATTCATTATACCTATGTACAATTATTAAGTATCTATTGACATGGTTATATTCTTTGACGAGCTCACATTCATATGTATGTATGTATAAAATCTTGTTCAAATGTGCCCAAGTAAATAATAATGTCGAATTGATGAGGTTGCTGCTTTTTGATGTGGTCGGCGATTCAATGTATGTATTTAAGTATTCAAAAGGTAAACAAAATAAATAATACAAAGTTTTTTCTTCGTTAAGTTAAGCATGCACAAAATGAAACAAAAATATAAATTTAAGTGCTATTATACATACATATATATGTATGTATGTATCTATCTTTAAAATGTAAACACAATTACCAAGAGCTTGTGCCCATACGAAAAATTTAATTTTAATATAAACAATTGTACACAAGTAAATGAAAAACTACACTAAAGATCAATTGCCAAGAACTTAATTGTGGAGAATAAAATAAATAAATCGAAGAGAAGGGAAAATATAGAATTGTTTACTTTTTGTTTTCATTAATTAACAATTAATGGTTGACACGCGCCACTGACATAGTTCTTAAAATTATATTTTCTTTTTTACGGAAAATAGGAAAACAATTAATAGGTTTTAGAAATAACACGACAAAAATATTATTAAAATATTTGGGGTTGTCAAATTAAAAGGTATGAAATTTTATACAAAGGAATACCATAGCTGGCGCATACGTAAACGCGTAAATATGTACGTAGTTTGTCGTGTAGATTTAATTATGTACAGTGACTATCATAAATATTTTGCATATTTTTTACTCCATAAAGAATTAATACATTCCTCAAAATGAAGTATAAGTTGTTAATTTTTGAGAAAATATGTGTTACAACGTAAATATGATAATAAAATTACAAAAACTTCATGGACTTTTTCTGATATTAAAACTAGTTTGCCCTATAATTAATACTCTCAAAAGTATGTTGCGTTTAAAAAAAAATCATCTTATCCTTGCAAATATTGTTATAAATTTTTACATTTTATATGGGCTCTTGCTTCGTTTATACGTTTCAATCATATTTTCGTTGGAATAAGATAATATTTTTAAGGTATTTTGCTATTATTTATCTAATTAAAATACCGAAAGGAAAGGAACTAAGTTTTGCCTAGAGGCAAATCATCTTGTACCATCATGACCAAGGTAAAATAGTTTTTTTTATATCGCAAATGTTTGAGAGGTGCCGTCAAACAATAGAATATATAATTAAGCGTGCAAAAGAACATGGAAATTTTGAAAATTTGGCACGACATGGCCCTCTAAAATTGTTATCAACCAGAAATAAAAGGAAAATACTTAAAGAAATTCGTGAGAACCCGCCTTTATCTGCTCCAAAACTGAATGATAAGCTGATGGGAACTCTATGCAACAAAGTTAGCAACGAAACACTTCGTAGACAACTTTAATGCTCGAGTAGCAATAAAAAAACCGCTCATTTCTGAAATAAATAGAAATAAGCGATTATCCTTTGCTTATCAACATATAACTAAAGGTTTTGACTTTTGGAAATCCGTAATATTTAGCGATGAAACCAAATATAATATTTTTGGATCTGATGGACGACGCATGGTTTGGAGAAAGTCGAATGAGTCCCTTAATATAAAAAATATCAAGCCGACAGTAAAACATGGATGAGGTTCTGTAATGGTTTGGGACTGTATGTCAGCCCATTCCATCCGTCTTTATAGATGGAATTATGGACAGACATGTGTATCTGTCAATTCTTAAAGAAAACCTTAACGCGAGTGCTGATAAAATGGGACTTCCAGCAAGAGGTTTTTATTTCCAACAGGACAACGATCCCAAACAAACAGCCTTAGATTTGCCAACGGCGCGCCGCCTCAAAGCCCGGGCTTGAACCCAATAGAAAATTTATGAGCGTATTTGGAGGAAAAGGTTTGTCAACGCCACATATCTTCGAAAACTACGTTGAAACTAGTTTTGCTATAAAAATGTGGAAAAATGCCTCAAGAAAAGTCCCAAAATTTGGTTTAATCTGTACCACGACGATTAGCTGCAGTTTCTAAAAACAAGGGATATGCCACACGGTAATAAAAATAAATTCCTGTTTAATAAAATAAATGGATGTCAATAAAGTTTTTTCTAAAAAGTTAATTTTTCTTATATGCAAAATAATTATGTGACTCACTGTACATATATTTCATACGCCGATTGCGACCGTACTGTCAAAAAGAAAAAAAGTTTTAAATATGTATGTACATATGTAAAAGGTACATTTGTGTAAATGTACCATGGTACATAGTTATGTATAAAAGAGTATAAAAGAGGTCTGTTAAGACGGCTCTTCACTCTCTAGTCGGAACTATTTAGAGATCACTTGATTTTAAGTAGTGCACACTTGTGGCCTTTCTCGATATTGAGGGGGTCTTTAATAATTTCAGTCCGGACTCTATTGTGGCATTCATGAATAGTCTAGAGATTAACGATGGCATATGTAGATTTGTAGACAATCTACTGAGGAATAAAGTCATATGCTCTACGATAGGTGAGACCAGTGTTCAGAGACTGCTGAACAGGGGTACTCCCCAAGGAGGAGTAATATCCCTACTATTGTGAACTTGAATATGAATACCATGTTGACGAAGATGGACGACATGACGACAGTGTGGCCAGATCCTTAAACAATTTTGCAACTAAGTTAGCTTAAAAAAAAGCAAAAAAAAAGCTAAAAATTAAAGTGCTGAAACATAATGCTAAAATTTTATTTTAATTCTTAATTTTTTTTTATAAATAGCTTATGTTTGCCAATTCCGCTTTATTTTTATTTCCTTTAAATAAAAAAAAAAATATAACAAATTATTAATTTAACATAAAAAGTATTAAAAACAACAAAAATATTAATTCAGTCTTTACTTATGTTTTTATATATACATATGAACATTAGGTCTATAACCAAATTTTTTGCATAGTACCAGGATGTGGGCAATGTTGTTTTGTTAACGGAAAACATTATCTGGGGTTATTTTGCAAAAAGGACTTCACGCACCAAATAAGTTTTCTAAATATAACTGGAATTTTGTATGCATTGGTTATATAGTTAAGAAAATACAACAATATTATAGTATCCTTAAATTACACTGTGACGAGCAAAATCACCATGTTTGTTTTGCTCAAACTGGAAGACATGTCGCTGCCGTATTTATTAATATCTTTTATTATCTTTTATTTTTTCTTTAACAACTTGAATTTATATTAAATTTATATTTAATGGTGTTTTCTTTTCTACAAAAAAATGTGAAATTTTATTTTAAAAAAATGCAATTTGGTGTCTGTTTCTTAAAAATTTTGCTCCCGAAAAGGGTGGCTTGTTTGATTCTAAAAAACTCAGGAAACAGACACCAAATTGCATTTAAAAAAAAAAATGTCACATTTTTTGTAGAAAAGAAAACACCATAAGGCATTTGAATTAATATTTTCTTTATAGTTAAGTTATTTAAATTTGTAGTTTAAATTTAACGGCGGTTAACAACGCCACCAGCGTTGCCAGAATGAAGATTTTATCTTATTTTTAAAGATTTTTAGACCAAAACAAGATTTGAACATCTTTTTTCTTAAATTAAGATTTTTTATTTTTAGAAATAAAATTTCATAACTTAAATTTGTACAACAAACAAACTTTTTTGCAGTTTTTTTAACAGTCAATTTGTAAAACAATGAGGTTTTGTATCAGCTTGTTGTCTATTGGTCTTGCACACTTTTGTACCCATTGTCTAGCATACACAAAAATGCATCATTCGTGGTTATTCCATAATACGCGTCGAAGAAGTGAACATTTACATGAAAACAAAAACAAAACCAAACTTACAAAAATTGTTTTTGTTTATCATACAAAATTTACAGTTTTTAAAAGAGAAAGAAACCCGTTATAACTTTCGCGTTAATTTTATTTTAGAAGTGTATAGATAACAAAAACAATTTTCGTCACTTTGGTTTGGTTTTGTTTTTGTTTTCATCTAAATGTTCACTTCTTCGACGCGTATTTTGGAATAACCACGATTATTTCTGGGCATCAGTGTTGCCAGAAGTAGAGGAAAATCCCTACATGTAGGTATTTTTGATACAAAAATAGCAGCGTAGGGAAAATCGGACAGACTTTTTATAATCTCAAAAATGTAGGGATTTTTCGTCATATCGCATTATTTACACAATAAATTCCTTTTTAGTGGTCTTTTCTTGTCCAAAAGGTTTAAAAATTGTATTATCCCTAAAATCGCATTAAAACATGCTCGTATTGGCAGAGTTGTTTGTGGCTTAAAAAGTTGGCGACACTAATATATATGTATGTATATGATTTTTCCAAGTTGAAAGATTTAATTGAATTTAATTAAAAGTACGTACATACGTACATTAGGGCTATAACTTTTTACATTTTTTGAGAATATCAAAATGGCCCTAGCATAGTCGAATAGACTATAAAAATTATTTTAAAAAAAAAATGGTATGTATTACTTTTTCGCGGTTGTCAAAAAAGTTCACCCGCAAAACGCGGTAAAGTTTGGAAATCAAATCAAATTTTATTTATTTATCCAAAAAACGCAAATATTTTTTTTCAGTCAATATGTTATAATTAAACAACATTTTTTACTTTACTATTTTAGTTATCAATATGTAATAATTAAACAATATTTTTAACTTTAAGTTATGTATTAATAAAATTTTTAAAATTTCACCCACAAAGTCGTTTTTGTGGGTGAGGTTTTTATTCCTAAATGACCCAAAAATTTTTTTTCGCAAAAAGCACAACATTCGCAATCGTGTGGTACTGGGGCCAAAACTTGGTTATAGCCCAAATGTACATACGTATTATTTTTTATTAAGTTTAGTATTTATTTTTTGTCAAAGCTTTTATATAGTACATATCCGAATAAAATTTATATTTTAAAACTATGGTTTTTTTTCTATTTTTATGACTATAATGCGTAGCTATTTTTGTAGGGGAAATCTTTTCAACAATGAGACAAATAAGGGACTACATATTTGATGACTTATACAGTAGGATTGACTTAACTGCCTTTTGTTTAAGTGCACTTTTAACTTAACTGCACAAAATTAATAATTTTTGTCATTATTCTTTATATCCCACTGCACTTTTTTATACCTGCACATTTGAGATAAATACCCAAAATGTTTGGCATTTTATGAAAAAAATGCACACATGAAAAATATATGGTGGCCACTTGTTCATAAAAATATCTAATTTTATAAAATTTTAATACAATATCAATTTATTTTATTAATAAAAACGATTTTTATTCTTTTTTTAAACACTTTAATTTAGCTGCGCTTTTAATCAGGTAACCACAATTGTGTACCTGCACATTAAGGCAGATAAATACATTTAAGATAACAGCACTTTTGATATTTATCTGCACAAAAAATCGTGCAAAGGAGATTGTGCAGCTAAGTTAAATTACTGTATATTAAATTTGTATAATCTAAAATAATAGGCATACATTCAATAAAAAATATATTTATTTACTTTTTATTTAACTGGGGTTTTTATTAATGGTTAAAAGTTACCTAGGGTTAAGAAGCTTTTGGTTTGAAAATTCCACATTCCATGTTTATGATAATTTTTAAACCAAGTATATGTACATTAGTGGTTTACGATGTCTTTTAAAAGGTGTACCAACATTATTTTAATAACAATTTCATTAGGAATACATTTAGGAAAATTCATATATTTTCAATGAGCTTTTTTTTAATGCAATTTTCTCCAAATACCTTCGATATAACAACGGTATCAAAAAATATGATAATAAATTGAGAACCCTTAAGATTTCATATGATGTATGAGCTTCATAGCTCCCAAACTAAAATCTTCTTGCCCAAAATTTATATATCTCTAATTTTAGAATTTAATTACTTCCAAAGAAACTTCTTTATTTAGATGGACTTTTTTACGTTCTTATTTATTAGAAAACAAATGGATTTAAAATAAATTTTTAGAAAGAATTTTATGGAACTACAAACACAATTTCAACATACAAACTAACTTTGTATAAATACCGCAATTATGTATTTCAATTTAAATAGTTTCCATAATAAGAAGTATTTCCTTTTAAAAAAATAATAATTTTTACTTCTTTGCCAGTGTTAATAAAAATTTTAAGATTTTTCTCTTCAAAATAAGATTTATTTTTCGCCAAATGAAGATTTTCCTTTCAAATTTTCTGGCAACGCTGCACCCCACTACAACACTGGGCAATTCCAGCTGTTTAGTTGATTTAGTGGTATGTGTGGGTGTATATGCCTGCCCAGCGGGAAAAAGAAGGAGTAGGAAGGCCTTCTAGAAGGCCTCTGTACCCCTTCTTTTGGATGTACAAGGCCTTCTTGCTCCATTCCATACTCATATCTTTTTTACACACGTTGTCATTGCGGAGAAGGCCTTCCGCTCTCCGTTCTTCAGCAGGTACATAAGAAGGGTAACGGGACCAAAAAAAAATTGAGTTTGCTTTTGCTTGTGCAAAAAAAAACAATACAAAAAATGTTACTCCTTCTCTACTCCCTTCTCATAGAAGCGAGTGTGGAAGGTGTATCTTATCTTTTATACGAAAGAGCCGAGGCCTTCTATGAGGCCTTCTTTAGCAGTAAGATAAGAATAGTAATTGAAACAAAAAATCTTTTAGATGGCCTTTAAAAAGGCCTGAAGTAAGAAGGTCTTCTGAGTTTTCCCGCTGGGTGTGTGTCGACAGAAACCGTATAAAAGGGCGAGCATCGACCAGAGAACCAAGCCGATCGGCGCAAGCCGATCAGCTCGCCGCCGCCGCTTGATTTCACCAAGCCGCGCCGCCGCCGACTTACACGGCTTAGACGGCTCAATTAAAGCCGCCGATGACAGCAGCTGAGCCGTGAAATTTCTTAATTCGTGTGACTAAGTTTATTTTACAGATTTGCGTTTTAATGTACATATTAATTTCTTTGTCAAAAATGGTATGTTTTAGCATCAATGTGCAACATTCAAATGCCGTTATATTTTCTTAAAATTTTTCAAAGCGTTATTGTACTTAACAACTTTTTCTTAGTTTTTTGAAAATATAATTGGTTAAATGCTTCTTTCGTTTTCATGAATGCATACATACATATGTGAATCTTTATTAAAAATAATTTTTACACAAATATTTCCATGATAATAACAAATTTAACTTGCAATATTTTCAAAAAAACTTTCCATGTTCATATTAATATTTTGATGGACTCTTATTTAGGACACAACACCGTTTGAACATACAGAATTTTTTTTTCTCAAATATTTTAGTATTATACACATATGTATTTCCAAACAGTTGTAGACTGCATGCAAATAACAATTTTAAACATTTCAAGCTGACATTTAAGCCGCCGCCGATTCATTGACGCAAACGCCGCCGCCGCCGATCATTTATACCCACGCCGCCGCCGCCGATCAAATGCCTTCGGCTTGGTTCACTGGCATCGACTGGTAAGATAAGAACTACTTAGGCCAGTGGGGAATTCACAGTCGAAGTAGTTTTTAAATTATTCCACCACACTCTGTGGCATATTTGGTAGTGTGACTATTACCTGCTGGCTATTCCGGGCAAATATAACGCCTGCGCTGAAGAGAAGTGTCCCAGGACAACACTCGAGTGGTCAACCCTGTGCTGTTCCAGTGTGCTTCCTCAGACTTCCCCAGCGTGGTAGCAGAGGCTTTGGTCAACATCCGAGTGGTAAACCTCCTGCTGGCCTCTGGGTCTGCTCCCACTGCACCAGGTGGCGCTACTGAGCAACCGTAGAATATAGTAAATAAAGCTATACGTATTATAACGCGGTTGAAAGAAACGTGTTTTATTTCAATCGCCCTGCGACCCTGGCCGCTGCTGAGTCTACCCCAGCAGTGCAGCGAAAACGTGTCGTTACAACACTGTGCAAGTTGAAAAAAAGACAAGCCGGGCACATGGCGTTTTGATAAAATTCGGGTACGCTGAATCCAATGGTGCTAACCGTTTTTTTAGGTTAGCTCTTGTTTTCGAGGTATACCGTTATTGCCGAAATGGAGTAGGTTGCACAACATATATTCGCGTTACTCAAATAAAATTTGCTTTTTCTAATATGCGCAGTCGTTTTAGAAACAACTATTTTTTTGGGAAAAAAAATAATTTTTTTTATCAAAATTTCGAAATTTTTTGTTTTTTAAAATTCATACAAAATTGGAAAATGCAGCTAGGCTTCTAATTTTTTCCAGACGTTTAAAAAAGGGTTATAAAGGGGCTAAATTTAAGAATTTTATTAAACCGCCATATTTGTATGGTAGAAATTCTTAAATTTGGTGGCTGCAGTGCCTTGGATTCCCCTAGATGGGTTAAATGTATGACCAACCCCACTTTATTTTTCATCTAAATCATTTATTTCTAACATACCTACTAGAGTGGATCTTCAATGAAGGGAGAATTTAAATAGTTATCTGTTTCAAAATCGTAGCCTAGTTATGTGTTAGTTAGTTATGAGCTCGATCGGTTGAAAATTTGCGTGCCGCACGTGCATTGAAATCTGTTAGAATGAAATTTGGGCTAAATGGAGAGAAAATCGCCCGTAACTACTGAGGAGTCACCCCTAGAGATCTAAAATGTATGAGCAGCCCCCGTTATTTTGCATTTTCAATATTTCTCTAGAACAAACTTATCCCATATCTCCAACCTTGCATATGGTCCCCATACGAAAAATTAAATTTTCTCGAAAACCGACTCTAGAACAGACGGTCGGACAGCCTTGCGGACATGAAGTTTAATTAGGATGTAATCCAATCCACTGAAAGCAAAAATTTTCAAATTGGTTCACAAATGGCAGACTTATGAGAGAACAAACCACCTTAAAAAAAAGTGTTTCTAAAACCTTAAAAATAAAACATGCAGAGAAACTAGACAAAATAACCTTTCCGACGGTATGTAACATACCCAACTATCATGTTATACCTTTCGATACTGTAATGCGCACGTAATACTAAATGTGATTTTTGTTGTCAAAATATCAGGTGCCCCAAGGACAAGTTTTTAAATCAGGTGGAAATATTTTATGGCCATTCTTCGAAATACCAGTTTATTTATAACACTTGCCTTTAAAATGTGGAAGTTTAATAGAAGTGAAAATTTACAGGTGCCTTATTTTTATTATTATTAGTAA
The DNA here is from genome assembly GCA_963931875.1 of Pollenia griseotomentosa. Lineage (NCBI taxonomy): Eukaryota > Metazoa > Arthropoda > Insecta > Diptera > Polleniidae > Pollenia > Pollenia griseotomentosa. The sequence continues at coordinate 17,471,344 of OZ007562.1, forward strand.
TAATTGGTTTAAAAAAGGTACTTTATTATTCGAATTTGGAGTAAGCGATGAGATCGTTGCTTCGGAATTAATAACTGCATCAGATGACAACATAACTTTTTGCATGGCCCAACTACAGAAAAAACCACGCCGCAATAACCTATTGGAACTGGTTGTTATATTCCTTGGCGGTGATTTGGGTATTTGAATATAAGTTCAAAGAACAAATACCAATTCCCCACGCTCGATGGATGTCCAAGGCAATTTATTCTTTAAAAATATTTATGTTCAGAGGTCAATTTAAACTGGAAAAATCACAACTGGGTGGAACACGAACTAGAAAGTGAAGAAAAAACTGTAGAAGGAACTGGAGAAGAAGATAATGACGACTATAGCTCCGATGACTCTTTCGTACCTTCGAAAACAAAAAACTTTATCAAACGCTTTAACTTGCCGCATGAATTTTTACGATACCCACCGGAAACTTGGTCACAGCGAGAAGATTATCATTGAGCATTGAAATTAAAATCCGACATTTGAAAAAGGCAATTTCATATAAATCATTGATAATAAGCAATTAATAACATCAATAAAGAAATTTAAATTTTTTGTAAAATTTGTCTACTTTTTCTCCAATTTTGTAAATTTTCGTGAAAATTAAATTTTTTGTATGGGGACTATATGAAGGGTTGGAGAAGGAGGATAATTTTGTTCTAGAGCAATATTGGGGATGTAAAAATAATGGGGGTTGATCCTACATTTTGCCCAAATGTCATTCTCACAGACTTCAATGCGCGTGCGGCACGGCAATTTTTAACCGAACGAGCTCATTTTTTACCCTAACCTAACACAAAACTGGTCTACGATTTTCGAAAATCGAAAATAAAAAATTAATGACCACCCTTATACCTACCCGCTATCTCCATTTCTTAAGGAGATTAAACAGATTAGAAATATATTGAATAAAAAGCCCCATAATTGCCAAGGAATCGCCTCTAGGGGGATAAAATGTATGACCGACCTGCATTAGTTTTTTGTACTTAACATTTTCTTAAAACATACTTGCCATATATCTCCACCCCTTAGGGGGGCTTCCATACAAATATCGCCGTTTAATGAAATTCTTATACTTGATCAACCCCTCTTTATTTTTCATCTCAATCATTTATTTCTAACATACCTACCCGCTATCTCCATTCCTTAAGGGGGTTCCATACAAAATGTTCAATACAGATTAGAAATATATTGAAGCAAGTCACATTAATGCCCACGAGTCGCCCCTAGTTGGATATAATGAATGACCGACCTCAATTAGATTTTTGTCCTGAACATTTTCTCGAAACATACTTGCCTCTATCTCCACTTCCTAGGGGAGCTCCCATACAAATTAGGCGTTTTATGAAATTCTTAAATTAATAAAAAATTTTCGACTTTTGTGAATAAAATCAAAAGGAGCTAACAGGAGCTTGTTTGCAGTTTCGTTTTTGGTATGTCAAAAAAATAGAGGTATTCCTGCATTTTCCAATTTTTAAAGGAAATTGTATTGCGTATTTTCGGTTTTTTTTTTTAGTTTTTTCAATAAGGTAAAGCGTTTTTGAGTTACGAGAACAAATGTTGTGCAACCTCCTCCATTTTTGAAATAACGGTATATCTCGAAAACCAGAGCACAAAAAAAAAAAAAAAAGCAAACACCACTGGATCCAGCGTACCCGAATTAGGTTAAAACGACAAGTGCCCAGCTTGTCTAAAAAAGTGTCAATTTCTATCACAGTTTTATTATAATAGGATTAAAATTATCATGTTACTTTTACAATTCGGTGCGAATTCGAGAGAATAGTCACCAATATAAGTATATATTTTATTAATACAGACAACGATATTGCTGCGGCAATTTTGATCGCAACTTCTTAAAAAGGGAGGAGAAAAATAAACTAAAGAAAAAGAATTTGGAGTAAAGAGTGGTTTAAACAACGAGCTGTTTTGTGGTAAGCGATGCGGCTTAAAAAAATTTGAATTTACCACTGAAAATAATTTGAACGATTCATCTTCAACGTCTTCACTCTGCAAAGTGTTCGCTGAAATGATTACATTTAGCACTAGACACCACAAAAAGTTTGACAAATGTCCAACATATATTAAAAATGTTTAATTTTTCTACAAACATGATGATTCACCACCCCAAAAACAGCACAAAATATTTGTACAAACGTATAATTAAAAAATGTTTGCCAAGCAGTTTATGTGGTTTATTTCGCCCTTAACATAATTGCAAGGTTCTGCAAAATATACGTTCACATTATTGCAACGGTAACATGTGAAAATTTTTAATTTTAAAAATTTTGTAAATTCTATTATAAAAAATGCTAAATAAATAATTGGAAAATAACAAAGAAAATGCTTACTGCTAAATCGGAAATTTTGCAGCTAAATCGACAAAAAAAAATGCTAAATTTAGCTCCAAAAATGCTAAAATGGTCACGCTGCATGGGGATTAAAACTGTGGCGTATGCTGACGATGTCGCTGTGGCCATCACAGGGAGACATTTGAATATAATCAGCCCAATTATGAATACAAATTCCCCGGGAGTTTTTTCCCTTTTCCCATTTTTACAATTGAATTTACATAGGAAAAATTGGAGAAGGGAGAAAACTCCCGGGGAATTTTTATTCATAATTGGGCTGTATGTCTCAGTATATGGAGGCTACATTGAAGGTACTCAGCACCTGGAGCGCATCATGTGGACTAGGTGTCAATCCGTCTAAGGCGGAACTAGTACACCTTACGAGGAAGTACAGGACCGAGGGCTTTAGACTTCCGAGGTTAAATGGAACTGAGCTTTAGATCTTTTAAAGTGCCAAGTATCTGGGCATGGTTCTGGATAGCAAACTGTCATGGGGACTAAATGTCCGGATGAGGATGGAAAGAGCAATAGTTGCTATATATGCGTGCAGAGGTGAAATCGCCAGAAACTGAGGTATGGGTCCGAGGTGTGTCAACTGGATCTTTGAGGCTGTAGTAAAGCCGACTCTGTACTACGGGGTACTAGTGCGCTGTTTACATTATGAAATTGGCTCCCGGTGGACATCACGGCCAAACGGATGGCTCTTTGCTCGGCGACACGGCTGAACGTGGCACACAGCTGGTCGGCCCGTGATTATGGACACGCCAGAATAATCAAATGCTCAATTGTCCCTGATGTGGCAGACAACTGCAAGCCGGATTCTTTGTTTGGTGCCCGGTACGCGACACATATTGCGCAAAGAAATGCGATGTCGGTCGTTAACACTTTCCACATAATGGTTCGAGGAAAGGGTTGGAGGGGGTTACTTGATATAAAAGTTTAATTTCGTCTGCCGGATGGTTGTAGCGTCCTGCAGGCGGAAATCTCGGCTATAAGACGGGCGGCTATATGGCTGAGGTATTATCGCATATCGGGATACGAGGCATCGGGAAAAATACCTGGGAGAACCGGTGTTTGCTTGCTTGGTGTTGGAGAACTGTACTAAAAATCTACTTGACATATCATAAATTTATTTTATATAGGAATCTTTGAATTGTAAATTATATATTGTAAAATTATTTTTCTCTTACTTGCTTTAATAAATTCATTATATACACAACAAGGGTTATGGGCCCAGAAATATAAAAGCAAATATTTTTCAAAAATAAAATTAATAAGAGCTCAAACATAATTTAACGATGAGTTCGATGTACCAGATCGAAAAGTTAGAAGACAACAATTATGATGGCTGGAAAATTCATATGCGAAGTGTACTTATTCATTCGGATCTGTGGGGATACGTTTCTGGTGATATTGTAAGACCCGCTGAAGTTCCTCTTTCTAGTGAATGGATTAACAAGGATCAAAAGGCGTTGTCGATGATTTTGCTTAGTATGAAGAGATCGCACTTGAATATCGTTAAAAATGCTCCAACGTCAAAGGATGCATGGTTATTGCTTGAAAAAAAATTCCAGCCTTGTGGACCTGCTCGAAAAGTGTTCTTATTTCGTAAACTGCTAGCACTGAAAATGTTAGAGGGCTCCAGTATGACGGAACATCAATATGAATTTACAAACATTGTGGAAAAACTCTTAGAGCTGCAAATTGAAATTCCTGATGAGCTTCTTGTGATTATTTTGTTGAATAGTTTGCCGGATAGCTATGATAACTTTGTTGTAGCGATGGAATCTCGGGATCGATTTCCAAATATCGATGCTTTAAAGAACAAATTGTCTGAAGAACATGAAAGGAGATTTAGTAAGCAAGATACGGTCGATGTTCAGCAAAACTTTATGTCAAAATCAAGAACGCAAACAGCTAAGAAAAGTAGTTCAAGCACTGAAAGAAGCGATAAGAACAAACGTGAGTACAAATGTTTCAAGTGTGGAATGGTGGGGCACATTGCACGCAATTGTTCAAAGAAGTTGAGTGCATTGTTACATAGTATGAGCAACAGTTGTTTAAAAAAGGGCACATGGATTTTTGATAGCGGTTCAACATGTCATATGTGTGGACAACGAAATTTGTTTAAAACATGGAGAACTCATAAGGAAAGAATTGATCTTGCTGCAGATTTTACAATTTTTTCCGAAGGAATTGGAGAGGTTGAGTTATGCAATACCTTTGGTGATTTTGTTTTGCTAAGGGATGTTCTTTATGTTCCAAGTTTAAAGTATAACTTTATTTCCATTGAATATTTAACACAAAATAATTTATCAGTCGTTTTTAAAAATAATGAGGTCAATGTTATGAATGCAGATGGATCAGTTTTACTTAAAGGCATAAGAAAGTATCAATTATTTGTATGTTTTAATCAAGAACTTTATGCTGGAAGTAAGAATTTCATGATAAATGTATCCGACTTTATTGTTTGGCACAAACGTCTAGGACATTTAAATCCAAATAGTATGGTTGAATTGTCACAAAAAGGGATGGTACGTGATTTATCCATAAATAAAATTCCAGATAATTTTGTTTGTGAAATATGTTTAAAGTCAAAAATAGTTTGTCAGCCGTTTCCAAAAAATGCAAGTCAGAGAGCAAACGATGTCCTAGAATTAGTTCATACGGACATATGTGGTCCAATGAAAGTTTCATCTTTGGGAGGGGCAAACTATTTTGTTTTATTCGTTGATGATTTTTCTCGAATGATATTTGTTTATTTTCTAAAAAACAAAGGTGAGGTGTTTAATGCTTTTAATAAATTTTTAAGTATGGCTGAAAGACAAACCTCAAAGAAATTAAAAGTGATACGGAGTGATAATGGAAAGGAATACTTAAGTAAAGATTTTTCCTTGAACTTAGAAGAACTTGGTATTCAAAGACAGTTCTCTGTGGAGTATACTCCTCAACAAAACGGCGTTGCAGAACGGTCAAATAGGACTATTGTGGAAATGTCAAGATGTTTATTGATTGATTCTGGCTTGCCGGAATTCCTGTGGGCAAATGCAGTCAGTACTTCCGTTTATATACGAAATCGGTGTCCGTCAAAAGCGTTAGATGGTGTTACTCCGAAGGAAAAATGGTGTAAAATAAAACCAACGGTGTCACATTTTCGAACGTTTGGATGCAAGGCATACTGCTTAGATAAGAGACTAGGAAAATCGAAATTTCAACCGAGAGGAATAGAATGTACATTCATTGGATATTGTTCTGAATCTAAAGCTTATTGGATGATTGATTTGAAAACAAAGAGAGTTTTCAAAACTCGTGACGTAAAATTCGTTGGCGAAGAAACACAAGCTTTGAATAACTATAATTATAACGTTTTTGAAAATGCATATGGTGAGAGATCAGATTCAAAAGAAAATGCAAACGGGTCAAATGCTCAAAAATCTGAAGAACAAGATGTAATATGTTTTGATTTAACAGATGGGTCAGAAAATAATGGAATTTTAGAGATAACTTCTAGTAATGAAAGTTCACATGGAGAAAATAGTGTCAACAATACAATAAGAGAACAATCTAATGAAGAAAATAGTTCGAATTTAGTTAACAATATAAATGAAAATGTTAACTACAAAGTTTTAAGATCAGGTAAAGTTATTTATAATAACTTATTAAGTACTCAAAATATTACGGAGAATCAAAAGGAAGAAGATGTTCCAGTTAATATTGAAGACGTAATGAAACGGGAAGATAAAGAAAAATGGATTGATTCAATGAAGTCTGAATATAATTCTCTTCTTTCCCGTGGTACATGGATTTTAGTAGATAGACCTCAAGATTTACCGGTCATAAAGAACAAGTGGGTATTTACAATCAAGAGAGCCAAGAATGGAGAAATAGAGAGATACAAATGTAGATTGGTCGCTAAAGGGTGCAGTCAAAAATATGGAGTCAACTACATAGAAACATTTTCTCCAGTAACAAGATACTCCACTATTCGTACTGTTTTAGCATTAGCAACTGAATTTAAATTACATACACATCAATTAGATGTAACAGCTGCATATTTATATGGGGATGTTGATAGTGATATTTATATGGAGCAACCAGTTGGATTTTAAGATCCTAAAAATTTGAATAAGGTATGCAAACTTGAAAAATCCATCTATGGACTTAAACAATCAGGCCGTAACTGGAACGAAAAATTTGATGAAATTATTAAATCTGTTGGATTCAAGCAATGTTATATGGATAAATGTGCATATACAATGAATACCAGTGAAGATATTAATTTGATTATCATTTATGTTGATGATATTCTGGTAACTTGTTCAAAACTGGAAATGATAAACCAAATAAAAAAACGTTTGGCAGAAAAAATTGAAATTGTAGATAAAGGTCCAGTGAATTATTTTCTAGGGATGGAGATTGAAAGAAAACAACCCACTGGAAATATACAATTGTCGCAAAAGAAATTTATAACGGATCTTTTAAAGAAAAATAATATGACAGATTCTAAAAGCTGTAGTACTCCGTTGGATCCTAGTACTAAATTTAAAATGTGTAAGAACTGTGATAGCTGTGAAAAAGTGGATCAGAAAATATATCAATCCTTAATTGGATCATTGATGTATATTGCAATTTGTTCGCGTCCAGATATAATTCATTGCGTGAATAAATTATCTCAGTTTAACAAAAATCCTCATAAAGAACACTTGTCAGCTGCTAAACATATTTTAAGATATTTATGTAACACAATTAATTGTTCCCTTAATTTTAAACCAACAGGGAAACCTCTAACGTGTTTTTCAGATGCAGATTGGGCAGGAGGCAGTGATGACAGAAAGTCATACACAGGTTACGTTTTTATCTTGGCTGGAACCGCAATTTCGTATGAGTCGAAAAAACAACCTACCGTCGCATTAAGTTCAACTGAAGCCGAGTATATGGCGATTTCAGAAACAACAAAAGAAGCAATATATCTTAGAAATTTTTTGATTGAATTAGGTTTCAAACAGCTAGTCCGAAATGCTACTGTAATATTTGGTGACAATATTGGAGCACAACAGTTGGTGCGTAACCCAGTTTATCATGCAAGAAGCAAACATATAGATATCAGAGTGCATCATGTTAGAGAAGTATATGGGAAAGGCGAAATTGATTTAAAATACGTACCGTCAACAGAGAACAATGCAGATGTGTTTACAAAGATTCTTTCAAAGACAAAATTTAAAGAAAATATCAAGAGGCTTGGTTTTTACTAATTTCAAGGTGTTTTTAGTAAGGGAAGGTGTTGGAGAACTGTACTAAAAATCTACTTGACATATCATAAATTTATTTTATATAGGAATCTTTGAATTGTAAATTATATATTGTAAAATTATTTTTCTCTTACTTGCTTTAATAAATTCATTATATACACAACACTTGGAGGATCTATCTAGGATAAAACTTAGTTGGCTTCTTCTAGACAGAAATTTCTCATCTGTCCCATCATATTTATAGCTTTGAAAAATATAAACCCTGTGTGTTTTATTTACGCTGATCTAACTATGATGCAAATTTCATCAAAATTTGTTATATAGTTTTCCTATGTCCCCCTTTTGGTCCTAGGCTTAAAAATATAACAAGGCTATATTTCCAATTTTATCAAAATAGGTTCAGCTATTTAGCCAATAAAGCGTAGCAAACGAGAGTACCATTTGCATTCGGTCAGGGGACAGTCGAGCGGACAGACAGACTGGAGACGAAATGGAAGGTGAACGTGAGTACGCTTTAAATGGCTTTGGTTTTCTTTTGAGTACGGAAACTATTTCTTTAATAGATCTCTTCTAAAACGATTACTAATATTTTCTGATATCAGAGGATAAGCGCCCCTGGACCCTTTCCTAAGACCTTTGGTGGAACCTTATATAGCCTATGTCCGTTAGGAGGTTCCATCTAGTGTTAGGTGTGAAGTTTGCTCTGCGTTCTCATGTGAGTTGTAAATGTTTTAACAGCGTTGCAAAGTAATTTGTCTTTAAAGCTATTTGATAGCAAATGTAAATTAAACAAATTTGTTTCATAAAGATTAATATTTTGAATTTGAAAAAGGTCTTTAGAATTTAGTGACAAAATTTTAAAAACAAATTTATGTATATAAAAAATTTTGGCTGAAGTGCACTTTGCGTACGAAAAAAAAATATAAAAAATATGCCACCCGATCCAGAATTAAAAAAAAAAAAATACCAAAATTAATATTTAAGGGGGCTGAGGCCCGTGGGGACCCCTGGGTCCAAAAAACCGCCCCGCCCACTGAATGGTATGTGTGGGTACTCAAATTAAAGGTAATTGTGCAACAAAAACGAAAATAATAAAATTTTGGGTGGGCGGCACTTCAAGGGCCCTCTGGGGCAAAAAAAGTTTCCCCCCCATAACACTTACATATGAGTAATTCCAAAGTGTTGAACGTGACAGTCGTACGCATCAAAAATGCAACAACATTTTAAACAACAAATATTTTTACGTTCTTTTAACCCTTAAATTATAGCACTAAGAAAGCACTATTATCTATGCTAAAGTTTATGGGGGGCGCGATTCTAGGTCAAAGATAATGGCAAAAGAAGTAGCGGTTCGAACGTGAAAAAAATAGAAGTAGTTTTTGTGGCCATGTATAAAAAGTTGTAATTCAGCGAAACCTGGCACAATTTTTTAGTCAAACTACTTTCAGAATTTTACATAGCAATGTAACATTAAAATGTCTTTGCTTTGGTTCCAAAATCGTCTGTACTATTTTTTGTTTAAGCCAAAATCTGGTTCGATACGTGACAATTCGAACGTGAAATTTTTTCCACAATAATTTAACTGACTAATGATTAATACAAAATAAAAATTTAACGTTAATTCGAATAACATATTTCTCTTCGAACTCTTCCTTAGATTACAGACCATGTAAGAAATTTTTTTTGGAATAATTTTCATCAAATATCACCTCTTTTAAGAAAGATAATATTAAAGAAAATATACAATAAAACATACTCACAAATAAGAAATTACGTTTGCACAACTTTGCAGTCTGATTGTTCATCTAAGTGAACAAATTTATGGGTAAATTTATAAAATTAGTAAAATCTAAATATTTCTCCATAACAATATCGTAAAATAATCAGATTTTAATAACTTTTAAATTTTCGGTCACGGTGGACCATTTGGCGGAAATGCCCATATGTATATCTGTGTGGGTACTCAAATTAAAGGTAATTTGCTCACGATTGCCAATATGTATTTTGTTTTTGTATTCGTTTAATATTTTCCTCTCTAGGTTAATTTATGTATCTTTTATAGGTATGCAGAGAAGCTTTAGTAAGCGAAGCCGGTCTTTGTTATACCATAGAGGAGAAAATCCTTGCGTACGGCCGAAGGCCGGCTATACAGAGAAGCTTTAGTTAGCGAAGCCGGTCTTTGTTATACCATAGAGGAGAAAATCCTTGCGCCCGGCCGAAGGCCGGCTATACAGAAAAGCTTTAGTTAGCGAAGCCGGTCTTTGTTATACCATAGAGGAGAAAATCCTTGCGCCCGGCCGAAGGCCGGCTATACAGAAAAGCTTTAGTTACAAAAAAATCCCGCGATTTTTATACAACATTAAAAAAGCCAAATAAAAACAAAATATTTACAATCGTAAGCATAATACCTTTCATTCGATTACCCACACATAGTTATAAGGGTGGGAGGGGCAATTTTTTTACCCCCCAGAGGGACCTAGAAGCCCCGCTCGACCTAAATTTTATTAATTTCGTATTTTTTACACAATTACCTTTAATTTGAGTACCCACACATACCACTAAGTGGGCGGGCCGCTTTTTTTGATCCATAGGGTCCCAGGGGCCTCAGCCCCATTAAATTTTAATTTTGGTTTTTTTCTTTTTTTATTCCAGAGGGGGTCCAATTTTTTTTTTTTTTCGTAAGCCCCGTAAAGTGCACTTTTGCCAAAATTTTAACTAAAAAATATACCTACCTAATATTGTTTTTAATAGGTATCTTTAAAAATCGTGCCTATTCAGCAAATTGATAAACTTAAATTATTTTTCTTTATAATTTACTACGGTCACGTGCCTTTTATTGTTTAGTCCTGAAGTATTAGGGTTTTAATTAAAATCTAAACAGATGTTACATTGAATGTGTGTATTAGAACTTTTCTAACACTGCTACTTGAGGCGATGGTATGTAAAATAAAACAAAACTTACCTTTTTATGGCAAATTCTAGTAATGAATACGGAATTTTTTAGAATTTTATGATTTTAATTAAAATTTACATATTTTTTTATTTAATTCAAATTGTTTTTAAACCTGAAAACACAATTTAGGGTCATTGTTGAAGTGTTTGATAAGAAAAAAGGGCAGCTGGACGTCTAGCACTTCCTAACTTGTGGGTTTTTTTTAAATTTGTTATTATTTCTTGTAATTTGGCACTTTTGTTATAATATTATGTAAAAATTTATCTTTTTTTGCATAAGTAATATTTACTTTTTGGCTTATTAGCCTTTTACACATTCACCTTTAAAAAAAAAACAATATTTTTACTTTTCTGTTAAATAAACAGCAATATGTAAAAAAAATTGCGCATAAATATTAAAAAAAAAACTAATACATAGTTTAGCGCAGCTTACCTGGCCAGTCTGTAGGAAAGACACTCTACTGGCCTCACCCGTTTTTGGAAAACACTTTAATGCGCTTTTTGTTTTATATTGTATTGAAATTTATGTTATAATTTGCAATAAAAACTTGTACAAAATATTTTCTTTTTTCAACATATGGTCAGCATTTATTTATAACAAAGCTGTTGCGAATTTCTGCATAAATTATTTATTTGCTTTCGGTATTTAAAATAACACTTTCTTTGTTTAATTTATTTAGGTTTTTTGTATGCATCAAATTATTTTGATTTTAAGAGTTAATAGCAAAGAATTTATTTAAAATATATTAATTTTTTCTGACCGGTTTGTGTATGATTTTCTTTTTATTTTTTACATTTTTATTACGCAGAATTTTCCACTTTCTTCTTGTTGTATGTCAATATTATAAGTTTTGTTATTTTATTTATCCACCTCCTGTTATTATTTTTTCTTTTTCACTCACCCAACAAACAGTATATTTTTTCTCATGTTTTCTTATACGTGCATCCCACCCCCTTGAACGAGTGTTTGTGAATTTACAAAAGGAAGAAACAAAAAAATACAATTTTGTAGTAGAAGTGGCAGCACTTGTCAACAGATTTCATGGTTACATTTTTCTTCCTTGTTTGTTTATGTTTTGCATATTTAATTACATATTTATTTTATTAACTTTTTTGTTTACAATTATATTATTAACTTTTTTATGTGAAATTTGTATGTACGTGAAAGTTTAATTAACACCGAAATTTTTCTCTTCCACTGATTTTCATTGCGTTTTGCTTTTGACTAGTGTTATTTTCGTTGATGTGTTGTACAATATGTTGCCACATGATTAGGAGGTTAAAAGGAAACTTGGTGCTACTTTTTAGGCTAACAGTATGGTAACTCTCTGAAATTATTGTGAATGATAAAAAACGTTAAATATAATATGTAATCTAGAATGGAGTAATCGTAAACCCAAAAAAGAAAAAAAATATAATAATCTTGTTAATTATAATAATTTAAAAAAAAGAAAATGTGGGATTAATTAAAAATTATACATAATATACTAGCGGATACCCGGCGGTACTACAACCCCTCTTCTCTTAGTGCATTTTTAAAAACTTAAATAGCTTAGGTGTCTATTTAAATAAAAATCTACATACATTTGTTAAAATTTCATTTATAAAATTTTTATAGAAAATTTGTTTTGTGAACCTTTATTAAATTAATTTAACTTTTTTTTTTTTTATCAATTTTAATAAATTACTGAAACAAGATCAAAAAATTTAATATTAAACAAAATTAACTTATTCCAATTATAAATAATTTTACGTTTCTGAAGTATTTTTCATAAAAATTCAACTTTTTTTAAATATGTATTTTTTAATTGAATTTAATAAATGTTTTGCACAAGATTTGTTAATAGATTTTTTTCCTACATTTTATTTATTTTTTGGTTTTTTACCTCACTGCTACCGCCTGCACCTATTCTATCCAGACCACCCTCAAAATCCCAATCGTACCATCATGTTTGTGTGTAAGTCGATTGAAACCCATCAATTAAATCTGATGCTTGACCACCAAAATCAAAGCTTTCTAATAAAGGATCACATGTTTGTGTATGTTGGGTGTGGTAAAGGCTACCAAAAGATACAGGCGGGGTACTGGTACCGGCATCAGTGCAAGAATTTAACAAACATTGGGTAAAACTTGTTTGTGTTTCAGTAGACACAAGTAACTCATCATGGATGCAAGGATTGGTTGAAGTGGCTGTGGAAGTAAATTGTACACTGGTACTTTCGTTGTGGGGATTAGGGGAAGGCCAATTGGTTTGTGTTTGTATATCTGACAATCCCAATTCGGTTAAAAAGTCATCACAAGTTTGAGTATACATGTGAGAAGATTGGGCCAACATTGGATCTAAGTAGCTGTGATTTTCTGCAATTGTAGAGGACAAGAGGGGCTCCGTTTGTGTTTCAATGTCCCTTAATAGGGAATGGATTTCATCTAGGGTATTTCTAAGATCTTGGTTACTATTGGTATCATTCATTTCAGGCAGGAAATCCGTTTGGACACTTGTAGCACAAACCAGTTTAGAACAGAAATCTACTGTAATTTAAAAATATAATAAACATTGAGTTTTTTTAGGATGCTTAACCAATAAACTTACCTTGAATTTCTTTGGCCAATTGTTTTGTACTTTCTAGATTTACATCTTTCTTTATTTTTTTTAATGGCTGTATGGCCATTTTTCCTTCTGTTTTCTTTGCCATTTCCTTTACATTATGGCCTTTTCTTTTGCCATGAGTAAGTAAAGCTTCCATAGAGTCGTAGGACCAATTACAATCACTACATATAAATTTTTTACCACACATTTCTTTTTGATGTTTCGTTAGCTGTGTTTCTGTGCCAAACGCTTTTTTGCAATCCTGACATATAAAGTCTTTACTTAAATGCACTTTTTGATAATGTTGCCGCAAATATTTAAAAACTTTAAAATGTTTACACTTTGGTTTACCGTAATTGTAAATACAATTCAGTTCTGGACAATAAAATAAACGAATATGGTTTGACTTTTCCGCAGGAGCTAAACGATGATGTTTTTCCAAATGCATTTCATAATTAGCCTGGTTAGTAAAGATGCTTGTGCACTCCGACTGCGTGCACTTAATTTGATGAAAGGGTTTTAGTTGTTCCTTAGGGGGAGTATAATGTTCTATATTATCAGAAAGGAAATCCATAATTTTTTGTAGATTTTGCTTAAAAATTTCGATAATAAATCGATTTTGTACAGCGAGAAATAATTTGTAACAGCTGTTTCTGTTTAGTTGAAAGTGCTGCCAAATTAAGTGGAATTTTTTTGATAGTTGCGTTTACACTAATTTACAAATAATTGCCACAAACAGAAGAAAAACACGAATAATTGTTAAGCGGCTCAAACACTTGCAATAAAATTGTTAAATTTTACGTATTGTATAATTATATCGCCAATGTGTATATGATATTCGAAGGTGGCACAAATATTGGGAACAATCAAAAGACTTTTGATTTTTATTGCACAACGAAAAGAAAGTGAAAGTGTTGGCAACATTATACAATGCTGTTTATGTTATTTCTATAGGTTATGTTCACCTTTGTATTGAGTAAATGAAACCATTGTGCGACTTATTGCATAATATAGGACAAAATGGAAATAATATGGCGAATATCATATACAATAATATTGCATTCCTTGTTCTGCAAATATGGGAATATACGTAGTAATCAATGCATAATTATTGTGTCAATAAAATTTCCTTCTCGATTCCAACAAATGCATTATTATTCTTTCGAAAATAATACATATTTTTTTTAGCTATGTATGTGATCAATTCCTTATTTTAAAAAGCCAACCGCTTATAGTAGAATTAAGGCCCGACCAGAATGTGAATAACGTGACTTAAGCAACTGAGCAAATGCATGTAAATCATAAACCATATTGAACTTAAGGAAACTTTATGTTAAGTTTTATGAAACTGTCATTTACTTAAGCAAGGTGCGTAACTAATCGCTCATTCCGTACGGAATCAATGTTTTTTTATTTTCTTTTTGTTATTTTAAATGCATTTGAGAGGCTTTTTGTTTTCTTTTTGACAGTAGCTTAAGTTTGCTTATTCACATTCTGATTGGGCCTTTAGCGATATATTCCAAAATTTTCTGGCACATATATACAGCTAAATTAAATGCCTGCTATTTGTTATAATGTCTATTATGTGATGTCTATAAGAGACAATTTTTGTCATAATTCACGTCAAACTTCATTTTTAAAAACTCTAATATTTTTATCACCATATTTTATATGAAGTTTGACGTTTGTTATGCCAAAAAAAGTCTCTTATAGACATCGCATGGAGTCTTCACCTGACAATTTTTTGTCATACCAAACGTCAAAGTCTATATAACTCTAATATTTTTGTTATCATATTTGAAAAAAAATGAGAAAAACGTACTCAATACAGTTGTGAAATTAGATCAGTCAAAAATAACAGACTATTTAAAAAAAGTTTTAAGCCTCTCAGAAATAACTATCATAGGTATACAAAAATACTACCACCTAATATATTGTAGTTTTATTAAGTTATTTCAAAAAGGATTCTTTTTGCTTAGATTTTATACAGGCCAAATATGTATTCAAATTAACATATTAGTTAAAAATTGGCTTACATAAATTCAAGGCGTTGCCCAATTAGCCCTTTAGTTCACAAGCACCGTTTTTCTTTGAAAGGCTTTGGCATCACTGCTCTGTTGTATAACCCCATAAAAACTGTTTTGACAACTGTCAAAAATTTAATAGAAAATAAAAACACAACAACAAAAAGTGTCAACATATTCATTGTCACAGAAGAAAAACTTGAAAAAATAAAGAAGAATCTTAAAATTGATTGCTAAATTAAAGACATTTATAAAATATTAATAACTAATAAAGTAAACTTAATACACAAGATTACAAAAAATATAAGTTCCAAAAAAATAGAAGAAATTACTACAACCATTTCAAAATTAAAACGTAAGATTAAGAAGAAGAATATTGGTAGAAGCTTCGTAACTAGGATAGAAAAAATACAAGACAATCACTAAAAAGAAAAAGTAAAAAAGCAAAATTTGGCTTATAAAACAATAATAAGTATTTGGAATAAATTGTTAACAACAAATATGGCAAATGAAAATGATCAACAACAGCAGGGTCACCAACAGAATACAAAAAACGAGGATACGGAAAAAACACTGGAAGACAGTTTCAAGATAAATAAAAATGAAAGTTGTGATAACTTCGATGGGGCTAAGGATACAAATGATGATCATTTAGAATTGCCAACAGCTTGTAAAGGAAAATTGAATGATTTGGTGGCAGATTTGTGTATAAATGGCCACCGGTCGGTTACACAAAATAATCAGACCTTGTCAAACTTGGCTTCGTATGGTGATTATACTAACATACGAGCCACTTTGGGACCGGTGGGTCTAAATGAAAGCAATTTTACTACACAATCCAGTGCAAAAGACAGTAATTCGGTTGGTTGTATTACTGCAGTCCCTATCCAAAACGTCCAGCAACAGCCACCTACACAAAATTCTTCTTTTTCTTTTAAACATTTTCTCAGCAGCAATAGTGTGCCCACGGCACCCTCTACAACAGTAACTTCTTTGGATCCACCTGCCAACAGTACGTCCACTACATCATCTGCTTCACACGCTACCACATCTTCGAGATCCCTGCAAACTTCAACGGGAGCTCGGCCAAAGGTCCCTCAGTCGAATTCGGTATCCTCCACCTCTATATCTTCGCTAACAGTAGGGGGAAGCAATGACACACAAAACTCAGCTACAAAAATGAAAAGATCTCCAAGATTTTCCTCTTTTGACTCACAGGCCAGTTTGGCCGAATATGCCGGTTCATCCATAACAGCAGATTTGCCACCGGCAGAAGCTTCTTCAGGTTGCACGTCGGGTTCAAGTGAATTTCGCTTGTACCCAGAAGAAAGGGAACGTGATCGTTTTCAAGGTAGTATTCAAATTCAAAAATAATATTTTACATTATTTTTTTTTTTTTGTTTTATCAGAATGGAATCTGTCCTCCAATGCTCCTACAATGACTACAAATTCTTCAGACTATGATCGTGATAGCTCATATGTACCCCGGTCATATTCCAACTATGATATGCCTAGACCTCAAACCTCGCCTCGTAGACGTGTGGGTATAGGTGCCACAACCAAAGATACTAGGCCCACTCGTTTAGCTTTAAATACGAATCAAAATCCTACAATGGCTGCCAAATTGAAATTAGACTTGCCTTTAACTTCCAATTCCACCGGATGTGGTGGCAGCAGTGGTGGTGCCTCTGGTTCTATGAGGAAAACAGGCCACTCCACTAGGCCAACAGATTTTCAAACAGCCAATCCTCTACCCGGAGGTGCAGCGGCTGCAGCTGCTCTACCAGATTTTGTGCAAGATCATTGGATGGATTCTTGGTATGCCAATGATATGCATGTAAACTCACCACCTTCTTCGCCCATTAATACTTTTATGGACAAACTTAATGGTGCTGGGGCTTCAGGTGTTAGTGGAGTATTGGGTCAGGCTGGGGCAATACATTCACAAAGTTCAAGCAATCGTCCTTTACAACTTGATAATGCACCCATACCAGGGCCCGCAGATAGGGGCGATTTTAATATGGGTTTACCCGAACCACCCTCCGCGTCGGTTAGCTCTAAAATGTTGCCGGACTTTCTATCCGATGGTCCCATCATACATTCTTCGCAACGTCTAGCCGATGTTGCCGCTGGTCTACCCTCCAATTCGATTGGTTCACCCGAAGAATCTTCTATTAATAATCAGCTTTCGCGTTTACGTGGGGATAACGAACGTTTGCAACGAGAACTGAATGAATCGAGATTAGCGCTTAATGAACAGACACTAAGAGCCAACAACTTAGAACGACAATTAGTTGAGCAACAGAGACAAGATAAAACAGAAGCCGAAGAAACACTAGACACCAATCAGAAACGTACAACTGCAGTGCAGACACATGTGGTCAAACTAAAACAACAAGTGCAACAATTAACCGCTGAAGTCGAAATGTTAAGGAGGGAGAAAGAATTTATGCGCGAAGAAGGTGCTGTGGGTGGTTGTAGTGTGCAGAGCTGTGATCGTTCTTATGCTTCTGCTGCTGTTTCAAGTACAACACGTAAGACGTCGGCAACAACAGTTGTGGCAGGAACAGGAAAAGGAGGGGGTTGTGGTATAAATGTTGATAGTGTTGCGGGCAATACAAGTGGCGTTGGTAGTGGTGGTACTGCTTTAGGCATTAGACCGTCCAGACAACATCAGTTGTCAAGGGATTTGCGTAGGGCAGCATCAAATGCAGAACAGAACCTAAAGTAAGTGAACTATATTTTAACTTTAAATAATATTGGTTTGATGCTGAAGTAGGGCTTAATTACAAAAGAACTAAAACTGAACTTGAACTGACCCCATACTCAACAAAAACTGAACTAGAACTGAGCTAGAATTAATCTAGAATTGAATTTAAACTCAACTAAAATTAAACTAGGGGTTGAATCAAACAGATTTTGAATTTCAACTATGAACTTAAACAAAATGAGAACAGATCTGGAACAAGAACTGAATTAGAATTGTACTAGACTTGTCTAGGATTAAAACATGCCTAAACTAGAATCATTCTAAAACTGAACTAGAAGTAAATGAAAACTTAGCTTAAATTGAATAAGAAATAGAACTTAAGTATAACTGAAAAAGAACTGAACTCAAACTAATCTTAATCAATTAAAACTGCACTGGAACATAACTGAAACTGAAATGGAATTAACTCAATTATATTAGAACAAAACAAAAACGGAAAAAACTAAGCTAAAACTAAATTTAAAAAGTTCCAAATTTGTACTGTATTTAAATTAAAAGCTAATTTAGACTAAAGATTTAATATCTTTCTAAATTTTATTTCCGTTAACTTTCAGGCAACTCTTGGTGGGTGTTGAAAATTTACGTCAAATGGCGGCCAATATAGAAAAGTGTGAAACACATGTAGACTACGATGCTAATCCGGATTTGTTTTCAGATTTTCTAGATGAATGTGATGACTATGATGAATATCCCGGTGGTGGTCCGGCTTTGTAAATTATGTTTCTTGTTATTTTTATTAACTAAAGATAAACAAACAAAAATTATAATAAACATAGACGTGAAAACAAGCAGAACGACAAAATATAGTAAAAATGCTTTTAAATTACTATTAAACATTAAAACATAAAAAAAACTATTTCACTATTAAAACTTAATTAAAATAAACAAATATTGAAAAAAATAATTAAACAAAATACTATAAGCATATATTTCAAAAATATCATGTTCTCTATTAAGAAAGCAAAAAGTAAATCTGATTTTTTCCGTCGTAAATTTATTTCAACTTAAAGTTCTACTTAGTTGTCTTGTCTTAATATTGTTCAAAATTCTATATTCAAAATTTAAAAAAAATCCTTTAAAAATAATAATTTGTATATTTTTTTTATTTTTGTTCCTCTACTATGTTGTGTTACTTTTATGTTTGCGTATGTGGCATTAGAAAAAAATTTATTTTCAAAATAAATAAAAAACAATAAAATATAAATAATTAAAAATATGAGAAAATAAAATAGTTTTTTTAAGCAATAAATAAATTAAAACCAGCAACTCAGCACTAAATTATACAGAATAAAAGTTAAATAAATACAAGCAAAATCAGTCAGCCAGTTTTATTGTTTTGTTTTTTGTTTTGAAAACGAATTGTAAAAAAAGAAATTAGAAATATTTTGTGTTAGGCTGTTATATTTTTAATACAAATTAATATAAATAATCAAAGCTTTGCAAATAAAAAATTAATATAAAAAATTTGTTATAAAACAATTATATTTAAATAAAAAAAAAAAAAAATAAATAAATTACCATACACTACCTACTAAATATATATAAAAATCAAATACAACACCAAGTTATTAATTATTAAAACAGCAAAATGTTAAACATTTAAAAAATATATAAATTATATATTTTTTTTTAAACTATTTGCCAGGCAGTACTTTTAAACTATGATGAAGGTTATAGGTGCATATATGTAATAGAAATCGATTAATGGCCGAAAATTTTGTTTCCAATACATTTAACAATTAATTTCTAATACATTTTCTACATTTTTCCAGTTAACATTCTTTAAAATTTTATATTATTATAAATTAATTATACTCTGTAGGACAAGTTTTAGAAATTTAAATAAAGTGGAATTAAAATCGAAGAGATTCTGATTTCAATTATTTACAAAATGACTGTAGTTTGTCCTGTTTTTAAGAGTTGTTCTTGTAAAGATAATTGGTACTCAAAGTGTACAGACTCGTTTTCAAAATTTGTTCGATTTCAAATCCACTTCATTTCGATTTATAGAGCATGCCGGTATAATTAAAAAAAAGATTCTAAAATAAACCGAAGTTCATCATACATACAAATCTTTAAAAAAAGTTCGATTTTTAACACATACCTGGTACCTTGGTTCTTAATCAGGGGGGTTGCCGCGTATTTCGATCCGAAAGAAATTATAAACAAGTTCGAAAAGTTTGTACTGCGTATAGCGATGTCAGTACTATTTGTTTTGAATAAACGGAAGTTTTTTATACTTTATTGAAAACAAAAAATCCTGTTCAAAACAGCAACACTCTATTCGAACCCATCGAGCAATCGTTTCGAACGAGTTCGAAAATCGTAATACACAGTACAAATTGTTTGAAGTCTTTAATAATTTCTTTCAGATCGAAACACGCGGCCATTGTAGGTGTTGACGGCAAGATCCACAGTTTTTTTTTTTAAATTAGGATACATTCATCTTGGTTACCAATACACGATATCCGACAAAATGTGGGCGGGATTGGACTTGTCGGCGTGGCACAAAGTATGCTTATGTGAAGGGTATATAAGATTCGACATAGCCGAATATAGCACACTAACTTGTTTTAGTTGAATTCTAGTTTAAGTCCATTTTTAATTCAGTTTTAAATCAGTTCTTGTTCAGTTGTTCTATATTTTTAGATCAGGGGACTACTCTTTATTGCGATGCGAATTCAATTTCGAGACGAAAACAAAATTCCAATCTGATGCTCTATCATTTTCGCAAAATTTTTTGGAATTAAAGCAATACTGGCAACAAAAATTAAAGAAGGCGCAAAATGACAGTAATGAAATGACAAAATAAATAAAAATTTTGAAATTTAAAAAAAAAAATAAAATAAATAGTGATGATTTGCGAAAAGAAAAAAGATGCGAAAGACAAATGCGCAAACGCATTAAAGATTTGGTACCATTTCTATTCTCTATTTCGCATCGCAATAGAGAGTATCCCCATGGGTTAAGTTCAAATTATGTACGATCAAAATTCTTTTTAAAATGTATTTTAATTTTGATCTATATCGAATGCCGTAATTTCAGTTTGGTTCAGTTCTAATTTTGTTTTAGTTCATTTTAATTCAGTTGAATTTAATTTCAAGTTGAGTTATAATTCAGTTCGGGTAAAGTTTAGTTCTAGTTCACTTCTGATTCAGTTATCGAATTTGTTTTAGTTCTTAAAGTTAATTTTTCGTGCTTTCGAGAAGCAAAATACGGAATTACTTCCACTTTCGATCGGAATTACTTTCTGAGACATAAATTATTTTGTTTAATTAAGCCACACTTTTTACTGCCTAGTTTTCAAAACTATTCCTTTATAATTTTAAAATTTAAACAAAATTTTAATTTTATAAAATATTTTCAGTGTTACAACTTTATTTAAATATAAATCTATGTATTCATTAAAATATACACAATAAAATAATTTCAATTATTTTGCTAAAGGATATTCAATTTTATAAAAGATGAGAAAAAAACAAGAAAATCAACTAAAATTTATAAAATGGGCTTTATTTTGTAGTTTGTCAATAAAAATAACAATAAAAAAAAAACAAAAAAATTAAAAAATAAAGAACAACTAAATATTAAAAATGCATAAAAAAAATTATAACGTTTATTTATTTGGAAAACGGTCGAACTTCTCAGTAAAGAACCTCCTTATAACGAAAATACAGCTTTTACCTTCCAATTTTAATTTATTTGTATCTCTTTATAATGAATTTTCACACAGTGAGTTTTTCTTTCAATTAACAAATTTCGCAAATGAAAATTTCACTCAAATGCCTTCTTGTCTCTATGCAATGAATTATTTCAAAACATTTTCTCTTACCTTTACGAACAACACTAGGTGTGTTCATTAACTTTACTACAGTGTTGCCACCAAAGAAATGGTAAATTACACATGGACCATTCCAAAATTACACATGAAAATACGAATTACACATGCTATCTTTTTACGCATGTCACAGAAACAAATTTTGATCAAAAGTGGAATTAAAACCATATTTGGTTTCTTCAGAAAACGTAAACCAATTTCAATTTCTGTTTGCAAACAAATAAACAAATATCGTCACCTAAAATGCAAAAGGGCTTAACAACTCTTTTTATTTTTTTAGAGGAGAAGCAAAAAACTTTACAAAATCAATAACAACAAAGTGTAATTGGCGTTTGAATTTCTTTAATAAAGTCGCAATTTTTGATCTAAAATTGTTTGTGAACATAAAGTTAATTAAAACGAACAAAACTCAATCAAAAACCATTATTTCGAATTTTGTTTTATTGTTAAGCCCTTTTGCATTTTAGGTGACGATATGTTACTTGCATTTCATTTGGGTATGATAAAGGATCTAATGCATCCCTTAAATAGCGTCGACGCAATTTTTCAACGGAATGTTAATTCAGTTCCTCTATCGCTGCAGCATTGGATATGCCGGACATTTTTATATTTTTTACTTATCCAACACAAAAATATTTTTCAAATGTCTCTTTATGGAAAACATCTGGAATTTTTGTTTTTTCATTCACGGTCACACAGACGAACATGTTGCCGGAAACATTCTGTTACTATTGTTGTTTTTTTCTCAAAAAGCTAAGTTAATGTCAACAAAGAAAATGAGAACAAAGCGTGTCGCCGAGTACAGAACACAAAAACCATTTTCTCTTCCCCCCCGTAATTTGCTAACAAACAAAATGTTTCCCTTCCAAATGTTTCCCTATCAAAATGGGCACTTAAGCAAATGACAGTTTCAAAAAACTTAACAAAAAATTTCCTTAAGTTCAATATGGCTTGACACATATGACTTACATGTATTCGGACAGTTGCTTACCCCGGGTATTCACGTAGCAATATTTATTGCGGCATACGTCAAATTTGATTGCTCCACTGAATTTGCGACGTGTGGACCGGACGGCATATTGCCATGAGTGGCAATTAGGGATGCCAAACGGGATCGGTTTTAACAAATCCCGGGATTCGGGATTTTGGAAATCCCGATCCCAAAATCCCGGGATTTTCGGGATTTCGAGATTTTCGGGATCCCGGGATTTTCCGGGATTTCGGGATTTTTCGGGATTAATTTGTTTCTTTAATATACAACTTTTTTTTAAAAAAACAACAACACTTTATTTATTTATGTCTGAATTTTTAAAAATGAAAACTTAACAAAACAATTATAAGCAACTTTTTTTAAATTAACTAAATTTTATTTATTTTTGAATTTTTAAAAAAGAAAAATTAACAGAACAATTCTTTTACAACTTTTTCTTATAAACAAAAGTTAACATATATAAATTTTTTTTATTTTTAAAAAAGAAAACTTAACAAAACAATTCATTTTATATACACATTTTATTATTTCGTTATTTCTTAATTTTTTTTTTCGACGATAAAAATTTTACGCTTACTACGTTTAAAACAAAATATTATTTAAGATACATGTTAAAAAAAATTTTTTTTTAATTTTTTTATTGCATTACTGGAGCGAATTAAAAATGTGAATTTGGAAAAAATTAAAAAAATCAAATTTTTTTCAAGTTTAAAGTCCTGTAGCTCAGTAAATCTTTATCCGACCCACACGGTATAGATATGTGCTGAACGAGATATCTATGCAAAATGTTAATTCTTGTACAATTCAGTTAAACAGTTCTCGAGATTTTTCGAAATACCTTAAACAACTGCAGAAAAACACGATTTTCGCGTATATCTCAAAAACGGTTCTTGGGAAAAATAAATAAATGGCATATTCGTGTTCAGCAGCACCAATTTAGCTTAGAAAATTCTCATTTCTGAGGTTCATTTTTTTTTTGTGGCATAGTGTAATTGGCAGATGAGTGCTGGTTAGCTTTGCGACAGAATAGAAAACAAATGAGACATTGAGAAAAGCAGTTTTTCGTTGGGAAAAGGATAATCGCGTAATGAGAAAACGGCCATAAAACAATGAATAATTAGAAAGTATAAAAATTCAATTAAACGAATATTTTTATACATATAAACATTTTTGATACACAAAAGTTGTTAAATTGAGAAATCCCGGGATTCATAAAAATAAATCCCGGGATTCGGGATTTGTCAGTCCCGAAAAATCCCGGGATTTCGGGATTCGGGATTTCCCGTTTGGCATCCCTAGTGGCAATCCATTGCCCAATGATTGCTCTTCTGATTGCTTGTGCAATTATTGCTTAGCAATCTGCTGTAAAATCAGTTTATTTCTCTGTACGTTTGTTTATGGAAAAGCAATTTCACGTGTTCTCCAGCAATATAATCAGCAATTATTGAGCCATTGTTCTGCCGACGTTTTTGCTTGTGCTTAGCAAAAAAAATTGCTACGTGGAGATGCAGCGTTAAGCAAGCTTATGAATATTATAATTGGGTTTTAAAAAAAAAAAAAATTTCTAGGTAAAGTTGAAAAAGTAACACACAGAATCGAAACTATTCACAGCACTGTAAATAAGTAATGTTAAAACCAGTGTTTCCAGTGGATTTTTCGAAAAAAATACCTACACATGCTAAAAAAATCCGATTTTTCCCTACACGTTAAAAAAATTTCCCCTACGCATTATTGTCATTAAAATGGAAGAAAAAACATTAGTAATAAAAAATTCATTTTGTTTAAATATGTATATGTGACAAAAAATAAATACAAAGTTTAAAAAAAATTTTACATATCGCACTTGTTCAACAATACTGTATTAACTCAAAATTTTAAAATTTTCAGTAGAAGCAAAACAAATTTTAATTTTTTAAACCAACCGTTTCTCTACCAAAAGGTAGACAACATAGCTCGATATTTTTACAGTGGGTATACATATATGAAAAATACCTGTCTATTATTTCCAAAAAGTGAAAAACTAAAAATTTTTAGTTAATACAGTATTGTTAAATAGTTGCGGTATGTATGTACTTTTAAAAATTCATTTAAGTGATATCTTAGAAAAAACATACACATACATACTAGTGTCGCCCACTTTTTAAACCATAAACAACTTTGGAAATATATTTTAAGCTATTTTAGTGAAAAGAAAAAATTTCAACTGTTTTGAACAAGAAAATATCACTAACAAAACGTTTTTTCTGTATTTATTTTATAAATAATGCGATATGACGAAAAATCCTTAGATTTTGGTGATAACAAAAAATGTGTCCGATTTTCCCTACGCTTCTATTTTAGTGTCAAAAATACCTACATGTAGAGATTTTCCCCTACTTCTGGCAACACTGGTTAAAACAGTAGAACGCAAGCAATTTAGTAAGATATAAACGCAAACGACTTCTAACCTTTTAAGCCAATGGATAACCGCCGCACATGGGAGTATAATCCACTAAAATAAGCTACCTGAGGTCTAATCAACTTATACGATAACGAGCAAATATGAAATGTCTCGCAATTTGAGATTCGAGTAGCCTAGACACTACATATATCGAGTTTTCATTCGATACGCTAGTGTCTGTCGTATGCAGGGGGCTAATTCTGGCAGCTGTGATCAAATACTTTTTCGATTCGAAAGCAGTTTTATTTCTAATTCTTTTAGTCGAAACTGAACGAATCAAAATAATTTTTTTAGTGTTTGAAAACTTAAATAAATGCTTATCCCCACTGAAAAAATAATTTCGATTCATTCAGTATCGACTGATTAGAAATAAAATTGCTTTCGAATCGAAAAAGTATACATACGATCACTATTGCCAGAATTACCCCCAGAAAAATACGATAGTTTACTAGATATCGATTTTTTTTTAACAAAATTGGGGCAAAATAAGTTCTGTGTAATGAAGTGATATTCTGTGTTCTGTGATGCAGATTCATTATAGGGAAGTTCTACTGTAATTAACAAAGTTTCTACAAGTCTTTTTTTTATCACATTTTTCAGTTTCCTATTCTTAAGTAAGTTTTCTAAACAAGTTTTCTTTAACCCATTCATAGTTATCATTTGATTTGAATATAAAACTAGTTTTTCAAAACTTGTTTCATTCTTTAAATGCATTCATTTATTCTGCCTACACATTCTTTGTGTTTTTAAAGGCTGAGAGTAAGTTCAAAGTTATTAATTGAAACTAAGCACAACAAATAAACTTGGCTGTGCACCGGTGCTGCCCTCAGTAAGACAAAAAGTTACAAAGCTGTTGGTCCAAATATATGTACATGTTAGTAATAATTAGGGCAACCAAAAAAAAGCACTAAAAAACAGTTTTAAGCTCTTAAAAAAGCGTTTAAAAACATGAAAAGAAGCTGTTAAAATTAAAAAAAGCAATTTAAACTAGTTTTTTTCTACTTAATTCGTTTAATACGTTAAACTATAAGTTGATGCAATAAATTTTCGAAAAGAAAACTATGTCTGTTTGGAGTCAGCAAGTTCTTGTACATAGAAAAAGTTCTTCCTACGTCTACAGATGTTAAGGGAGCATATTTAAAATTGAGTATTTGCTCTGAAGTATATTTTATACGATTGGACTCATAATTCCGCTTGCCTCCCAAAATATCCCCAATATCTTTTAATACCGAAAATCCTTCATTTTTTAATGAAACTGATTTAAATTTTGTATTAACTTTGTCTCCTACATCCCCTGGAACACGGGAGATTTTTCTTACGGTCCCTAACTATGCTCACTTAGGAAACCAATTTTGTTTCCAATTTTGTTACAACTTCGTGTAAAACCCCAAAATTTGCAGAAATTACCAATATTTGATATACAGAGAAATTCTTAATAGCTTAAACTATATTAAAAAAGCAAAAAAATAAGACGTTACTATACCAAAAACAGAGAGAAGGGGAGCTAACAGACGTTACTTTATACAAAAACTATATTTAAAAAGAAATAAGACGTTACAAAGTATGATGGTAAAAGACGTTACAGACTGAGGAATTTGATCGTAAGAATACAGAAAAGAAAAGAACTTAAACAAGCAAATAATAAAATAAGTTGATAAAAAGGCTTAATACTAAAAACATAAACACATAAAAATTATACACAACACTATAAAAAGTACGTTACAGTACCGCTAAGACAGAGGTTCATAAAAAGCAAGTAAGAAAGTAAAGAAAAAACAAGTTCTTGAATATGAATAGGGATATATCTATGTTTTAAATTTTATTAAAATCGGTTAAATAGTTACTGATGGGCAGAAATTGACCCTATCTCCCCTCGTGGTCCTATTTTTTAAAAAATGCATACCTTACGTGTACATATAAATATAAATAAATTGCATTAAAATTGGTTTGATAGTTGGCACAAAGTCCCTCTTCCGGATAGCAGCTTGTGTGGGGGCTATATTAAATTATGGACCGATTCGCCCTTGTGCCAATTAGAACCCACGTACCAAATTTCATTAAATTATCTTTAAAATTGCGACCTGTACTTTGCGCACGAGGTTACATGGACTGCCAGCCACCCGGACGGACATCGTTAGATCGACTCAGAAAGTGATTTGATTTGAGTTGATCGGTATACTTTAGGACCAATATTTTAAGGTGTTTCTCACATCAGCACAAATGCATAATATCCTCTCCACTCTTTAGTGTAGCTAAAATAGCATACAGAGATAATATAGTTTTTTGGGATGATATTGTTCAAGGGAAGCACAAAATATTACCATAACGTTGAACGATTGTTTTAACCAGAGTTGTTACAGTACAGAAATGGTTGATTTTTTAGTAATTATAAAAAAAAGTTGCACATAAAGAAAAAAAATAAGTTTTTTTTCGTATGAAAAAAATTAAAAATTATCTTAAAATGGCAAAATAAGTAAAAAAAAAGCCGATAGCGCAAAAATAACTAAAAAAAAAGCCGATATTGCCAAAATAAGCAAAAAAAAGCCCTAACAAATATAGCTTATTTTCTTTGTTTTTTTTATGATCGGAATTTATGTTTAATCAAAATCTTTCTATCTTGTAAAACAAAAAATAAGCATTTGTTTTTTTTTGGTTGCTCTAGTAATAATTAAAACAATATAAAATTATCTAAAATGTCTTGGATAGTTCTTTATCGATCGGTACTTATTAATATTTTAGTTACAATAGGTATACAAACGTTAGACTAAAATATCAGGGTACAAAAATTATCCATTAATTTCAAAATGGTTAATTTTTTTAAATGTTATTCAAAAGTGGTATTAAATTTTTTACAACTGTTAATAAAATGTAAATAAGAAATTAGAATAACAATAAATTGGTAGGTATTTTAAGAATTTCGGGCTGAAATTTATATTATATAGAACTTAAGTTTATTGTAAAAAATGTTTATGTCAGTTCAGTTGAAGCTTTAATTAAATTCTGTTCTATTAAGGTTTTTCTATATATGTACATACATATGTATGTATGTACTTTTGTATTTATATAATTAGGTATAATGTATCAACCCAACTATGAATAACTATTCCCATGAAGTGTATTCCCTTCCATCAATTTTCCTGTTTAAAATCAATTGTGAAAATAATTGGATAATTGGACTGTTTATGTATATCCAAATCAATTTTTATATTTAAGATTCGCCACAAATTAGCCAGTAAAGTCTAGACGGTTACATAGCGTCTTTACCTGACAATTTTTTGTCATACCAAACGTCAAACTTCATATTAAAAAAACGCTGACAAAAATTTTCGAGTTTTTTTTATATAGACTTTGACGTTTGGTATGACAAAAAATTGTCAGTTGAAGACGCTATGTTACCTTCAAGTGAAGTTTCTTGGTTTCTATATGAAGACGCCAAGGCGAATTCAACTACAGGTGGTGTCGGAATTACAACAATCCAAAAGCAGCAGAAACAACATATGTTTTTTTGGATTGCATTGTTAGTGTTTCCGGCTCGAAATGTCAACCATTCCTAACAAAACACTAATAAATCAAAACAAATTGGTTCGAAATGTCAAAATCAGTTGGCGTATCGACACCACCTGTAGTTGAATTCGCCTTGGTCGACGCCAAGAAAGTGGTCTATCCAAAACATCAGACTCGGGTATTAGAACATTCAGCCATGATCTGGAAAACGAATTCGAGTGAAATTAAAATCGAACAAATTTTAAAATCGATTCTGTTTTAAAAGTTAATTGAATTATTTTAAGTGCAAATTATCTTTAGCAAACCTACTTTTAAAATCAGAAAAAATTACATTTATTTACAGTTTGATAACCAGATGTTTGTGTTTGTAATAAACATATTTCATACTCACATTAACATTCAGCATACTTTTTTCATATGTTTGTGTAACCGTTTGTGTGGTTTATTTGCCCTTTGGCTTTGGTCTGTTCTTCTTAAATTCGTGATTACTTCTAGCACTTGTTTTCAATTGTTAAATTGTTTAAATGTTATTTTAACTTAAATATTTGCTGTAGGGTATATCAAAATGTTTTCAACCGGTAAATAACATACAATCTACTAGTCTTTTTCCACTAGTTAATATCACAATTACGATTCGAGTTCATTTTTCTGATAACTTAAACAGAGAATGAGCGAGTTAGGTAAAGAGAACAAAAAACATAAACCTAGAAGAGATAATAATATAAATTGACACTTGCAGTAGTCGTATAAATTTTCCTTATTACAGCCAGCCGGTCTTTATTTCTGGTGTGATTCTCTATTGGAATTTGTGTTCAGTTGCGTAGTTGAGTTTGTTTGGAACAGTTTGATTTGAATATATGTACAAAAATCTTAAAAATTTGAATTGTTGTTTTCTGTGTTTTTTTTTTTAAATGTGAAGTTTTAAAAGTGTTCGCTTAAGTGTTAATAAATAAATTCCTGTTCCTGTACAAAATGATGTCCAAAAATATTTTAGGTAAATTTTATTAAAATGTTGAAAGGCTTGGTTATTGTTTTGTTCTATGGTTAAAATTTAAATAAATTTTTTGATTTTGTAATCTTTTTTTAACAAACTAGAACTTTTTTTATTTGCATTATACTCGTACATAGACATTTTAAATTAATATGTAAATTTGTATTTTTTATTCAATTAATTTATAGTGCAATGTACTTAAAAATTGTGTATGTAATGTTTGAATTATCACTACTACAATTTTAATTAATTTTTTTATTTTCAAAAAAAAAAAATTTAAATCAAGATTAAACTATTGTATACTCACGTGGTGGCATGTCCTCAATTTGTTGATGAATTTTTTTTCTTTGATAAATTAAAACACTATTTTAAATAAAATTAATCTAAGAAAAAATCATAGTTTATTTTAAAATGCGGACTATAGATAAACCAATCTTGAAATTGTGGAGTGCCAAAACTAAAATGAAACAAAAAACCAACCTATGTTATATTTGTATGTAAGTATTAAGCTACGGTCACACTTATTAAATATTTGATCAAATAAGCGTAACCCCTACTTTTGTTAATAGTTAGTGACATTTAAAATGGTCTTAATATTACAAAATAAACTAATATACTACTAGACATAACAAAAAACAGTTTTTTGTAAGATGTGGTATTTTAATCAAAATAAATATTGATATTAAGCGAAATGATTTTTAAGTTTGGTTGTTGGTCCCGTTTTTTTCGTCAAATATTTGATAAGTCTGACCGTAGCTTTACACACAGGGTTGGGCAATATTTTATTTTTTAATACGAATTTTAAATATAAATATTTATTTTATTTCTGTATTTTTAATACATGTCGCTTAAGTATTTTGTATTTCAATTACATATTTACATTTACATACATTTAAAAAATAAAAAAACAAGTTGTCTCACACAATAAGTTCTTTGACCTACTACGGACATGAATAATTACAAAAAGAGTCACTATTAGGCCCCTATTATGGTTTACAACTCAACTCAGTTGAGTTGTTATTAAGACAACTGGTTGTGATCAGTTGTAATTTTTGTTATGTTTTTGTTCACCGCAAAATAGCCAAGTTGTAAACCATAATACAAAAATTAAGAAATTACAACTCAACTGAGTTGAGTTGTAAACCGTAATAGGGGCCTTAATCATTTGTTAGCTGTACTTTTTTATGGAAAATTTTCAGAAGACCCAAATCGACCGAAGCTTTAACAGACTGTCTTGGAAACAAGTTATAATGTTCATGTCCCACAAGATAAAACTCTCTATGATACTGTACTACAGCTTTTAGAATAAAAATGCAAATAAAATAAATTATTTGATAAGTTGAGTAAGAACAACACTTTCTCGTCTATTAAAACCAATTTCTAAATCTTTAGATTACGTTCAGTCCAACAATTATTTTAATTTTTTCATTTCATTTATTCTGCAAAAATGCCGTTTTTTTAATGCTAAATGGTTCTTTTTTAAGCCCGATATATCTTAAAATTGTAAAAACTTTTGATGAAATAAGGTTCGCTGAACCCATCGGATTGTATGAATTAGAGTAAGTAAGGTGGTTGGTGGATTCGTCTTACTCCATAATTTACTTTAACGTACCCGGTAGAATGAACATGCCTTAAAAATATTGCTCACTTTAGTTTAAAGCAAAATTGTCATAGTGCACCACATTATATACGTGCGACCAAATCCTACCTTTAACTAACGGCAAGTTAAATATGTATTTTTTTAATTCAAATACACGACTTAAAAATATTTTGTATTTTAAATATACCTCCTTTATATATTTCAAATAAATCAATGCATATATTTATTCCAAACCACATTTTCTGAAGTCTAAAAAATTTTAAAAAGTCTCAAATTTACCACAACCTTAAAGTAGTTAAAGGTTAACTAAAGCGCATGATTCAAAGGTGCGTTATGTTGTTGATGGTTTGTGTGACGTAACAGAGACTATTAAGCTTTGCTTTGAAAACCAAATCGCATACAGTTTTGTCTTTTGTGAAGTCATTTTCACGTCATACGCAGTAGAAAATTATTTTGAAAAGGGAAATGCGCCATCTGTGTTCGTTGCTTTATGAATTAAGCCAAATTATTTTTTTTTTTTTATTTATCTAAATACAAAATGCACCAAAGGTTGCCCAAATGAGACAGGCTTTTAATTGCTGATTATTTACATACATACATTACATCACTATGGCGTCACAAAGTTTGTTTTTGATTTGTTTTGAAAAATGTAAACAAAATCAATTTGTATACTTTTATTGGGACTGACAAATAATAAAAATATTACATTTAAAAAGTTTTACGATGCTTAACGATTTTGAAATAATTCGACTCCAAATTAATAGAATCACAATTAAAATAAGATACAAATTAGATATGTACATACACACACATCGCACTTGTTCAACAATACTGTATTAACTCAAAATTTAAAAATTTTCAGTTTAAGCAAAACTTTTTTAATTCTACGTTATAGGCATGAGAAAAATAATTTTTAAACCAACCATTCAAAACAAAAAGGTAGACAAAATAGCAAGATATTTTTAAAGCGGTTAAATATCCATATTAGCAGACAATTTTTTTCCAAAAAGTGAAAAATCAAAAATTTTGAGTTAATACACAATAGTTGAGCAAGTGTGATATGCTTGTATGTATGTATGTATGTACCCTGTAGGAAGTCAAACACATTTTTAAATAACTTAAAACTGGTTTTTTTATAACCACATCTAGTTGATTAAGTGACTTTTTTCCATGTCGACGACTCATTATTTAAACATAGGCATGCCATAGGCTGTAGTCAATGGGTTATCTCTGCATGACTTTTAAATTGACTACTAATTACTTATTTTTCAACCAATTTGTAGTTAATTAATAGTATAGTCGGATTATAATAATATATTTTAAAGAATTTTTGTCAAAAAAATATATGTATGTACATATGTATGTAAACATATTTATATATTTTTATATAAAAATAATTATTTAAGAAGATTTTGCATCAAATTGCTTTAAATGATGATGTATAATAGTGCTGAAATAAGCACGCTACATTATTTCTTGTACATAAACAGATTTGTATTGCTTTAATTTTTAATTATTTTCAATAGTTATTATTATTTTAAAATGTTTGTATATATTTTTTTTCGTTTGACTTCATGACATGCTTGTTTTACTTATTTTGCTTTTATTTGTGCTTTATGTTTTATTGATATCTGCTTGAGATTTAAATCAATTTGTAGTCATTTGAAAAATAGTTAATTTATAGCAAGGTATATTTACACAAGGTAAACTCGTTGGCCCATATGTTTGTCAGCTGTTTACCCATAGTTGGAACCACAACGTCAAATTGGGTGTATATGAGCCAAAATTTGTACATGTGTGCGTTAAATTGTTTTTGTTTTATATGAAGACAATTTTGACAACATGGTTCCTTTTATAGAACAGCATGTCTACACTCCCAAATGAGTCTACCTTGTGTAAATATACCTTGATTTATAGTTAGTGTTTTTTTGTGACTGACTATTTTATTTACTACAGGGTATGTTTATATTTATTTATAGTTTGTAAAAAAATTTTAATCAAAATTAATTTGCAAAATCTTTGAAGTATGAAAACAATTGTGTTTAAATGGTGGGATGAATTTTGAAAAATTTGTAATTCATTTCTGAATTAAAGACTTACCCCCATATTCATAAAAAATATTTTTAATTTAAAAAAAAAGAAATGTCATTATCTTTTCCCTTCTCTTAAAACTCACGTACATACAGGATTGTTAGGCTTTTTTCTTAAAAAATCGTCCAAAGTTTTAACAAAATTCGTCAAAATTGTCACGAACATTTAACAAAATCGTCAAATATTTAAATTTTACAAATCAGAGTTCAAAAATATGTATAAATTTTTAGCAAGAAATTTTATTTATGATAAAGAAAGTGATATGGTTAAGTTTTATTCTATTTATTTCAGCAAGTGGGCTGAAATATATTTATCATTTGAAAAGAAAAACATAACAAAAAATATATAAATAAAAAATATATAAAATATATTTTCATAACAAAAATGTATTTATTTCATTCATCCATATTCACAAAAACATTAAATAACAAATAAAATCTCATTTGCTATTAACTCGAGCTATCACTATTGCAAATTGTTTTTACTGTTGGTGCTAAACCAAGGGTTCTGTCTATATTAACAGCCTTTTCACCCGACTTGAAACGTTTTATTTCGTCCAATTTTAGTTCCAAACTAATGCATTTTCTTCTCTTTGCACTCATTTTTCTACACAACTTCTTATTAAGAACTAACTTCTTACTTCCTAACACGCAACTATACATAGAATAACTTACCTAACAGAATTAAATGGGAATTCGCCTTTTTAAACGCAAATAGAAACATTTTTCACATGTAATTATGACTTCAGTGAAAAAATCCAATCGTATGTAGCGACGCAAATCGAAATCATAAAAAATCGAACTACTAATGAAAGCCACCTGGTTTGTGATGGAGGAAGATTTTTTTTTTTTTTTTTTGTTTAATTTGCAATAATTTTTGTATTTCGAAAAATTGATTTTATCCTTTTGCACTGTTCCCAATATAATTTGTATATATTTGTTGTAAGTGTTTTATTGATGCCAGAAAATCGTCATAACACTACTACTTTTAGTAAAAAAATCGTCAATCGTCATTTTACTGTATACAACATAAAAACACTTTCCTCCTCTATTTCTTAACCGATTTGAAAAAAAAATACAAAATTTTAAAGTTATTTATTTACAGAAGTGCACAATATATATTTTATTAACACCTGAGAGGGTAAAAACGGGTAAATTCGGTAACATCATATATCCAAAACTAAAAGAGATAGAAAAAAAATTAAAACATTGTTGTTCATTAACAAAAATAAGCGGACAGGTGCTTTCTATAAATTCGGGAGTAAACAGGTATAACCTGTATTTTAGAACTTCTGTATCACCTCATCTATATGTTCAACTTAAA
Source organism: Pollenia griseotomentosa (assembly GCA_963931875.1). NCBI lineage: Eukaryota > Metazoa > Arthropoda > Insecta > Diptera > Polleniidae > Pollenia > Pollenia griseotomentosa. The sequence continues at coordinate 17,506,086 of OZ007562.1, forward strand.
ACCAAAACATGCAGATTATACCAACTTTGTAAATATTAATTTTATACTTTTTTGATTGATATTCAAACGTTACGTGATAACAAAATAATAATGCAGTGATGGGCGTTAAGGAACATTAGATGTTATATTGATCGCTTTTTGGAATGCGAGTGGCTTATGTATAAAAAAAAATAATTTCTAACTCAAGACGAGGTTTTTTTAATTTTTAGCATCTGCAGCACTATTTTGAATTTTTTCCTAAAAGACCAGAACTAACTTAAAGGAAAAGACATAAGCTTTCTTTTGTGAAAAAAAAAAATAAAAAAAGCTTTAAATATAAAAGAAAAAAAAAAAAATTAAAACATTTTTTAAAAAAACAAAAACAAATTGTTTTCAAAAGATTGATCAAATAGCTATCTAAGCTACTTGGGACACATTTTGCTTGCACCAATAGGTAATAAGTTACATGGATGAGAAAGAATACCTGTATGGCCAAGATGTCAAACTTTGACCCCCTCTAACTCAAAAACATTTTGAAAGAAAAAATACATTTCTTCATATGTATATACATACATAAATAATTATGGTCGAATTTCGATCACTGGGCAAATACCAGTTTGAAAGAATAGACAATGCAATAAACAATTTAAATTAAACGTGCATGTTTAATTACACATATGAAAAAAAATTCAGTAGACAAAAAAAGTGAGTTGAATTAGAATACAAACGTCAAAAGCATTTCTAGAAATTTTGATTTTATATGTAAATTAAAAAAAAGGAAATATGAAAAAACTGGAGGCAATCAAATGCACAAAAAAAAGCTTTTAAATATACAGTTTAATTTTTCATTAAAAAAAATGATTTGTGGCATATGACTACAAATTAAATACCGAAAATTAATACAGAAATATGTATAAGCTTTGTATAAATTTCCAAAACCATTTAATATTCAAAATGCTTTTATACAAATTTATCTACTTAAAGGTTACTATACACTATCACACAAGTCTTACGTGACCACTTGTTGAACTCGTTACACATCCTTTTTAACGGGCCAGCATTAGCATAATTAGCTTCAAAAAGAAGAACTGATAACGGAATAATTTGGCGTGATGGACGTTAAGGAACATTAGTTGTTATATTGTTGATAAGGATTCCAGAACGTAGTCGCCAATTAAATAGTTTAATACTTATCGTTGTTTATTAGAAAAATAAACAGACAGGTGCCTGGTACTTTTTTGAAATTCAGCCCTTTTAGCGAACTTTGTCACCCCATCTATCTGTTAAACCAATAAGCATAGAAATATAGATTATACCATGGTAGAATAAGTACAAGGTATAGTCATTGGAAATTTTGTTCTCAATTTTAAAACCCATATAACGTCAAACAAAGGAAAATATGGGAAAAACAAGCGTCAAAAATCAAATAAATTAATTTGACATTACATGGGTAAATAATAAAAACTCTCCCTTATGAGCATACCTGGTACTTATTATACTATGGATTATATCAACTTATGTAAAAATATAAATTTAATACTTTTTCGAAACTCGAACGTTTAAGGGTTGAAAACCGAACATATTTTTGGTACTTTTTAAAAAACATTTTTCTCCATTCATAGACATATACATATTCAATTATTGGCTCCCACTACAATATTCAAATTTTTGATACTTCTATACAGAGATAAAAAAAAGTATCAAAAAGGGGAAATAGGGGAAATTAAATTTCATTCTTTTACTTTTGAGCTTAGAATCATAAAATTATAGATGCATTGTCCTGAGAGAATGAGAACCTAAAATATGAAAGTTTTTGGTATTTTTTGTTCTTAAACTGGTACTCTTTGAATTTTCGTTATATTGGACCTAGAAACATAAAATAAACATTCATGGTTCTCAGTGAGTAAAAATCTGTAGCGGTGAGCTTTTTGTTACTTTTACGTTCTAAAACCGGTATTTTTTAATTTTCGTTAATATGCAAGATTCTGAGTAAATGAGAATCTGTAAGAGGGTAATATTTCGTTCATAAACTGGTACTTTTTGAATTTTTATTAATACATACAACAAGACTTTTTGGTACTTTTTTGTTTTTCAATTGGTACTTTCTGATTTTTTTATATTATTGAACTTACAACATTAAATTAAACATTCACGGACTTGAGTGGAAGATAACACATGGACCGGAGGTTGGTCCCTCGCTAAGTCAATCATCTAAGACGAAAAAAAATAAAAGCTCGAAACATGTAAAATTATTTATTCTTATATGTTTGTTTCCTTATAGCTGCAAAAATATTTATGGTCGAATTGCGACCACTGTGCAAACGCTAGTGTGCTGAAAACGATATATTTGGTTTGAAATTGTTTCGTTTTTAAAATCGATTTCCATCACATACCTGTTAATCTTAAACTAAATTAAAACTGGACTAAGAAATAAAACTTTTTTAAAAAACAACTTTTTCAATAACCATACATATTTTCCTTTCCAGCCCACTCAACTCGCGTTGCAAGATGTTCTTCGTCATTGCATTCCAAAACAGCTACAGCTGTCATGTCTTTGCTCCAAAAAGAAATGCCTGATTGTGACTATAAACCACCCCAATATCAGGGACCCAGTTATGAGAATATTAAGGAATTGCGTAAAAATCATTTAACACCCAATATACAAGCTTATTACAAGAAACCTCTGCTTATACATAGTGGCCATATGCAATGGTTGTTTGACCATGATGGTAACCGATATTTAGATATGTTCGGTGGTATTGTAACAGTATCTGTGGGTCATTGTCACCCGTAAGTTGGACTAAAGCCATGAAATTGAAAAGATTTTGGTTTAAAATTAATTTTGAACCCATTTCAGAAAAGTTAATAAAGCTTTGGAGGATCAAATTAAAAATTTATGGCATACTACCAATATTTATTTACATCCCAAAATCCATGAATATGCCGCACGCCTAACAGCTAAATTTCCCGGCAACTTGAAAGCAGTTTGTTTTGTAAATTCCGGTTCAGAGGCCAACGATATGGCCATGTTATTGGCTCGTCTTTATACCGGCAATCAGGACATACTAACTATACGCAATTGTTATCATGGTATGTCTCCTTATACCATGGGCTTAACTGCTCATTCAACCTGGCGTTTCCCTTTGCCTGGTATTTCAAATGGCATACATCATGTTATGAACCCAGATCCTTATCAGGGAATTTGGGGAGGAGCCAATTGTCGTGATTCGCCCATACAAACCGATAGAAATTGTGACTGTACCTTGGAGGAAGGTTGCAAGGCCAGCGAGTTGTATTATAAAGAATTAGAACAAACCTTTAAATATTCCCTGCCAAGAGGAAAAGTAGCAGCCATGTTTGCCGAGTCTATACAGGGCGTGGGTGGTACAGTTCAATTCCCCAAGGGTTATATAAAGAAAGCTGCCGAATTGGTTAGAGCTAATGGTGGTTTATTTATATCAGATGAGGTTCAAACGGGTTTTGGACGAACTGGTGAACATTTTTGGGGCTTTGAGGGTCATGGCATTATACCGGATATTGTTACAATGGCAAAGGGTAAGAAATATATTAAGGCAGATACAAATTCAGAAATACAACATTATTTCTTGTTTTTAAAAGGCATAGGCAATGGCTTCCCTATGGCTGCTGTAGTAACTACACCCGAAATTGCCAAAACCTTAGGTATGGCTTTGCATTTTAATACCTATGGTGGCAATCCTATGGCTAGTGCCGTGGGTATCTCTGTTTTGGATGTCATTGAGGAAGAACATTTGCAAAAAAATTCTTTGGAAATTGGCACATATTTCCTGAAATGTTTGGCTGAACTCAAAGAACATTATGAAATTATTGGAGATGTTAGGGGCAAAGGTCTTATGATTGGTGTCGAATTGGTAACAGATCGTCAGACAAAAACTCCTTTAGGTGTGCCCCATGTTTTGGAGATTTGGGAGACCTGTAAAGACATGGGTGTCTTATTTGGAAGGGGCGGACTTAATGGCAATGTAAGTACATATTTTATTAATTTTTATATTGTTGTGATATTTTTTTAAATGTTTTTTGGTGAAATGCTATTTTGTTAATGTCCACGCTTTTAAGGCTTTTAAACATTCCCTTTCACAACTTATTCGTAGGTTTTATAAATATAAAGAAAAATTTTTGGTGGAAAAAATGTTAATTATTTCACATCTATTCAAATTGTGTATGTGCCGGTTCACACACGTCAAGTTTGACTTGTCAAGTCTTGAGTTTTTAGGAGAGAGGGGAAAAGAAATGACACTCTCTTTTCCCTTTTCTCCTAAAAGCTCAAGACTTGACGAATTAAATTTGACGTGTGTGAACCGGCACTATGAACTGAAGCTGAACTGAAAAAAAACTGAAATTAAACAACCCTGGAAGTTAGATGATTTAGAACTAACATGCTACAAAATTAGTACATTATGAGCAAAATAAAACTTACTACATGTCCTACGATTTCGAACATTCGTTTAACTTACATTTAAAACACAAACAATATTTTAAATTTGTTTTTGTTTAAAATGTAAGTTAAGTGAACGAAGTTTTCGTTCGAAATCGTGGGATAGGTAGTTAAATAAAACTGAAATACATAAAACTAAATAAGAACTTAACATAAACCAATGTAAAAGAGAAATTATGCCAGTGGAGCTAAATCTAAACAAGAACCGAACTACTTGTAGAAATGATGTAGCACTTATTGTACAGTTCTAGATAATAACTAAACACGAATTAAACAAAACCTAAACTAGAGCTTAACTTTAATTGCTTTATAAATTCAGAACTGAACTAAAACTGAATTTCAACTGAACTAAAGCTACACTAGAACTGAAATAGAATTAAACTTGAACAGAACTTAAACTGAACTGCAGCTTTACTGGAACTAAACTAGATCTGAACTAGAAATTAACTTAAAATGGGGGGCAAGTTACCGTATTTTATAACGATCGCAATTGCAATTCAAATAAAATGGAAATTTTAATCGATATCGAAGCCATAATTGTCTACCTGAACTAGAAGTGAATAAGAACGAAATTAGAACTGAAGCTTATAAAACATAACTAAAGCTGAAATTGAAAAAATTCAATTAAAAATGGTGAAATATTTTTTAACAATAATTTTCTTTTCAAAATTTTTTTTTAAATTTACAAAATTAAAACCCTATTCACATATTTCTGTACATATATCCCTGCATGTTACATAATCCTTAATTCCTTAAATCAATTATTCCTTCACATATATTTTCTTTCCAGACTTTCCGTATTAAGCCTCCCATGTGTATTACTAAATCGGATGCAAAATTTGCAGTGGACGTATTATCTAGAGCTATTTTGGAATTTTTAAAGAATAAGGAAAAAAATTAGAACCCTTGCTTACACTACTTATTGGTTGACAAATTGGACGTTTTCTAATTGAAAACAAAAAAAAAAAAAACTTAAATTTAATTCAGAAGTTTGTGTAGTTTAAAAGGTGCCAGAGACTGTTTATGTTTTAGGGTCTAGAATAGACATAAGTTGTACTTATTGAACTTCTTTTAAAAGTAATTTTATTTTTAGTAAATTATTTATATACATATTTAGTTTTAGCATATTTTTTTTTTTAATAAATTTTACATTCATATATTATTAAATAAAAATTAATAAGGCTCATGTTTTCAATTTTAAAAATAATGTTTTGAACTGGTTCCATAAACTAAAGTTTAACTAAGAGTGTATAAAAAAAAGTAATCTTTAATTCCCGAAAATAGTTTTGGAGTTCAATTTTTGCTTACAAAATGTATATTTATAAGAGTTTGATAGAATTCAATAATGGATCTTTCTAACAAAACTTGGTGTAGCTAAAATTATGTTCACAAATTCCTGTTGGATTGGCATTATCTAAAAACAATTTAATGAAACTTGGTTTGGTTCTTGAATTTGTAAGAAATTTATGCGGTTCAAAGCAACTTTCTAAAAGGAGCCCATTTTTTTAATTATGGGCTAATTCCAACTTCCATGAAAATCATTTCTATTTAAACCCAAATTTTATATCAAAATTATTATAACTTTTTCTTTCTCCAAATACAGGTCATGTGTTTGAAACCACCACTATGTGCCACTAAATCAGATGTGGATTTTACCATCAATATCTTGCATCAAATATTCGGTAAACATTATTTAAAGGCTCCAAGAAGTTGGCGACAATATGATTTGAAATAAATAAATACAACGATATATACAATTTGTTATTAATTTGTTTAGAATTTATATCATATAATATATATGTATACTTTTTGTATTATACATTTTTTTTATTAAAAAATATAAGCTTAGATAAGAAAATAAAAAGCTATAGATTTAAAAAGATTTCTTAAATATTTTAGATTTAAGGATATTTTTTTGTTTAAGTGTGTGTTAAAGAGGCACAGCAGTTTTTTTAATTGTATTCTTGTTAGTTTTTAAAGTATGAGCGTTTTAATATTAAAAAAAATAATATAACAAAAAATAAATGCCAAAACTAAAAATTAATTAAAAACAACAAATATTTTTCAAAAAAAAAAAAATTGGAAAAATATTGTTAACAATGTTATTAAACCAATAACATGATTTAATTTATATAATATTAAAATCTTACAATTATATTTAAAATAAAGTTAAAACAAATTTTTTATAAATATACATAACTAATATTTTATAACTAATACAATATTTAATTCATTGTACATAATATTTTCTGTCATGTTTTATTTTTATATTTTTAAAGCTTTTTAAAAATAAGCAAGTTTTAAATAAATGCTTTTTTTAAAAACGTTTTTGTTTTAAAAATGTAAAACATATTTAAAAACAAAAAAATTATATTAAAAAAAAATATTAATAAAAAATATATTTTTTCGGTTTTATTTTCTGTTAGTTTAGTTTCTGTTTTATAAAGATTTATAATTTAATAGCATAATTATATTACCGCAGTCTTGCTACACTTGTATATCGATTAATTTGCCATCGCTGCTTATATCGGTGAGCAGAGTTTCCGATAATTCTTTGCGAGCTTTTTGTACTACCCAAAACATTAAGGCAACGCCACAAATAACCTGTAATTAGATATTAATATACAAAAAACAAAATTGGAATAAATAATTATTTTACATTTGCTTTATTTTTTTTTTTTTGGTTTTCTTTAAAACTTAAAATTTTTTGGCTAACTTCATGTGTAAGTTATAATTCCAGGGTATCACTTTTTTTTTTTTTTTTTTTTTTTTTTGAGCCTCATCCACAAGTCCTTGGTCGACCTAGACCTTCGTATAGGAATTTAGAATTTTCTCCAGAGTATATTGGTCTCCACCAGAAAAAAAACCTCTTGAGTTTTTTATGTTACAACACCAGTCACTCTTGAGTTTTTTCCTTGGTTCTCCACCAGATAAAACACGTCAAATTTTTGGTTACAAACGATTGCATATGGGGTGCGTTCGTAAATGCATCACTGCGCTGCATCAGTGATTTCAAATGGTTATATATTTATCAGTGAAGTCAATGTGGACCAAAAAATTGTGAAATACTCCACAAAAATAATAGTCACACAATAAAAAAAATTAAAATTATTCTTTTAACGCCATTAAAAAAAGTTTGCTTTTCTGATGCAGCGCAGTGATGCATTTACGAAAGTACCCATGGTTAAAGCTGAAACCGCAAGAACTGTAACTCATTATGTACAGTTATGTGACGCCACGCCGCTAGCCATCACGAGGTGAAACGCAAAACGCACGAAAGCAAACACGGCTTTAAAAGATAACGACAAAGACACGCGAGCTGTACACAGTTAACAGTTAACAAAAATTATAAATAATTACTAAAGCATATGTTAAGGGCTAAATAACAACGAACACAAATGAAATACAGTAAAAATAAAATTTCAAAATTATGCGAAAAGCTATCATGCCTTTTATTTTGAACTAATTTTGATCTTCGACTGCATTACTGCAAAAGCATTATTGTATATTTTATTTGATTTATTCACAACAGTACATCTCTATTAGCTGGCACTTTTAATAAAAAACATTTGTATACAAATTCAAAAAATAAAATTAATGTGATCACGACGGAATTATGGTTATAGACACCACTACGTACATAAGAAAATCCCAAGCATATTAAAATTGGCAAAAGTTTTGTGTTCAGGGAAGGGATCGTACCAACTTAGCCTTTTAAATGAAGCAAGATTTCCTGTTATATGGTCCATTCAATCAGTCACATTTTTGACAACTTTTTCCACTAATTCTGGACGTATGGCGTCAATGGTGGCTTGAATATTGGCGTACAATGCTTAATAAGTTGCTGGTTTGTCGACATAAGCCAAAGACTAAACATAGCTCCATAAAAAGCAATCCAGAGGCGTTAAATCGTACGAACGAGGGGGACAGTGGACAGTTCTGGAAACAAAGTCAACGAATTGATTTTGCAATAAATCGATTGTTAGTTGCATGGCTCCATAGCGCTGGCCAATCACCGTAAACGCAGCTCTTTGTTAATTTCGAAAGTGCGTGAAGGCCGCACCAAACAGACAATTTGCAATAGTGATTCGTTAACGGCTTGAGGATTGCCTTCGCTACAAAAACGCCAATTTGGATTATTCACGTAGCTATTTAACCAAAAATGACCTTCGTTAAATGGACAAAGAGCTCTATGATTTTTTTTTTAAGTAAATTTCCACAATTTGGAAGCGTTGTTCTAGCGTTAAACCCTTAATGATGATTTGCCAAACCCTACAGCCATAACTAAACAAGACCGGTAAGCGGAACGTTTTGTTTAGCCTAGCTTTTACGCTGATATACCACACATAAACAAGAGCGTCAACGTTGTGTCACGAACGGTAGTGTTAACTTTCTTGTTTAATGACACCCACATAATAAAATTGAAAAATGGCGATAAAACTGCTTGATTGACCTAAAAATAGCTAAATTTATATTATTTAGTAACAATAGCGGACAACTCCACTATTAAACTCGCTTTCAAAATCGTATTTTCCAATTGCAAAGCGTTGACGTCGCGCTATTTCGGTATCGACGTACGATTTGTATGGGCATGAGAATTTTTAACAGCTAGAAAACGCATTCCTCTCAAGCTAACATAGGGCTGCTACTGAACAGATATGTCAACACAGTTTGACATTCTCAGCTGTCAAACAATACTGCCCTCCTAAGAAAGAAAGTCACATCTCCATTTTAGAAGTTTTGAGCAAGGTAGGAAAAAAGTCTACTCGCAGGCACAATTCGAGCCAACTCTCTCGTTTTAAAATTTGTGCTCGCGAATTTTATATTTGAATTGTGCTCGCGAGTAAACTTTTTCCTACCTTGCTCAAAACTACAAAAATGGAGATGTGACTTTCTTTCATAGGAGGGCAGAATAGTTATCGATATCGAAAGTTCTCATGAAGCTAAAAAAACACTCGATACATAAGTAAGTTTTGAAAAAGGTCCAAAATCCATGAGGTTGGACTGTCTGCCTTAAAAATTTTTATTTTTCGATTTTAAATTAGAAATTTGTAATAAAATTTAAATTAAAATTTTTTTAGATTTAAAGTTTTTGATTCAAAACAGACAAAAATATGAAGTATATTTTAAGGCTGTCTAAAAAATATATATTAAGTACTTTTTCTTACTTTTAAGTACAAAATATTGCCCGTTATGATTTCGAAGATAATGTTATGTACTAATTTCATTAAAACATACGCTTTGGAGTGTGTAAATTAATTTGCATAAATAACAATGGTATTATTTGTTAAAGAAATAAAAAAAAACTAATAATAATGTTGTTGTTAATTCGTTATTTTTTCTCGTTTTTTCTAGCACAACACATGTGAAGCACTAAATTAAGTAGTTACGTTTTTGTTGTTGATGTCTTTTTTTATATTAATTCATTTAAAATGAATTACAAAAAAATTGTTCAATAAGCAGACTTATTACAGACATTTTGAAGTTAATAATTTAAACATTATTTTTATAACTAATAAGTAAGTACAAAAAATTGTTTGAAAAAAAGTCAAACTTACCTCAACACCAAAACTAATATAACCCGTTAACGCCGTCCCATGATTATTAAGGACTTCATGCATTGATCTTAACGTCGAACCCAAATAAACATTAATAAGTTGAGCTGGTAAAAGACCCAAAAATGTAGCAGTATGATAAACTTTTGAGTTAATTGAACTGACCTGTAAAGAGGGAAATTAAAAAGAAGGAAGAGAATGAATATAAATTATAAAAGGGCTGGTAAAGCTTAACAAATTGATTATACGAATGTATGTCTAATTTACTTTACTTTTGTATTAACTTAAATATAAATGTGTATAATTTAACGTTTACCGGCCAATTTCACCAATTTCAGTTACAACTAACTATTATAAGCCAAAACTAAAACAACTAATACTAACTATTACTTTAACTTCCAGATAACAATATGTTCTTGACAGTTATAACTGATAGATAATTATAACTGAACTTGGTGAAATTGGCCGTAAATAAGTTATTGTTATTTGGGTTTTTGATTGTGTGTGGAGGAGTATTTCAAATAAATAAAAAAGAACTAACGACAGTAAAACACCTTTTTGGTATTCCCACTGTCTGTATAAAGTTAATAAACATTTCCTAGAGCTGATTAGTATTATTAACGTGTAAAAACAACAATAAAAAGAATTTATAGTAAAATCTTAGAGTTAAGCCGAATATTTCAAGCGCTTTTTTTGGAAATATCAAAATAATAAGAAAATATTAAAACAGATGGAAAAATAAGTTTTTCTTATGGTGTTTTCTTTTCTACAAAAAAAAAAAATACCACCCTGTTAACAGGTGCAACCCTGCAATTTGTTATTTGAGTTATGATAACATGAAATGTCCAGTTTTCAACAGCTGACAAAAAATGTGTTCTTCAAAATATAAAAATGGCTGTGGTAATATCCAAGGTATATTTACACAAGGTAAACTCGTTGGCCCATATATTTGTCAGCTGTTTACCCCTAGTTGGAACCCAAACGTCAAATTTCGTGTATATGAGCCAAAATTTGTACAAGTGTGCGTTAAATTGTTTTTGTTTTATATGATGACAATTTTGACAACTCGGTTCTTTTTATAGAGCAGCATGTCTACACTCCCAGATGAGTCTACCTTGTGTAAATATACCTTGGTAATATCCATATTTTTAACTTTTTGTCTTAAAATGTTTGAACATTTTCTTTAGTTTGTTTTTCATTAGATATGTAAACAAGAATATACCTTTGCCAGATTGCCGAAGTTTTTAAGATTTTTTGATTAGACGATTTTTTTAGAACAATTTTATAACACCGTATCCACTTGAATTTTATATTACTGACAACCTACCATTAACAATGTAATGCTTTTTATGTTTTTTTTTACTTTAAAATAATAGAAAAAATAACTAAAGGTTGTTTTTTATAGAATGGCACAAGTTTAAATCCTAATAAAACAAGTAAATATATTTTTAATATCAATTAACCGGGCTTATTTGAAAAGAAAATTTTATGGAATTAATGTTTAAGTATGATTTTTGCCATCTGGCGCGTAGAAGGCGCAATCAGGAACACCAATTTTCAACAACTGACCATCATCGTTTTTTAAGACAATGACTCCACTCCGCCAGCCCATAGACGCACCAAACAGTAATTTTCTGTGGATGCAATGGGGTTTCGACAAAAGCTTGTGAATTCTCCTCACTCCAAATTCGACAATTCTGTTTATTTACGTACCCATTCAACCAGAAATGGGCTTCATCGGAAAATAAAATTTTGAATGCAAATTCAAAATCAATATCAGTTTGTGCTTCAGCCCATTGGCCGAACTATTTTGATTAAAAATTTCAAAAATATCGTTACACTATCAATCATAATGTTTCGCAGCAAATTTTTCATAATTTGGACGGGGATTTATGACGTAAGCTCTACTTGCAAGTAATTACTTGCATATGCAAATGTAGGGTAAATACACCTAAGATTAAACTTCACTTAAATTTTACCAACAACGAATTAGCTTTTATACCTAATCGCTACTAGCAGCATTACATTACACCAATTAATAAAGTACTTTATTGTATATCCACAGTACGAGTGCGGGTCAAATAGTCCGTGACTTGTCTTAATTTTTTTAACGTAGTCTTCTTTGAGCTCTATCTAGACAAAGTGTTTCTCCAAATTTGTTTATCCCGTCCAGAGAGTAAGATATGTCAAATTATCAAAATACATAAATAAAAAAATGAAGTTCAAACGTAGCAGGTTCGTTAGGAACAAATGTAAACGTTTCGTTTTCCATCTCTGTTTGAAGCAATACATTTTTGACACAAAAAGCACTTTATTCAACGCATATAAAAACTGGTGATTTTACCGATCAGCATTACACACTAAATTTTGTTGTTGTTACAGTTGTTCTTTAATATTCTCCCTTACAAACCTGCTTCGTATTAAAGGAATGCCGTGGCTCTTCAAATGTTGTATTTATACCATTCACCACATGTGGAAAGGGTATATATAAGTGTGTCATTTCGTTTGTGATTATTACAATATTAGATCCTTATAAGGAGTTAAGTTGATTTAACGATGAGCGTCTGTCTGTTGAAATGGGGTTTCCAAAGACCCCAGAAATGATATGTCACATATGCTCCGTTTAATTGGGATTGGTGAATTGGGTGTGGCACATATTGTACAAATACAACGGTAAGAGCCAAAGTTTTAAAATAAGGGACAAGCACCTTGTTTATCAACACACAACAGCCTACAAAATATGGGCGGGATTCTAGAGGTCGACGTGACACAAAATAGATTTTTTTATATCTAAAGAACGGTATGGCGAAGGGTTTATAAGATTCGGCATAGCGGAATGTAGCACCCTTTTTTTATAAAACTTATAAGAATTTATTCACTCTCCTTACCAGTTGTCTTATTGCGTAGTTCTTACTTTTTAAAACGTACCATAAGTGCTTTGCGAAATAAGAAATTTTTTTACTGGGTTTGTATTTGTTTGCGAGATCATTTCATCGTTGGAGTCAAATATCTTTCCACAAAGCCATTTCTTTTAGTTTTGAAATAAGAAATAGTCACTCGGAGCTATGTTTGGAGAATAGGGCAGATGTGGAAGTGATTCATAGCCTAATTCAAAGATTTGCAATGGAATACTTAATGAGAACTCGAAATTTACTTTTTTCCATGTTCTTCTTAAATCAATGATAAGAGATGTAGCTTATTTAAATTTGGTAGGAGTCAAGCGAGATATGGCTGTTGACAGAAATAGTGTTGCATACTCAGTTAAGAGGCGGGATTTTCAAAAAGTCACGTACTTTTGGAACCTCCCTCGCAATTTGCATATGCTCGTTTGTGCTCTTTAGTAAAATAAAAATTTGTTTAAATGGGAAAATCCCCTGTAAAAGTAATGAGTTATTGTAGTTAAAAGATAAGTTAGTTACAAAATACGTCCGTGAAAGTTTGTGATTTAATACGGTGATAGGATTTATGAAGCCCAGAATGTTTTTTCCTTTTTTTTTAATTTACTAAAAATATTTGTGTAAAGTTTCAACTTTACACCTTTCTACAACCAACAAAAAGAGTTAAGCTCAAAATCAAGTACCTATTTATGGTAAAAACTTTTTATTGAAAATTAGTTCAAAAGTACTCCATCTACAAGTTTGGGTGTTTAATTTGTAAATATTTATTAAATTTAATACATATGTACTTTCATTTACTATGTATAATTTTTTTATAATTGCCACACAATTCTGTTGACTTTTGAGTTCGTATTTATAGTTTCAATTTTAAATTGCAATTCATGACCACAATAACCTCATATTTTATATAGTTTATGTAAAAATTTATACGCGTATGACATATTAAATTATTGTTAAGTTTAGTACACAGTGAGTTGGCCTCAGAATTTAAAAAAAAATTAAATTTTTTTATCAAAATATGCTTCAATAAAGTGGAATGTGTACTATAAACTATAAAAAAAATCAGCAAAAATGCTTTTTTGACTGAAATATGCAAAAAAAAGGTGCGATTTGAAAATATGCAAAAATATGAATATTTGGATCAGTATACTGTTTCTTCCTCCATTGGTTACAGAAGGAAAAAAAGGCAATAGAATATTAACCGTTGCCCTTGTAATTACCAAATAAATATTTTAGGCTTTTATTTTATGATCGTATCTGTAAAAAAACGGTTTTTTGGAAGAGTACACTTGTACGTGGTCTAGTAAAAAATTGGCCGATTATCCTCATTTTCCATGTACATATGTATGTAAAGGGTGATTTTTTATGAATTAAGTTTTTCAGGCTGGCAGCACTGGTTGGTAATTGTGTCCAAACTACATCTGTGAAAGTGAAAAGTGTTCAGTATACTCTGCCATTTCATCATGGAGAAACTCACAAACGAGCAACGACTGCAAATCGTTGAAATTTATTATCGAAATTCGTGCTCTGTGAGAAATGTTTTATCGAAAAATTGTGTTCAGCGATGAGGCTCATTTCTGGCTAAATGGATACGTAAACAAGCAAAACTGCCGCATCTGGGGTGAAGAACAGCCACGTGCCGTACAATAGTTACCGATGCATCCCGAAAAAATTACAGTTTGGGGTGGTTTATGGACTGATGGCATCATCAATCCATTTTTCTTCAAAGACGACCGTGAAAGAAACGTTACCGTCAACGGCGAACGATATCGAGCCATGATACGCGACTTTTTTTGCCCCAATTGGCTGTGTTGGACTTGGTTAATATGTGGTTTCAACAAGATGGTGCCAGATGCCACACAGCTCGTGAAACAATGGATATATTGAAGGATGAATTTGGTAAGCAGTTTATCTCTCGAAATGGCCCTGTGAGTTGGCCGCCAAGATCATGTGATTTGACGCCTCTTGACTATTTCTTGTGGGGTTATGTGAATTCGTTGGTCTATGTGGACAATCCGAACACGATTGAAGCCTTAGAGTATAACATAACACGTGTTATTCATGGAATACAGGCCGAAATGCTTGAAAAAGGGGTGCAAAATTGGACCTTACGAATGGACCATTTGAACCGGAGCCGCAGGCAATATTAACATGAAGTTATTTTTAAAAAATAAATGGCAAAGACCAATTTATCGATTCCAATAAAAATGTTGAATATATGATGGAAATTTGAGTGTTTTATTAGGTTTTTAAAAAAACTACGCTTAAAAAATCCCCATTATATAAAAAGAGTTTACAAATTTATGTTCATAAGTTGAGTTCCAAAATTGTTTCGATTAAAAGTAACGTGTGTTTACTTTAGAAAAAAATGTCAACAAAGCATCAACAAAATCATTGATGCAGTTTTCATGCTTACGAACGTACCTAAAACTACAATAGTATTGAATTTTCTATACTGCACACACTAATCCCAACAACAAGAAATCAGTATAATTAAACAAAGGTATTAAGTGCGAAGCATAAATAAAACCTTGTTGTCAGAAAAAGAAAGAGGGAAATGAAAAAACAAATAAGAAAGTATTGTCGGTCAAGCCCGACCGTCTGATTTTCTATACCACAGTATTTAAAAATAAATTTTCATAGTGACAGTGTGCCCTATTTGGGACCTATGTGCTGATGTGATGCTATGAGGTTAACTGCCTGTTTTTAGAAAATTAAAACAAGTGAGTGAGTGAGAAATTATATTGAAAACAACAATAAAAAACGAAAATTTGTTTTTGTTTTTAATATAATTTCTCACTAATATTACTTAGATATTTTCATCTTTATGAGATTTATTTGCCATTAAGGTATACGAAAAGGTAGATCTAGCTAGGACAATACTTTAAGCTGTAACAAACATAAGCACAAACGCATAATACCGCCTCCACTACTGTGGGTATAAAAAAACAAGGAAACAAAATTAGTATTTAAATCAAAATGATTTCAACTAAACTGATTTCTTTCTTTGATTTCAAAATGAAATCTTGTCAAAATTACAATATTTTTTGATTGCAATCATTTTCAAATAATTCTTTTTAGAAATCATTGAATGCAATTTATGTAATTGTTATCACATTTTTATTCAGATCATGCGATTTTAGCCAATTCCACTGAAATGGCAACTATAGTGAAAGTACATACAACAAAATAATATACCTACACTTGGAATCAAGCGATCGCAAACAAAAATTGACATTGTTTGCAGACTCCGCTTTATAGCTAGAAGAAGTAGTTTTATTTGAAGTAAGCGAGGATTTTGATTCTGATTTAATTTTGATTGCAATTAAAGTATTGCAATCAAATCGATTGCCAAAAATTAGTATAAGAATTGATTTAACTTTTTTATAATGTTGAGTTCATGATATTAAATTGATATCATAAAATCAATTTTGTAATTTAGAATGCAATCAGAAAAATAGCACTCATTAACGCGAATTAAATCGATTGCAATCTTTTACAGTTCTGATATTTACATACAATGTAAATAAACAGTAAAAGTGAAAAATTTAAATCAATATGTTTGATGGTCGTACAAATAAAAATTTAAAGAAAAAAGTATGTATATAAACGTCTTGTTCTAATATTGATACTGCTTAAACTATCACACAAGTCTTACGTATTCCATAATATGTACTTTGTGAGATAGAAATCTAATGAGTTTTGTTGCGATTGTCAAAATATCGAAAGTAACATTACAGTTTGTAGTCACACATGAACATGCTTATATTAAAATGCAACCCTTATCAAATGATAAGTATTATTGTTTTGAAAAATTAAAAAAAACGTTGAAGTCGTATAGGATGTCAAATTGTTTTTGATAATACTTGTCAATTTCATGACACATTGCATTAACACCTTCTCATATTACTTAAGTTTTTGACTTGTATTTATACAAAGTATAATAGTGTAAACTAGCCTTTAGAACTTAGGAAAAAGGCAGTAAAGTGTAAAAATTAAAATCCGGAAAAACTGAAGGTTAAATTTTTTATTTTGTTAATTATTTAATATCTATATTTGACAAACTTAAAAAAATACTCTTCGTTTAAACTAACGTTTTTAATGATTTATTTTATAATTAATGAGTAAAAAATTATTAAAGGATTTTATTGCCATCAAAATTAAAAAAAGGCAGTAAGTCAATTGTACGGTCTTCTCCCTTAGCACGGCAGTGTATGTACATTGTACAATAAAAATTCTATATACATACATATATATGTAAGTATATAAAAAAATACAACAACGTTAATGCAATAATTAACAAGTTTGAAAAAAATGTAGAAAATAATGATACCTGTTTTTTCTTTTTTTGTTTAGTTGTTATTTGCGTTAGTATGATTTCATAAAAAATACTTATTACTCTATAAAAGCGTTAAATTATACAACAAAAGTGTTAACATTAAAGTAGGTAATTTTGTTCTGGAAAACATAGAACACGACATTTATAGGTAATACTTGGTAAAACTTTGTTGGTCATAAAAATGATAAAGTAATAAAAACTCCAAAGTAATCTTACACTACGGGTGCCCCGATATGTTAGTTGGTAGCAGTGCTGCCAGACGATTTTTTGAAAAATACCTACGCATACTAAAAAAAATCCGATTTTTTCCTACACGTTGCAAAAATTTTTCCTACAAAAATCCCTAGAAAAAACAATAGTTATAAAAAAATAATTTCATTCGCATATGTTTAGTAAAGCTCTTACAACAAAAATAAGAAATAAAACTAAAAAAATGTATGTACTTTTAATTAAATTCAATGAAAAAAATAAGAGGTTTTTTAAAAAAAAAAAAAAAATTTAACCCCGTAGTTTTTAAGTAAACTTTTCATAGCAAATTTGCATTGTAAACCTTTATAAAAATAATATTATTTTTATGAATACGGCAGGTAATATTTATATGATAATTTTAATTTAATTCAAGTACAAAAGCAACAGGTTATTTTATAAATAATCGGCCATGTCATGGAAATTAAAGTCACGTGAAAATGAAATCGAACAAATTTTGAAAACTCTACTCTCCCGAATTCAAAGTTAAAAAAAATATTTCGTTTTATATTCATGTACTACTTTTAAATTAAGGAAAAGCTGCGATGATTTTAACAATTATTCAATTAAAATCTTCGTCGATTCCAATTTCACGTGATTTCGATTTCCATGACATGGCCGAATATATATGTATGTATTTTTTTGAACTGAATTTTCTAAAGTGACCATTAGTATATTTGAAATTAATGCAACCTCATTGATTGTTTTGCGAAAATTATCTTCTAATACAAATTAAACTGTAAGTTGTGTGGCTCAATTTGTTTCCCTTTCTGATGGTCTCTCTGCATCATCATTTGCATTGGGTAAGCAAACAAAGTCCGAACCAGTTTTGATAAATTTGGAAATACCACCACGCCATTATAGTTTTTACTTTTACCATTTTTTTTATCGAAAACTGTTCCAAATCCATGTTTCAAAACAAATTAGTTTCACAATTTCAGAAAATTAATGTTATGCGATTATGTATTCTACTCTCATTCAAAAGATCATTGAGGCTTAAGTTAAATTGTTAAGAAAATAGTTGAAATTTGTACTCATCTTTTCTTTGTCCAAAAATATGTTCTGGACTTAAGAATTCCATTTCTTTAAATATAAAATCATTATTAAAAATAAATTTTTTAGCATTCATTTCGTATACAATGCAATATGAGAAAAAATACCTACATTTTGGCGAATATAAAAAATCTGTCCGATTTTCCCTACGCTCCTATTTTTATAACAAAAAACCCTACATGTAGGGATTTTTCCCTACTTTTGGCAACACTGGTTGGTAGTAAGCTAGTCTATCAGAGTGATGGTTGAGGGCTCGATTCCAGAGTTAATTATCTCAACCGCGATTATCACATCAAAATCGAGATGATTTTATCGTCTGTGACTTTTAAATTTGTAACATTCATTAAATTATGTTTAATGAACCGGAATGTTTGCTTCGCATTGTAGATCTTAAAATTTGCAATAATTCCTTGATCCAGTGGCTGTATTAACGATTTTAAATCTATTTATATATTCGCAATTAATTTGATTGCAGACAATTTTGTTTTTTAACAAACACGTTTAGTTCAAAACGAGACTCATCGCCATGTGCGCCATAAAAATCAAAAAGTCGTCTTAACGTTGTAGTTCTATCCGACTAATGTACATAAATGACGATGTAGAAAAGTGATGAAAATTGGTGTTAAATGGTTCATAAAGGTCGATTCACCCATGTTGTCCGGGCATTTTTTGCATGTACATATTTTGACCTTTGTCTTTTTAAGAGCGAGAAGATTTTTTTACGAACAACTTTCAGCCAATAGGTTAAATTTTTTTACACATTGTTCTTTTTTTGTGAAATTTCTTTGTGAGTGGTAATCTTTTTGTCGTCCGTTATTAACACACCGTCTTTAAAAATAATTGAAAATATGTAGTTGGACAAAAAAAAAAAAAAAAACAAAGCAAAATGCACTTAATTCTGTTTTTACGCAATAGATACAATCCTCGAAAACTCACGTAAAAAATGGTGTCAAAGATGGAGCATCCATATAAAATGAGAGAATTGGTTCAACATGCTTTTACACGTATTTTATTTAAATAAAAAAAAAACAGAAAAAAACAATAAAAACAAACTGTTACAGTCCAGAATAGAAAAATTTTTCACGCGTCTGTAATTTTTAAATAAGTATTATTCATTAAATTATGTTTAATGTAACGGAATGTTTTCTTCACATAGTGTAGATCTTAAAAGTTGCAATAATTCCTTGATCCAGTAGCTGTATGTATTAACGATGTTGAATTTGAAGGCGGAAATCAAAATTTGGCATTTGAATGCTCTAAATGTTTATACCTGATGCACTTTCTTTAATCAACAGGACTTTAAAGTCAAGGCGCTTATTATTATCATAAAGCGCAGAACTTCTGGTACAAAATATTCATGAAACCATTCGGTAAAAAAATCCGTTGTTACCTACCTAGTCGCTGAAGTATTAACACCTTTTTAAACTAATATATTTTGTGGATTTGCTAGACAAATCTTTCAAAATTAGTGAATCGTGCTACCGAAAACTCAAAAGAAAAGAAATGTTGTCCGGACAACATGGGTGAATCCACCATAAGTTTTCGAATGTTAGATTTTAACTATAATTTTTTTCGATTTAAAACTAAACGTTTAAAAATTAAGATGGCTCTCTCGACGTATTTTATTTACGAAGAAAACTGCCAAAAGAAATTTGAAGTAAAAAATTTGCAAAACGCAAAAAGAACTTGGACTGTCGTCATTCGTAGTAACTTTATTAATAATTTTTGACGATTTAAAATAATTTTTAAAAAATAGATTATACTCAAAAAAAAAAAAAAAAAAAATATAGAAGAAAATGACTCCTTATGGCTCAAAAATGAAATTATTATTTTGAATTTATTTTTCTGCTCATATTATACAAAATAAATGTATCTGTCATTTTCCGAAAGATTAACTTTAATTTTCTTTATACTAACAAAAATATACTACTTTTTTGTTACCCGTAATAAATGAATTCAAACACAAAAAACTTTTAACTTTTTATAATTTAACGACCGTTACTTTTTAAAAAAAAATTTTTTTTTTAACCAATTTCTTTGGTTTGAAAATAAATCCATTCCTTACGGCCGGTTTTTAGAAAACGTAAACAAGTGAGTGCGTGAGAAATTATATTGAAAACAAAAACAAATTTTCGTTTTTTATCGTTGTTTTCAATATTATTTCTCACTCACTCACTTGCTTACGTTTTCTAAAAACAGACAGTTAAACAAAACAATTTAAAGAATTTAATCAGGGCCCAAATCGTCGCAGTCGTGATCGAGTGACTTTGATCGAAATTTTTCTTTTTGAGATTATGTCATTCGATAACGAGAAGCCGATCGAATGATTTTACTCGAAATGTCATTCGATAGGTTAAGAGCTTTCGTAAAAACATTTAATTGTTTTTTTACAAACAATTTACACACTTTTTGGGAATAATTATTAGATTTCTTTAACAAATTTCCCCTAATTTAGCAATTTTTACAGAATTTTTTCCATTCCTTAAATTTTTTTGTACTTTTAATCAATTTTATGGCTTGTTCGAATTATTAAAAATTTTCGCTATTTTTGCAAAAAAAATTTTTTTTGTTAATTGTTGACATTTTGTTTTTTTAACCGATTTGAAATAAATTTTAGGGTTTGTTTCCAAGTTTGCGATTATTTGCAAATTTTAGCCAGGTTCGCTATAGCAGCGATTTTTTCTGTAAGTTTTCTGATTCTATACAGCTTAAACAATTTTTAATAAATACTAGACTTTGCTTTCATGCCGCTGTTTGCAAATTTCCACTAATTTAAAATTTTTGATCGATTTTTTACCATTCCTTGTAATTTTAGGGACTTTTAATCAATTTAATGGCTTGTTTGATATGTTAAAAACTTTCGCGAATTTTCGCTATTTTTGCAAATTTTCTGAATTTTTAAAATGTTTTCCGAATTTTTGCGTTGCTTTGTTGCTCTTTTTGGCAAGCGCCGCCGCTATAAAAAAGCCACATAAATAAACCGAAGTCACCTATTTTATAGGGCACTATCAAAACTGTTGATTTAAATGCGGCGAAAAGTGCAATGTCTTATGCCATTAATATACAAGCACAAAAATCTATTACATTTTTTAAACAAATTTCGATACGAAAGCTTTCGAATGCCGAAATCCCGTTTTTGATACGTCACGAAGTTTAATTCGATACGAAAGTTCATTCGATCACGTGTGCGACGATTTGGGCCCAGATATTTTACTTGACATATCCTGTGCAAAATTTTAAAATACATGATGTTTGTTTCCGGCATTTGAAAACAGGACATTTATAAAGTAACGACTGTTACTTTTTTAATGGTCAAAAAAAGTATTGAAATTACATTTTTATGAATTCTTTCGATTGCTACCTTTGCTTGAACTTTCGTAAGTCCAAAATGGAGCAATCCTCGTGGCATATTTGGGTAGGTTGGAATTTTATTTAAAAAATTTCTGAAAATCGGTAACGACCGTTACTTTGGAAACACCCATATATAAAAATAACGTATAAACTTACAAAATGATGAATTTGTGATCAAACTGTCTTTGAATTTAAAATTGAAATTAGATTTCTAAGAGCAGACAATATTTTTTTTTAATTAATTAAGGGCTACGAAATATGAAAATTAAGTTTCAAAATATAAAGCAGAATTCATTTTTAACGTTTTTTCATTTTATTATATGTACATATGTATAAACTGTATAAATTGTCCCATTTTTGCTTTTATTTACACAATTGTTCATTTAAAACCCATAAAATAAAGAAAAAATAAACAAAAAATTTAAATATACAAAAGTAATATTGACAGTTATTTACCTTAAATCTTTAAATAAACAAAGTTATAAGAAATATAAAAAAAGTATCTTAGTAGAAAACAGGAAATTCATATATGGCATAGTAAACAATTCGCCAATAAAACAAATTTAAGCAAAAGTTAAACAAAATTTAATAAAATATAACTTGAGAAATATGTTAAAAAATTTAATACCGTAGCGAAACTTTTATTTTTCACTATTATAAAATAGATTAAAACACTTTAAAAACAATGGCCCATATTCATAGTCAAAAATAAAGTTGACTTTTTCTAAAGAACACTTTAGAACAATGTTATTGACATCCATTTAAAGCCGGTTTTAACTTAAAGTCGACTTCATTTTGACTATGAATATGGGCCAATGAAATTGATATTGCGATTTAAATAATTGAAATCATATATAACAAAATTACGATAGATTTGATTTAGGCGAAGTTCACTTTACGCTTCCTATTTTGTATTTATCACTTGCGAAATTGTTTAATTGAGATTCATTATAAACTATGATTTCAAAATTTTTAAAGTTGAAATGATGTGTTACTAATGGCTTAATATACTTCCATTTAGAAACATTTTTCAAATTGGTCTTGGTGCAAAATCTTTTTAACCCATTAATGCTCTAAGAAAAGTCTGCAAAAAGGTTATCTAGCGACTCTGCAACACTCTTGGATTTAGAGGTAATATTAAAATATGAAAGAATCGAAGAAAGCTGAAATGTTGTACTAAATACATTTATATGTATTATATTTGCATTCAGGTAACCTTCCTATGACCGGCATATATTTTAAACATTCCACCAAATACCAAGTAAACGATATGACAGAGGAGATGTATAGAAGACTTTTGCTTAAAAACCAACAATCACGACACTGACGGCAGCTCGGATTCTGATTTGGAATATTTCGAAAATGATGGCCAAAATTTAGAAGATCAGCTCAAAAGTACTCTTAATGAAATACAAAATCCACAAAAAAAATTACATATTTCAAATTACAGAGATTAGGATTACTTGGATAAATTTTCACAAAGATTAGCAAAACTAAATGTCTTATACCAAACACTTTTAACCAGTGTTCGAAATAAACAGAACATTATTAAGCGTTCGGCTCACACAACCAGGAACGATATATATGTTTTTAGTGATTGTGTAGACGAACACAACCCTTAATACAGTTTGTAACTATTTTCAAGAAAGAGCCGAACATTATATAGTGTTCTGTTCTTCCTTAAAAAACAGAACAATTGTAACGAAACTGTAGACAAACATTATATTTTAATGTTCTATAATGTTTCTTTTTTTACTTTGAAATGAACAAACAAAAAATTTTAGCAACGACCGCAGCATGAACAGCTTGTGTGTGTATATGTTTTGTTTGTGTAAAATTATTTTGCTGGCTTTTTGTTTTTTTCGTATGTGTATTTTGTTTTTGTAAAAAACGCACAACAGCTGAAACGAAGTTTGTGGTTAAAAAAAAAACCGAACGGATTTAAATTTTATCTTTTTTTTGTTGAGTTGGATAAGAACAGTATTATTTTTGTGTTCGAAAGATGACAAACAGAAAACGTTATTTTTTTATTATAATTTTTTACACAAACACTATTAGCGTTTGTGTTTTCCACAAATCTACCGAGCCGAACACTAAGGAGCGATATTTAGTGTTCATGGTCACTCCCGAAATCGATCCACTAAGACCGGATTTTTCGAAATTCGAATGTTTAGGGGGTCAAAAAGGTAAAAACAAGAAAATTCGGTAACCTTATATCTCCAAAACTAAAAGAGATGCAAAATAAATGTAATACTTATCGTTGTTCTTTAGAAAAATAAGCGGACAGGTGTCTGGTACTTTTTTGAAATTCGGCCCTATTAAAATCTGAATTTTAGTACTTTTTTGCCACCCCATCTATCTTTTGAACCAATAAACATAGAAATAAAGTTAATACCACATTTGAAACTTATCAAAAATACGAATTTGGTACTTTTTCGAAATTTGAACATTTAAGGGGTGAAAATCGTAACTATTTTTGATCACATTTTCCTCCATTCATTGACATATTCGTACTAAATTATGGGCTGCCACTACAATACTGAAAGTTTTGATACATTAGGGGGGAAGATATAGTACTCAAAAAAGAAAATACGGGGAATTTGAAATTTTTCTTTAGCTTTTTGGTTCTACCAAAGTAGCGGGTTAAATGCTAGAATTTAAACAAGTTTAAACCTAGAAAAATAAACTTTGGCATGAAAATATGTCCACGAAGAAAAAGGAGACGCTTACGAAGTAGCGGGTATATGCTAGTTAATAATAATGAAATTTGTTCGTCAGTTTCTACACTTGACACTACGTAAACATTTAAAACAATGGGGATCTTAATTAATTAAAATCTTGGGAGGCGGGATTTTCTCAAACCCGAAAACGCCGGGATTTCGGGAACGGGATTTCCCATTTGGTGCTACACTTGACACTACGTAAACATTTAAAACAATGGGGATCTTAATTAATTAAAATCTTGGGAAGCGGGATTTTCTCAAACCCGAAAACGCCGGGATTTCGGGAACGGGATTTCCCATTTGGTACTACACTTGACACTACGTAAACATTTAAAACAATGGGGATCTAAATTTATTAAAATTTTGGGAAGCGGGATTTTCTCAAACCCGAAAACGCCGGGATTTCGGGAACGGGATTTCCCATTTGGCATCCCTAGGCAGCAGGCAGACATTATGAACAACATCAACCCGATTAAATAAGACTACCAAACTGTCCAGACATTAAAAAAACTAAAATGAAAATGCTAAATTAAATATTTTTTTTATAAATAGTATCTTTTTGTATGTATCTACTTGATACATACATACATATATAAAATATAAACTAAAATAATAGAAATGAAATACAAATAAATTCTATTTAGTATGGCTTTTTACGAGATTTTTTATTTGGTTTGTTGTTGGTGTTGTGAAATATCATTGGAATTTTATGTGTTTTTTTTTATTATTTTTGTAAAAACCACACAATACGATTTTTCTTTAAAAAATATATTAGCATAAATTTTAATATTTTTTTTACATAAGTTCAAATGAATTTTCAAACTTACCCCAAATATAGCATTTTGTATGCCAAATGGAATGGGCGTTAAACGAGTAAATAATACAACACGAAATGCTCTCGGTCCAGATATAACACGCAATATTGCGCGTCCAGTCTCATTTTTAATTAATCTGTAAAATACAAACACACAAAAAAGAAATGCAATTAACGATACAATTAATAAAAAAAAAAACAACAAATCAATTGAAAAAAGAAAACAGTTTATTAAAATTTATTCAATTGTTTTATATGTAGGCGTGTGTTCGGATCGCTCAAGGAGAAAAAGGGGTTCGATCTTTTGTGTCATAAAGCAAGCGAAGGGGATTTTTTTTTAGATAGATATTTTCAAATTTATAAATTTCTTCTTAAAAACTGCATGGTTTATATTAAATATTTTATTAAAAGCCTATTTTCTATTTAAGAGTTTTGTGTACAATTTATTCTATAAGAAGTTATTAAATTTAAGAAATACGTAAATAAATCAAAAATTTATTTTTTGTTAAAAAAAGTTTCAGTTTTAAAGGAAAGATACGGGATGGTATCAAAATCCCGAATTTTTTTAAATCCCTAATATCAAAATCCGAAAATCCCGAATTTTTAAATCCTAAATTTAAAAGTCCCGATATCAAATCGCTAGTTTAGAAACTTTAGTTAGAGAGCCCAATGTTTGTAATATTATTGAGGAGAAAATCCTAGCGCCCGGTCGATGGCCTTCTATGCAGAGAAGCTTAATTAGCGAAGGAGATGTTTGTTATACCATAGAAGAGAATATCTTTGCGCACGGCCGAAGGCCTTCAATGCAAAGAAACTACTGATTCGAGATTTTCAAATTCGGGAATTTGAGTTACATGCATATGAGCCCAACCCGAAAGATACTTTTTTATTTAAAAATGTATTTTTGTGAATTTAAAAGAACTTTTACATTTAACGTTTTATTTTCTAACAGCTCAACGTAAATAAGATCGGCTGGCTTTTATCATTTCAAAATTTCTCATTTTCATACAGTTTATATCAGCGCGAATTCACTTTACAGGTGGCGTTTAAAAAACAGCTGAACTACTTTTTTTCCTAGTTTAAAGAAGAAATGTCAAAACTTGCGTTTGTTTTTTGTTCTATCGACCAACTAGAGCAACAATAAAAAAACAATATTGTTTTCGGCGTAAAAGATGATGCAAAAAGAAATGCAAAAAGGGTAGCGTTCGAAGAAAGAGACAAAAAACGCAAAATCTTCCGTCTCGTAACATATGGCTGACTTCCAAAACGTTAATTGCTCTATGTTAAAACAAAGTATTATGTTTCATAACGCCACAAAACAATATATATACAATGCAAGCCCTTCCAAAACATCACTGTTAAGTATTAGTACGGCAGCTAAAAAGCAATCAGAGCATCGGTTTTAAAGTTGATGCTTTGTAACATTAACATTTTATTTTCAACAATACAGATCAATATTTTGCATTGCATCACTTACATTTCAAAACATTTAAATAAACAAAGCACATAGTTGCATTGTTTTGGTACTTTGTGCATGTACTTGGTTAGAATACAGTAGTAAAACTGTATACAAACTTTGGATAACCCTACAGATAATATTGGACTACGTGGTCCATTGTGGCTTAAATGGACTACTTACATCATGGTCCAATCTACTGTTATATGGACCATGTTATAAGAAACTAACATGCAGTGCTGCCAACAACTGCATGATATATACTTTTCTATAGTTTACACTATTACACATTGGTAGCCTGGATGGTGTCCATTATTAATTGTTTATTTAAAAGTGAAAGTTTGTGAAATTTGTGAAAAAAAGGTAAATAAATTAAAAATACCAAGTAAATATATTTAATAATAGCAATAATAGACTACAGGCACGCCATAAAAGGCGATTAGTAAAAAATGAAAAATGCTTAAACAACCGCTTTAGTGTACTCCATACTGTAATGACATGGAGTACTTTTAAAACTAACCCACTTTAGTACTCCATGGAGTAGTTTAGGGACTACTTCGGTGGGTTATATGGTCCCCTCTCCTAGGGCATCGTAATGTTAAACGGGCCACCTTTTACCCATATATTTGGAGTAGTTTTGGAGTACTCCTACTAATTTATGGACTACTCTTTAGATGCATGTATGGACTAGCCTCGTTATCTGCAGGGAAGTACGTTATATGACGCATCTGCATTCAATGATTACTAGCTTTTGAAACCATTTTTTCAAACGAAGTTGACATTAATTTGTACTCCCATTAATTTCTTTAAAATATGCTAATAAGTTTTTTTTTATTATTCGCTTATGTTTTAGTCTGATCAATTTGTTCTGAGGAGCCTTTACAAATCTTTATAGTGTATCCTGTTGCCACTCTTTTGTTATTCTAGTACAAATATATTTTTCGTTTCCTGTTTATTATTAAACGTAGCCACTCTCTTTTGTTAATTTTTCAGCTGGAAAAGGATGATTTTTTAAAGTTATTGCGTTGATAGCTCATTAAACTAATGATATGACATTTTTACATAATTTTCTATCAAATTTAGCAGAGTCCTATTTGAACATTTAATAATTTATAAGGAAAATGCTGGTAAGATTTCAAAAATCAACTTTTTAATGTCCATCCATTACAATAGATAAAGATGGTCCTTTATCAATAATTTGTATTGTGTTTTTTTTTTTATTAAATTCTGTATTGTTTCCTAATCCAAATTTATTTTAATAAATTTAATTTCCGTCAAATTATTTTTTATTAAGTTTATGAAGAATGTTAAACGGCAAAGATTTCTGAAAAGATAGTGTGGTTACTATCGAAACATGTCAAACCAACCTGTTCGTGAACGTGGGTTCAATTCCCCGGTCAGTCAACAATGAAAAATTATCAATAAAATTTAATTCAATTGATGATCGTTTATCTTATATCCAGATTTACTTTAGAAGTCGCCACTTATTTGCATTTAACAATCACGACTTAATTAATAGGAAAGCCACCTATTTTGCTTAGTCACCGTCCAGACTTTAAATTTTTTGAAATTCTGTTTTAAAATTGAAGATTATGAAGTTATAGTTTTGCAGTTTTTGGATTTTTATTTTGTCTTTACTCTTCTCCCTTTCTATATTTTATAGATAAATACAAATACACCTACAGGCAACTTCAAGTTAAAAAGTGTGAGAATAACAAAACAAAATTCCAGAATACATTAAACTCCTCCCGAATCTCACCAATAAACTCAACAATTGCTTCAGCAAAAATTGCAAGTCTGGACGATGATTGTTACGCCTCTTTTTAAAAACCCTTTAAAAAAGCTTTTATATCATCAAATAAACTATAACAATTGTTTTCAATCAGTAATTAAATTGGTTACGTATACAAAAATTAATGAAAACATTCATTTGTATAAAAATTCGTAAAGAGCCGCTTAATTTTTTTGTGGCAAATAATTTCTCATTGTATAGACGTCAACTTTTTTTATGGAAATAAATAAATGAAGAAACAATTCATTGTTCTAGTAAAGAAAATAAACTTAAATAAAATAATGAGTTAATAATAAGAAAACAATTAAGTGTTCTATATTCGGCTAAGCCGAATCTTAATCACCATAATGCGATAAGAACAGAAAGTTATCTAAATATCGTTCTTAAGATATAGATAAATAACTCTTTTTTGTGCCACACCTACTTGTACAAACCCGACCCATTTTGTCGGATGTTGTGTATTGATTACCAAGATGCTTGTACCTAATTTAGAAACTTTGACTCTTGCCGTTCTCCAGATATACATTAAAAAAAAAAACAGCCACAACGTGATTATGTAGACCGAGTAGGCTGAATTTTAGTAGCAAACAATTCCGAACGATATGTGACAAAATGTATAACTACCTAATCATATCTGTAGAAATTACAAACGGAATGACAAGCTTTCCACCCTTAAAAGTAAAATTTTACAAAAACTCATTGTCATTATTTTCAACCTAATTTTTTGACTTTAATTTAGTGCAGTACCATATATAACTATGACGAATAACTTTTAAAGACCATAAAACTCAGGAAAAAACATCGTTTTTTTAATATCAAACCAAAAACCACACGAAGTAGTTTTTAGTATGTACATATTTGGCATTCTATGGCCGTTGAGTAAAAATGACAATTAAAAAAATTCAATTTAATTTTTACACAAACTTTCAATATACATAGTTGCTAAATTGTGTTGCCACTAAATTTCCAGAATGTTTTGCTGTTTTATCCATAAAATTTCCTTGGTTTTATTTCCGGCTTTGCTATTAATCGTCTCTATTTTGGCGAATGTAAAGGGAGGTACCCATTATCGAGCATGAATGACACTTTTTAACTAATTCTCGCTTGTTTGACACTGTGGCCGCTAATTCCGTCAAGTTTTATGGTGTGTATCCCACTTAAACCCTAAGTAGATATAAAGTAATTTTATTTTATACAGCCGGTACTTGCTTTCAAAAGGCTGCCACCATTCGTTCAAGTTGAAATAGTTGGCGATTAGTCATGTCAATTTGATACCATTTAAAATAAAAAATGGTACCAATGTGTATGTGATATTCGAAGGTGGCACAATATATTGGCAACAATCAAAAGACTTTTGATTTTTATTGCACAACGAAAAGAAAGTGAAATGTGTTGGCAACATTATACAACGCTGTTTATGTTATTCCTATAGGTTATGTTCACCTTTTTATTGAATGAATAAAACCATTGTGCGTCTTGTGTGTATGGGCCGCTTAAAGAAAAATCATCAGTTTCAAATTGAGTTTATGCTCTGTTTTAAATGATCAGTTAGTTTTTGGCAAAAGTTCACCCTTTTATTAGAGTTAAAATTTCTTCCTACCGTCCTTAAAAATCTTAAGGGAATTTATTAACTCTAGTTTTTTTTATCATAAGCGAAGTTCGGTATAAAGAGCAAATGATCTTGGCAAAGGGTAAATATGAAAAATATCGTATGTCTTTTGTTTAATTTAACAACAAGGTACACAGAGCTAACGTTAAATTTTATAAAAGAGCTTTTTGCATTTGCTTTTTTGCAAGACCATTTTAACTAAATAATTTAACCCGGCTACAATAAATTTGTTGACTTTGTAATATGTACCTCAAAATATTTTATTTATAAAATTTTCTTTCGTTTTTTTTTTAATAATTAACTATTTAGCATTGAACTTGTCACAAATGTCATACTAATGTTGAGAAAAAGAAACGGAAAGAAATAAAAAATATAAATAAATAAAAAAAAACGTTCAGAAAATTTATAAAAATGCCTTATCATCAACAGCAAGTAACGTTAAATAAAATATCAATAAATATGCTATAAACTTAAATAATAAGAAAATTAAGCGAAGCTTGAAGTAGGCATACACGAATTTAAAATGAGCTAAAGTAAAAAAAAAACGTTGAACTCACAAGTTTTTCAAAATAATGTTAAAAATCCCGTAATAATTATGAATATAATAATATTTTTATAAAAAAAATCGATTTCAAAATTCATAGAAAAATATTAAATTTTACCAAAAATTATAAAAAGCGTCAAAAAAAAAACAGAAAAATAGAGATTTATGTTCGCGAAAATCACATAAGAAAAAAATCTCCAAAAATTCCTAATTTTACAAGTCATTAAAATTAAAAAAAAAATCGTCAAAACTTTTAATTTATTACATATTTATTATGATTCGAAAAAAACTCGCTGATTTTAAATAAAAAAACAAAACCGCTGACAAAAGTACAAATTTATAAAAACGACTAATTTTACAAAAAAATATTTGAATTTAAAAAAACGTCAAAAATAAAAAAAGCTCCATCTAAATTTATATTTGTTGATAACGCAAATTTTGCTTATACACTTAGTATAGCAAACAAATTGTTTTGTGTGCTTTTTCATTGCATTTATTCGTTTTATGTAATGGGCGCTTAAAATATATGCGACCACATCTGCCAGATTTGACGATTTATCGTCATTTTGACGATTTTGTAGAATAAAATTGACGATTTTTCACAAAATTTATCTGGCAGCTTCTTCTTACATATATTGACACTTGTTGCAGCCAACTTCACTTCTATTTTGAACGTTTTGCTTGCTTATTAAAATTTTGTAGAAGTCAAAATATTTTTGTGTTGAAATAAAGTTTCTTGTATAAATAACTAATTTTTATTTTTTTAATAAATATTAAAAAACTTGTTTATTGTTATATTTAGAAATGGATTTTGATCTCATATATTCATAAGACTTTTATGTACCTTATTTCATTCATACATATAATGTATGGTTATTGTTAAGTTTTGTTTTTTTTATGTGTACAAGTGAATTTTTATGTACTTTTTTGTTGTTTTAATAAATTTAAAAAAAAATGGTACCGTAAAGGTCCAAAAAGTACAATTTTTTTTGAGGTTGGTACAAAATTGAAAACCCCATTTAACATCCCTGATGCATACGCTTCTGTTTGTAAAAGTTTGTTGTATAGAAACAACAACAACACTACAAGAAGAAACATTTTGATTATTTACATGTTTAAAGAGTAAAATAAAAAGCAATAATTCCTATATTCTATTTGTTAAAATTATTAAGTTAAATACGTTAACTTTTCAAGATATAATAACTACGAACACCATATTGGGAATGCTGCTGGTGTCCTATAATTGAAAATTTTCTGTAAGCAAAGTGCGGAATACAACAGAAGTGAAAAATGTGCAACGGGTAAGTAAAATGATAATATTCTCTCTGGTTCTGTGGGGTAATTGTTTAGGTCAGAATCAATCTAATCTCACTATCGGATTATTTCAAGTACGAATCGAGATTAAATCAACTTTATAATACTTGTATCAAGCGCATTTTGAGATTGATTCAATCTTCGTTTTACTTAAATCAATCTCATTTTCGGATTATTTCAAGTACGAATTCAGGATTAAATATGGATAAATTAAGTATTTCGCACATGAATATCCGTACTTGAATCAAGCATTCTGTACTTGATTTAAGGAAATCCATACATACCGTACTATTGACACCGTTTCGGCTTGATTTAAGTTTGGATGGCTTGATTTGTTTTTTCAGTGTACAGGAATTATAAAAGATATTCAATATGAAATGTTGCTATCTGAACAAAAAGTCGTTAGAAAAAGAATTTTTAATATTATTAAAAATAATAATAAAAAACAATGTTAAAACTTAAAAAATTCTTCTACATATTTAAATAAAAAAACGCTTAAATTAAAAAAACTTAATAATAATTATAAATAGCAAATATTTAAATAAAAAGTCGCCTAAGCAAGGCAGGCAAATCTCTAACCCCCTTATGAAACAATTATAAAAAAATCGCTTAAAAACCTAGTTATAACCCTTAATTTTTAATGAATAAAGACTTAACGCCTGTTTTTCAAACCAAAATAAAAATTTTCGTTTAGAAATTTATATTGAAAAAAAACAAATTTGAGTTTTTTTATTGTTGTAAAAAAAGAAATAAAAAAATTTTTATTTTAGTTTAAAAAACAGGCAGTTAATTTTTCATTCTTGACTGACCGGAGGACCGAACCCCCGTTCACGGACAGGTCGATTTGACATGTTTCGATAGTAACCACACTATCTCCTCAGAATTCTATGCCGTTTAACACTCACTACCATTGCCCAAGGCTGGCAGTCAATGGTAGTCAAACATCAACCTTTAAACCTAATGGTATTTTAATTTGGTGGATCAAAAATTTGACTAATTGCATGTTGTTAAATTCCTTTCTTCAAAAAAATAATTTAATGAAAATTAAATTGGAGCCTGATTAAAATATAAAAACATCTAGTTTTCCTAGTAAAACTTTAACAAAATCGTTAAAAGAAGGACATTTTTTTAATTTTAACAAAAAATCGAAAAAAAGCATTAAAATGAAAAAATGTCTATAACCATTATAAAAAATCGCTTATTTCTAAAAAAAACCTTTATTAAAATCTAGCCATGCCTTCGGCGTTGCCCGCCCATTGTTAATTTTTGACTAACAATAGAGTCGGAGGGGCAAGGATTAAAAAAAAATATTAAGCCTATGTGTAAGATAGTTTCGGATAGGCAGAAATCGCCCATCTGCACCTTCATATTCTTAGCTTTTAAAAAAGTATAAACCCTGTGAGTTTTATTCATTCTGATCTATCTATGATTCAAATAACATCAAAATTGATTAAATATTTTCCGAGAGGCAGTAATTCTCCCTATGTCCCACTAGTTCCTAGTTAAACAAAAAATTATAAATCCTATATTTCCAATTTCAACAAAATCAGTTCAGCTATTTAGCCGATTAAGCGCAGCATATATCACTTTCGCATTCGGTCAGATAACGGTCCAGCGGAAAATAAACTGAAGGGGAATGGATGATGAACAGTGTACTTTAATGGATCTCTTCTAAAACGATAATTAATATGTTCTGAGTATAGAAGGTTTAGAGCACCTGAACCCTATCATAAACACTTTAGTGGAACCTTATATAGCGTATGTCTGTTAGGAGGTTCCATTCTTCGATTTGTTGAAAGCAAATTTTAAAATCGGACCGGCAGGTTTGTAGATTACCTTCTGCAAAAAAAACAAAAAAACAAACGTTACCTCTTAATAATGTTCGCACGAAGATGAATTCTTAAATTCGTAAAAAATATTGAATTTTACAACAAAACTTTATTTACAGAAAATTTAAATTTTCCTAAAATATGCTGAAATTAAAAAAATAAATGAACGCAAACTTTATAAAAATCCTTTAATTAAAACAATCGCTTTATTGGAAAAAAAAATCTAATCATAAAAAAATTTGCTAAAACTAAAACTTTTAATTTAATATAAAATTATGCTATTTTTTTAAATTTTTTATATTTTTGACGAGATAAAACATTTTTTTTAAAGCCAAGAGCAAGTTTTTTTTTGCATTTAAATTTAATATTCTAAAATTTTCGTTGGGAATTTATATTGAAAGCAACAACAAATTTAAGTTTTTTTTGTTGTTTAATTCCCAAACGAAAATTTTTATTTTATTTTCAAAAACAAGCAGTTCATTTTTTGTTACACTCAAAATTTGTTTTAAAATAATTATTTCCTGGTTCTATCAGTAAATTTTTTAAAAATTGACTAATTTTACTTCGTAATCAACAAATGATTTGTTTAATAAAATACTTTGTTGTCAAATTTTAAATAGCCATAAAAATAAATGTTTGCCTTTTGTATTATTTATTACTAAATGCTTTTTTATTAATTTAATAATTTTACTAAAGTGTAAAAAACGTGCTTGAGAAAAACGTTTTGACAAAAAAAATTTATCGTTTCAAAAAGAGGCCATAAAACAAACATAACCTTGAATTTTTAATTTTAAATAGGTCATGAGCCAATAAATAAGTTTTTATTATAATTTTGTGAATCAAAAAGGGGGAATTTTTTCTTAGTTTTTCTAAAGGAAAATTTTTAAAAAGTATAACATTTCAGCACAATGGTGACGACTATCACGACGATGTTTCTGTTGAAAATTGTGTCAATAAAACTAAAGATAATAAATACCCCATATTTTAAATTATTTATATGCTTATGGGTAAATGCTTGTAGCATGATTGCTGTCCGTCTGGCGGCCACTTGGACTGACGACCCAACTGTGTGTGTGTTTTCTTGTGCATTTGTTGTTGTTTTCTATTTAATATTTAAAATGCCTGTCCAATTGTCTTCAGGTTAAATAAGAATTTCTTTTTGCAAAAAAAATTAACAGTTTTGAAAAGGAAAATAGCAGTGCTGATAATATATGTATAATTTTAACAAATTTAGTACCGTTTAAATGTTTTCTGGGTATTATACGGGAACTCTGACAAGTTAACGGTTAGTGGTATTAAACTTATTCGCTATTTATAACAATATCGCTTTTAATTACGATATTTAAGGTGTTTAAGGATTTTTCAACTATGTAAAAGACAAAAAGGTAACTGATCTAGATGAAATACCCTTCAAAGTTTTAAAGCTAATTAATGGTGATAAAACGCTACAACTTGTAACGCTTTTTAAATGCACATTTAACTTAAATCAATATTTATCTCCGTACTGAACAAGAATAATGCAAGGAAATGCAGTGAATATAGTCAAATAAGTCGAAATCTAGGTTTACACGTTTCAACTTTTGATGCCTAACTCTTGAGTATTTAGGAAAGAGAAGAAAGAAGGTGGGTACGCAAAGGCTTTAAAACGTTTTGAGTTTTTTTACGTAGGTATGTGCACAAAGATGACTGCATTTATTTTCTTTAATTTGCCGTAAATAAAATTGTTGTCTTAAAGCATTTATAATCAAAAAAATTTGAAACAGATTACTGCGTGTGACAATATTGGCAACTTTAAAGGAGAATTGAAAAGAAATTGACTGGCAAAAGTTGAAGCGTGTGAGCCTAGACTAATGTGCAATGCGTTAAAAAAAACATTTCTTAGTCTCAAATCTCACGATGCAAGTCTTATTGATAAACTTGTGGTGCTAATCGTTTTTTAGGTTAGCTCTTGTTTTCGAGATATACCGTTATTTCAAAAATGGAGAAGGTTGCAAAACATTGATTTGCGTAACTTAAAAACGGTTTAGTTTATTGAATAGATTAAAGTAAGAAGAACATAATTTTTATATGTGTGTATACTGAAGAAAAAGTCCCATAACTGCCAAGGAGTCGGCCCTAGGCAGATACAATTTATGACCGACCCACATTAGTTTTTTGTCCTTAAAATTTTCTCAAAACATATTTGCCCCTTATCGTCATCTATTTGGGGGACTTCCATAGAAATATGGCGGTTTAAGGAAATTCTTAAATTTGACCCTGCAGCACCTATGATGACCCTAGACGGGTCAATTGTTTGACCTACCCAGCTATATTTTTCATCCTCATTATTTTTCCAATACAGGCAAGAAATATATTTAAGAAAAAGTCCTATAACTGCATAGGAGTCGCCCAAAGGGGGATAAAACGTACGTTGTTTGCCCTTAACATTTTATCCAAACATACTCGCCCCTTAGGGGGGCTCCCATACAAGTTTGGCATTTTATGAAATTCTTAAGTTTAATTAAAACTTTTCATCTTTTGTAAATAAAATCAAAAGTTGTTTACAGATTTGAATCATTTATGGCTTGTTTTGTTTGGAACTTTGTTTTTTATGTGTTTATACATTTAGTTGAATTTTTCAATTTTTTATGAATTTTTAAATAACAAAAATTTCGAAATTTTGTTAAAAAATCATTCAGGTATGTGATGGAAAACGACTTTTAAAAAAAATACGATTTGAAAACGATAATGTCGTTTTCAGTATCTTTAAAATTTGATTTCCAATAAATTTCCTCTGTTTTCTCTGTTATTCTTTTAAATTCTTTATTATATACATATGTTAATTGAACTGTATTTTGAACAAAAAATTAAGACTTTACTTCAGAAATGGATTTAAAACTCGGTCGAAATTCATCACACCTGCTAAAAACAATCATTTTGAAAACGATCGTTTTTCATCACATACCTGATTATCTTTTGCCAAAAAAAATTTAGATCTGTTTCTAAAACGACTGCGCATATTAGAAAAAAGTTCTACCTTGCTTAAAGATAATTTTGTTGCGGAATTTCGGTTTTGTTTGCTTTATTCAATAAACTAAATCGTTTTTAAGTTATGCGAATATATGTTGTGCATTTTCTAAATAACTGTATGTATCGAAAACAAGAGCTTACCTAAAAAAACGGATAGCACCATTGGATTCAGCGTACCCGAATTAGGTTAAAACACCAGGTGCGCCTTTTTTATTTTTTTGTAACTAGCACAGTGTAAGCTTATCCAGTCCACTTATTTTTTGCCTGCACCTGTCTCCATCCAAGAGCATGCCTCATACAAGGTAAATAAATAATTAGTTATATGTGGGTGGAGGTATGAAGGATGAGAAAGATTTTAAATGACGTAAGTTACGCCAAACTTTTACTAACGATATCTTGACAGTTGTAAAAATGTTGAATAAGTGCAATTGTTGTTAATGTTATTTTTATTTTTTATATGAATTCAACAGACAAAACAAGCAAAGATAAACAGAATTAGAAACGTATGAACATTAAATCATAAAAAATTCATTGAGTAAAGCAAAAAAGAAAATTTGTAATATAAGAAACAACCACCCCACCTCAATACAATTGAACATTTAACAAAGACTATTATCTGTTCTTTAAAGCAACGTATCGCAATTTAAAAATTGCTATAATGAAGAGGTCACTCATTTTTAAAAGAACCGCCAGTTCTTTTTTGTTAAGCGGGTTTTCTAGAATTGATTGACCTCTTCATTGTGGCCTTTATTGATTGTCTGTTTTTAAATTCAAATAAGTTGTTTTGAAAAAGTCTTAAAGCCCCTTATTTATTGTTCAGTTTTAATTAAATTAGTGTTTCTATTGCATGGTGAGACTACCTGCTTGATGACGAGGACCCCATGACCTGGCTACGACGCACAGTGCTTTGTCCCCATATAACGAAGGGACATAAATAGAAGAAATTTTTGAAATTACGTACACTACCATAAAATAGCTTAGTTAAGAAAAATATGAATTTTTGGAAAATCGGTCCAAGGACACGCCTACCTCCCATATGCCCTAAAATGGAAAAATGTAATTTTAGCTTCAATAATGCCCACAAAACTACAAAGAACAACAGCAACGTGTGTTAATTTTCATTTAAATCTGAACAAGGACTCAAGGTCCTGCCATATATCCTTTTTCTTAAAAATGCTATAACACTTACAAAAATCCAATCGTAATAAAATTTGGTATGAAAATTGATATTTGTTAGATATATGTGTATGCCAAATTTTGATAGAATTGGATTATTAATGTGAAAAATACAAAAACATCATTTAATGAAAGATGAGTTAAAAACGTTTAAAATGCTCTTGCAAAAGTAACAAGTAAGAAAGTATAATCGGTCAAGCCCGACCATGTGATACCCTTTAGCATAGTATTTAAAAACAAATTTCCTAGAGTGTTACCTATTTGGGACCCATGGGCAATCATGGACCCGCCAGAACAAAATTATGTAATAAGGTTAAGATTCATTTAAAAGTTCTTTCTACCGAATATTATTTAGATATCTTCAGCAACATATATGAGTTTTTTGAATGAGGGTTTATATGGAACCTATGATTTATTTTGGACCTACCTGGACAACATTTTGTCATGACATAGTAGCTATCGTAAAAGTCATTGTCGCCAATTTGTATGTAAATACTAATATTTTTAAGGAAGCTAGCATTAAAAACTATTTTCGGGAGAATGATTTGTATGGGAGCTATGTTCAAAAATAGAAAGATTCCAATAAAATTTTATAAGCTGATTTTGATTGCAATAAAATAAGTTTGATTTGAACAAAATTAAATCTTGATAACGATGTAATAAGATGGTTTTTGTAAAATTATGGACCGATTCGTTCCATTTTCAATAGGCTTGGTCCTTGAACATGTCAGAACCTCTGTGAAAAATTTCATCAAATCAAAAAAAACTTCTGTCACGTAACCGTCTTCAATTTAAATAAGATATAACGGCACTAAGTCACATTTTGAAAACATTCTTGAAACGATGAAAAACCAACGTCATCTGTGAATTTAGCGTCATCTTGTAGCGACAAAATGAAACAGACACAACTGTTATACAAATTTTTTTAACTTATCTTGTCAATTTATCTAATTCAATAGTATATGTATTTGGATTAATTTATTATTATGTTCCTAGTTTATTTTTTTTAAACTAATTCAATCTATGAAAATTTGAGCAAAAATCACGAAAATAGCATTTTTTTAAATACATTTTTTTTCAAGTTGTGGTAAAATTTTTTCAATTGTTTTTCTTGCAGTTATTAGAAAACAGTCTAAATATTCGAA
Organism: Pollenia griseotomentosa; assembly: GCA_963931875.1. Taxonomy (NCBI): domain Eukaryota; kingdom Metazoa; phylum Arthropoda; class Insecta; order Diptera; family Polleniidae; genus Pollenia; species Pollenia griseotomentosa. The sequence continues at coordinate 17,545,391 of OZ007562.1, forward strand.
AACAGAAAAAAACCCATAGACGATATTTTTCTTTTTTTAAATATTCCATCAAATTTAAAAATTTTGTTGAGCTTAAGTGAATAATAACCATTTTCAAACCAATAAAAAAACACTTATGACAAAATAATTCAATTAAATTTTTTCACAGTTAGTTTTAAATATAAATACTACAGAAAAAAATTTCAATCTCGTGCTTCAAAAAACAACAGTTTTACAACAGTTTTCCTGAAGCATGTAAAACTTAAGTAATTGTTTAGCCATTTTTACTTTAAATTCTCAAACTTTGGCGACCTCTAGTGCCGCCAAAAAGAGGTAAATCTTAAAAATTCTTCAAAACTCATTTGAATTGTTTTGTTATCTATCGATCTGTACATTTTTAAGTACATTATAAGACTTGTTTTTTTTTTTTATTTATGTCTATGGGCCAAAGCACTGTGCGACGCGTCGAGAACACGCGTGCTACTTGGTTTCGGTAGGGACCAGATTATATACATACATATGTATTGATTGCTATGGTTCTAGGCTGGAACAAGGGGCCAATGAGACCAGATTAGGACAGTCATATCGGTCATGACTGGTAACTAGGGGATAGGGACTGATGCGGAGATAAAGGGTCTGGGTTATAACGACTAGTGTAGAAGTTGTCATGATGAGGAGAAAACGGTATTTCACTTTCCATGCCAATTCCCCGGTCTCGTGGCTATTCGAATGAGGCATTTTGGGAAACCAGTAGTTCTGTAACTTAAGTGAGAACTTCTCGCATCGAAAAGATGTGAAACAAAATATTCCACCGTTTTTCGAAAAGTGAGAAAAAAGTGTGTCTGTAAATCATGTCGAAAACTCTCAAAAGAGATTACGTCGTTACGTTATAAATGTCCTGACATTACAGACGTTTATAACGTTAGTCACACATATCGTTGACGGCGACCAAAACTTACTAAAATTGAAAAATTTTCACCGACGGCGGCGAAAATACAACCGTCGGCTATACCAAATAATATAAAGTGCGACTTTAATGTTTGTTGTTTGCAAACGAGCTTTGAAAACATTCGTTTATTCTATAAAAATGTTAAAAGCAAAATATTTTAACAGAATTGCCCAGTTTGGACGTTGTGTCTTGTGTAGGACTGAAATCGATCTCACTGTTTTTGCAGGGAGTCGGGGTAGTTCAAGGCTGCAGTGAAGTCTGCGGAATAAGTGGTGGATACTGGCTGACTCTGATCACTGGCTCATCACAAAGGGACCGCTATAAGAGCCCAAGTGAGCCGTCCTCCTATCGGCTGCCCATTGTACCTAACATAACCTTGTGTTTCGGTAAAAAAAATAGTAATTTAAAAAAGGAAATTAAACGCAAAATCAAACTTACTTAAGATACAACAACTTTTCTTTGTCTTCCTAACACCTTGTCACCCTGTTTACTCACTAATTATTCATTAATAATGATAAAAATAATTAAAACATCGTTAAATAACAGAAAATTTACGACTTTATAATCCCCTTAAAAAAATCGTTAGAAATAATTGTTTCTTTAAAACGACAAGAACAAACAAATTGCCACTTTTTCAAGCTGAAAGTATTTAATTATAATTTGTTACAGCTAAATTAAACAAGTTTGCTGTAAAATTTTCTTACTTTGTTTATTTACATAGACAAATTATTTGATTAACTATGAAAGAACAATTGTTATTATTTTATTATCTGAATTATATTGTGTTTTACTTAGAAAGGGCAATGGATGGCTTTGTCAATAAGAAAAGAGTATTAAAATAGGTATATATGTATGTAGTATAAAGTTAAACATGGCAACTTGAAATGCAATATTAACTATTTTCAGAAAAAAAAGTACATACTTTTTTTTTTAATGTGGGAATTACCCCTGAATTTAATCAGTAGGTTTCTTAATAAATTTAAATGTTAAAAAGTTTTGAAATTTTTTAGAACAATTATTGTTTTCTTTAGAAATACTTTTTTTTTGCAATAAGGAACTTTTTTTAATTAAACCATACATTATATAGCGCATAATACGTATTATGCGTGTGTAACACATACAAATCTTGGTTCTTTAAGTATACCGATCGACTCTGAATCCATTTTAACGAGGTTCGTCCTTCTATCCATGTAAACCTTTTGCGCAAAGTACAGGTGCAAATTAAAGCATTCGATATCGATCGAAATTTCCATTTAAATTTTATTGTAGTTTCGGTCGCAGGCAATCGACCCAGTCCCAATTTTGAAGATATATATATATATACATAATATGTATTTGTACATATGTACATACATAAGAGGGAAGCGTATTAAAAGTGGTGAGAATCGGTTAATAATTTCAAACAGCCCTATACAAACATCTTTCCGGAATAGAGTCTTTGTGCCTATAAACCATCTTCATTCTGTCGGTATTTAGTGTAAATTTTTTTTTCAATATACATACATACAGTGATGTTATAAATATATTTACTTACATATGTAGGGTTTAAAGTTTTAACTTTTGAGAGGTGATTTTCAATTTAAAAATACATAGATAAATATTATAACAAAAAAATTAAGAACATTATGTTTCTATAAATGTTTTCGTAACGACGATAAGTGCAAAAAAAGAAAAATGAAATTACTCTTGTATATTATTAATTTTATATTAAACTTTTTGTTTTTTTAAAAACTAACAATTCTTAAACATATGAAATAGCCGCAATGTTATAAATTCAACTATAATTTTCGGATTATTTTAAGTACGGATCAAATTCAAAATTATTTTACTACCTTATTCATAAAAAATACAATAATTTTGGTTAAAAATGTATTTTAAGACAAACATTTTCATTCAGATTTTTCCTAAAACACATTTAAAATTTAAATAAATGGTTTATAAAAAAAGCTCTTATGTGCTGTTAACAAATGACAGGCGATGGACTGAGTGCTTTTCATATAAATTTTACTACACAATCAATCGCCTGTCATTTTGAAACAGCACATTAATGTTTTGATTAGAAATCTTTGCTTAGGTAATTTCTTCTTAAAACCGGTAATTTTTAGAGGACCGTACGGCAATAAAAAAAAAAGTTAACATCACTGCATACATAAATGTTGATATCTAGATAATATTCGCAACAAGGAGCTCTTACATGAATTCTTACTTCATAACATACTTTTTTTTGGTGGGTTTATGATTTTCCCTGGTTCTCAAAAAGGGTGTAGGGTATTATATGGTCGGGGTTGACCAACTTTTTTTTCTTAAAGCTTACTTTGACTAAAACATACTTTTTTAAAAAGTACTTTTTTATGAAAATTATTATTCTAAATTAGATTTTTTTTAAAAAAAAAGTTATCTTCGTTCCTAAAATTTGCGATTTTTAAATGATTTTATGTTAAAAAATTTCGTTTATTTTTAAAGTGGTCGTTTTTTTTTATTAAAAATAGGGTCATTGATATATCGGCAAACTGAAGTTTTGCCGATCGGCGATATTTTACTGTCGATACGACGATAGTTCTCAAATTTTTGTCGAGTTTTTTGAATAAAAAATTTCATTTTCAAAGCATTGAATAAAATCTGTTATTTTGTAAAATCAAAAAAAAAATGATTTTTTGTTAAATTTTGCAACGAATTCAAATTCAATTAGTTGGGGTTAAAATCTAATTAATATCAATTTAAAATATCAATAATCTTTAAGCTGTTATTTTGTACAGGTAATAATATAATTTACCTTCAATTTGAAATATTAATAATCTCTTAAGCTGTGATTTTTTTTCATAATAAAAAGAAAAAACTCTTCTTGAGTTTTGGTAATTTTAACTTCAATTCTTATTCAATAGGCGTATCGGTACCGCCAACGGTTCGTTTTGAGTACCGGTATCGTATAGGCAGAAAGGCATTTAGTTACATTCCTATTATAAAATATTTCTCCTTTGAATTCAGACATAAATATTTCTTAAATTTAACAAAAAAAAAAAAAAAAGACGTACTTACTTTTGTATCGGTAAACGATGCCGTAAACTTCTTAAAGTTAGATGAGCTATGGCTATACCCATATTTGCACCCAATATCACAGTTAGGAAGCCCTTGATACAACCGAACATATAACCGGCCGTTATCATCAACACAAAATAACCCACCACAATTGGAAAACTGACTATGACAAACAGTAGCATAAATATGGCGAATATTACCCAGGGATTTTGTGTTTCAATCCAATACAGTAAACGTTTGGCATAGTCTCTCGTCAGATAGGCGACGAACATTAAGGCCAAAAGTATGGAAAGCGGCGCCAAATAGCTAAGATACCAATTGCGCGATATGAAGGCATTAGCACGGTAACATATTGAAGAGCGGGTTTTGCTATTTGAACGATTTAAACGACGATTATTACTGCTACTAGAGGTGGTGGCTGTTTCACCCAAAGAACCGACCAGAAAACTGTCGTGTTCCTCCTCGGCCTCATTGGCGATGGGAGACGAGCTAACACCTGATTTTGTGGGTGCCACAGTCATAAGACTGCCATATTCACTATCACTATCGGTGAGACTAGTGTTAATCCGACCATTTAAACTATCCTGTTTGATTATGGTAGATTTACCCTTAATCGAGGTAGTGCCGCTATAACTGCTACTCTTTTGCATGAGTATACCTGTGGCTACATTATTATGATTATTCGTCTGTGTTGTCTTCTCCAGCAGCACAGTTTCCTCTGATGTTAGTGATCGAGGCTCATTTTTATAGTTTAATATTGAATATTCGCTTAGGGCATCGCTTGGAAAGTGATAGTATGTTGCTGACGAGGTTATGGTGTTATTATTGGTATTAGCTGAGCTGACATTTATATTGTTTACGGACTGATAGTTGTATTGAGATTTCTGCAGAGTTTCTTCGAGTGATGTTAATCGAGTTAAACTTAAGGTGGTCGAAACGCTCATATTGGAGTGTAAGTTAATGGAATTTATTGGTAGAAAACAATTTGTCTTGCAAGAAAGTGAGGGAAAGTTTCAGAGAGTTAAAAAGCAAGTTGATTTTTTGCACACGTTTTTATTTTAATTTACATAATGTTTGTTTTAATTGGAGTTTTGGTTATTTCTTCTGATTTTTTTTTATATTAAATTCTGCAACATTGTTTTGGAATAAACGGAGATAATAGAAATTAGTTTAAAGATTTAAAATATAAAAAGGTTATCTTTAATTTAAAATATAAGCTAATTTTTTCATTAATATTGACAGATTTTAGGACCTACTTACAGTGGACCACAGTGAAATTGGTTTAAAATGTAAAAAATTTACTAAATGAAACGCTAAAGAAAAATAAAAGGGCTTGATTAGTAACTTTAGTTAATAAAAAAATATACTAGCCGTTTGGTCCCGGCGCTGCCTGAGATTTTCCAAATAACATTTTAATTTTGTTAATAACTTGATCCCATCGATATCTACTGGGGCAAAATTTTATCAGGAAACTTATTTTTGTTTAATAATATAATCGAGTACTCAAAGCCCACCCCAATCACCAGACTGGAATGAAATAGGACATTTGTGGAAAAAACTGCAAACTGAAATAAGAAAACTCCAGGTTTCAAACCAAAATTAGCGCAAAAGGGTTCTTTTACAAGAATAAAGTTAATAAGCCCGGAATACACAAAAAATTTGTAGAATCTATTCCAAATCGACCTAAATCTATTATTAAACAGCCCAAATCAAATCTGTTTTGGAGCAGTCCATTATTATTGTGACTTATATTTTCTTGTAGATTTCATTATATCAATTTTTATGCAAAATTTAATGCTTTTTTAACTTTTTCTTATGGATATGTTATGTAAATAAAATAAACTAACTAATTAATGTGCTGTTTCCAGGTGACAAAGAACACATAACACTTGAGAAAATAAACTACATATTTTCATAAATATTGTAGTTGTGACTTTTTATGATTTTGTGTGCGATGTTTACCTAGTGCACTTCCTAACATTTGATGTAAAATTTTGTAAAAACCGAACTGAAAAAATAATGAGTTAAATTATTTTAAATTTTTAAATATTTTTTCATTCATAAAATTTTCTTGTGATATTTAGGGATTTGCCAATGCCTGTAATATAATTCCAAACACAAAAATTAACAAAATAAATAGTGAATAAGTCAATAATCTCTTGTAGCTTTTGGCGACATTGTCAACGAAGTGTCTACATTTTTATATTCGCCTTTAACCCTGGATGGTTACTGTTCGTCGAATCGACAAAGCTCATTTACTCTTTACCATATAACTTTTTTATGTGTATTCAAATTACACTCTTTTTTTCAACAACGTTATCTGATGACGAAAGCTTCACAAGGTTAATTAATTTGAAAACACATTGTATTTTGACAGAGAAAAAGAACTTTTATTTATTTATTTTTTTTTTTTTCAATATAATGTTTAACCAAACAAATTTTTATTGATTTTTTACTTTAAAATGAAGTGTTACCTTCCATGGTTAATACGATAAGAAAAATTGTCTGAAGTGCACTTTACGGGGCGTACGAAAAAAAAAATATAAAAAATATTCCACCCGATTCAGAATTAAAAAAAAAAATACCAAAATTAATATTTAAGGGGGCTGAGGCCCGTGGGGACCCCTGGGTCCAAAAAACCGCCCCGCCCACTGAATGGTATGTGTGGGTACTCAAATTAAAGGTAATTGTGCAACAAAAACGAAAATAATAAAATTTTTGGTGGGCGGCACTTCAAGGGCCCTCTGGGGCAAAAAAGTTTCCCCCCCATAACACTTATATATATCTGTGTGGGTACTCAAATTAAAGGTAATTTGCTCACGATTGCCAATATGTATTTTGTTTTTGTATTCGTTTAATATTTTCCTCTCTAGGTTAATTTATGTATCTTTTATAGGTATGCAGAGAAGTTTTAGTTAGCGAAGCCGGTCTTTGTTATACCATAGAGGAGAAAATCCTTTTGCCCGGCCGAAGGCCGGCTATGCAGAGAAGCTTTAGTAAGCGAAGCCGGTCTTTGTTATACCATAGAGGAGAAAATCCTTGCGTCCGGCCGAAGGCCGTCTATACAGAGAAGCTTTAGTTAGCGAAGCCGGTCTTTGTTATACCATAGAGGAGAAAATCCTTGCGCCCTGCCGAAGGCCGGCTATACAGAAAAGCTTTAGTTACAAAAAAAAAAAAAAAAAAATCCCGCGATTTTTATACAACATTACAAAAGCCAAATAAAAACAAAATATTTACAATATCATTCGAGTACCCACACATAGTTATAAGGGTGGGAGGGGCAATTTTTTTACCCCCCAGAGGGACCCATAAGTCCCGCTCGACCTAAATTTTTTTTATTTTCTTATTTTTTACACAATTACCTTCAATTTGAGTACCCACACATACCACTAAGTGGGCGGGCCGCTTTTTTTGATCCATGGGGTCCCAGGGACCTCAGCCCCCTTAAATTTTAATTTTGGTTTTTTTCTTTTTTTATTCCAGAGGGGGTCCAATTTTTTTTTTTTTTTCGTACGCCCCGTAAAGTGCACTTTTGCCGAAAAATTTGTTATAAAGTCGTGTTTTTATTTGTTTAATAAAATAATTAAATGTTAAAAAGTATGCAATTTTTAATTTGAAAACTACTTTAAAAAAGAACCAAGGGTGTTAAATAGATTTATTAAAAAGAACTAGTGATTCTCTGGTTCCAATGTCTACATATGATCCCAAAAGACCTACCTAGTCAATAGTGCCAACGTCTGTAGTATATTTCCGACTATTACTTGTTAAATGTCTATAGTAAATATGTAACATTATTTGGGGTGTAATAAGTCATTAGAACTGGTGACAGTATCAATAATGAATCAGTACAGATTCACTAGCTGCATTTCCTACAGGGTATATACAAGAAAAAACAACAACAAAAATATTCAAGCATAAAGTCAAAGGAATGATGCAAAAACAACAATTTTTAAAAACAAGGAGAATAAAAAATGTAAACAGACATTTTAAACAACAACAAAATCTTCCTCTTCTTTTTGTGATGATTGCAGTGGGAGGCTTGTTTTTATTTTGTTTTGTTTTAACAACATCATGCTGTCAAGCGATATTACGAAGGGGAGCAAATAAAACTGCAACAACAAATAGCACGAACAAATTTTATTACGACAGCAATGCTGTATTTTGCCTATAGCTTTTTTGTATGTTTTTATGATTTCAACATATGTATGTACATGGGTTTTTTATTTTTAACTTTCGATTTTCTTGCTATTTTAAATTAAGTTTTTTAATACCATTTGCATTTACTAAATAAAACCTCATCAGTAATGGAAGAAATAAACAAAAAAATAAGGATTAAAATAAAGCAGAAAACAACTTTAAAATATGTATTGTACAAAAAAGATGATTTCACTTTCATTTATTTTATGTATTTATACATACATACATATGACTTAAAAGGCATTATATTTTAAAGTATGTACAAAAAACAACGATATATGTATGTTTTAACATATGTAGTATATATTTGCAAACAGACGCACACTAAAAAAACACATACACCTTTGACCTTTTTTGGAGGATTTTTGTAATTTTTTATATACGTATCTACAATATTTATTTTAAATCGTAATTTTTTGTTGAATTTGTTTTTAATTTTTCGCTTTCCTTTATTGTTAATCTTATATATATTTTGCATTTTTTACCCACGATGGTAAATTTTTTATATTCACTTTCTGATCCAACCGCGATTTTATTCAACCAAGTGTCACGAATTTCTTTGCAATACTGGTTTCTCTTTTCTCTGTATTTCATTTTACCCAAAATTTGTTATTGTTTTGTTGCAGGGATGGAAATCATGGTACAATATTATTGCATGGTAAGTCCCCTTTTAGACAGGCAAAGTTTACTTTGACAAAGTGTGTTGAATTCTTTTTTAAACTTTGTTTGGTATTTAGAAACACAAAGTTTAATTTGACAAAGTTTTGTTTTCTTTTGTTTGAATATAATATATTAACAGCATTGCCAGAATGATAATTATATGCTATTTTTGATTATTTTTTGACAAAAATACCTTTTAAAGGTTTTTTTTATTCAAATGATAATTTTTTTTAAAAAATTATGATTAACTTCAAGTTTGTTTGTACAAAATACACAATTTTATTAAAGCAGTAAATTTTCAAAACAATTAAGCTTTGTATCTGCTTGCTATACCCACACCACAATAGTGGAGAGGGTATTATGCATTTGTGCTGATGTGTGTAACAACTTTAAATATGGGTCGTGGACCCAGCACTTTTGGCGCTAGTTTGATAAAATTCACCTTATAGGTTCTTATTGGTCCAAGGACCAAGCCTATTCAAAATGGGCCGAATCGTAGGATCACGAGGGGAAATATGGGCAATTTCTGCCTATCAGAAACTATTAAACCAATTTAAATGAAATTTAAAAAATGGATAAATACATATTTATATGCATACATGAGCTACGCAGTTTTTCAAAAATTGGACCACAAGGGAAGTTAAGGGGAATTTCTGCGCTCAGAAACTATCAAACCAATTTTAATAATATTTAAAACATAGATAAATCCATATTTTTACACATACATGATCTATGTAGTTTTTCAAAAATAGAACAAGGGGAGTTAGGGGGCAATTTCTGCCTCTCAAAAACTTTCCTACCGATTTTAATGAAATTTAAAACATAGATAGATCCATATTTATATGGATACATAAGCATGATTCTCGTAAATGTGTTTTAAAATACTGTGGTGTAGGGTATCATATAGTCGGTATTGACCGACTGTACTTTCTTACTTGTTGTTTATTGGTTTTGCAAACTTTTGTACCCAGTGTCTAGAATATACAAATTTACATCATTGTTTCTGGGCATACATAATATTAAAAGAGCATCTTTGATTAGCGGTTGTTATTTTGAGAATATTGATTAAAAAATTATTTGTGAAAAGAAAACCTGTGTTATTATATAGTTTCACATATTAAACAAAAAAAAATCAAGTAAGACCAACAAATATTTAATTTTAAAGTCGTCTTGCAGCATCAAAATAAAAAATTTCCAACAAATTTTAGGATTTATAATATTGTACATATAATAACTCAAAAATATATAATCTCCTATAAATATTTGCATAAACAATAAAAAATATTTTAAAAGCAAAAACTTTTATTGAAAAGAGATATTTTTCGACAAACTTGTTTACAATATGTTAGTTCATCGATTTAGCTAATTTTATAAAAAAATATTTGCTAAGGTAAAAACTTAATACATACCACAAAACCTATTTTGAAGGAAATTTTACATTCCCCATATTTTAACGATTGTTCATAATCACCAGAAATTTAAAGAAAACGAAAGCGATTTCCGCGACTTTACCAATTAGTCGCAACATTATCAATATGTATCGACACAACTTTGTTTATTATATGGTATATTTATAGATTAACACCCTGGCTCATAAAAAATATTTTTGATTTATAAACGGCAAATTAACCCCAGGTCTACACTAAAGATAAATATCTCAGCTAGTTGGCAATAACGTCAGCATAATAACAGAGGAATATTTCTAATTTGCTCGGCTTATGTTAAAGGCATGGGAACACGTATTTATGTTAACTCATAATTTGAAAAAATCCAGGAAGAAGGTGCAGTGTAAAAACTGACGCCATCTTGCAAAAATTATTTTTATTAATATCAATTCATTCTTAGTCGACTTTATTATTTAAATGTATATTAATTTGTTGAGCTTGAGGTCTTTTTTATATAAAAATATTAATTTTTCTTAAATTTATTTTTTTTTTGTTAAAAAATGAGTATTTTTTAATAAAAAGAACTCAAGTTTAAATAAAATCATATAAATTTAAATAATAAAGAACGAATAAGAAAAAAAATGATATTAATAATAATAATAGCTTTTGCAGTTTTATTTAAGTATTTATTTAATTCATTTACTTCAATTATTATTTGCTACCATTTCACAAACTTTATTTCTTTCCTACACAATTTGCTTCTATTTTTTCAATTGACAACAAAATTTGACGTTTTATGTTAGCAATAATTGTCAACGAAAATTGATTAACAATTATTGCAACATTAAAGATAACATAATTTTGACATTTACAGCAATATATGCTGAAATATTTATCTCTGGTATAGACGGGCAGTAATGAAGCTTTTATGCTAAGAACACAACTGAGACGAACGACGAATTTCGCCCTACACTACGAATATTTTAGTAAAAATTCGTCGTATGAAACACAATAACGACATATAACTAACAGCTTTACTAATTGAGAAAGTTGTTTGCTGTTTGTGCAAACAGAAAGAAAAAGTGTGACCATGTAAAACAAAGTAAAAAAGTAACTTTATATACTAAAATACTTGAAAACTAAAATCGAACATGATCACCTTGTACTGATTTGTTCGTCGTTCGCCGGCGTATGAAATAGAAATAAATCTATTGCAAAGTCGACGTGTATGACGAATTTCGGCCGACGCCATGATTGTGTGTATTTTCATATACACAAATATCTTTTATTTTTGGCGACGAATATTCGCGGAAAAAAATTCGTCGTTCGTCCCAGTTGTGTTCCTACCATTATAAAAAATTGGTAAATCTTAACAGATGTAATTGAATAAATTTTGACTAAGAGAATTTTGTGAACTTTTCTTTTTAAAAAGAACTTATGTTATTATTAATGCAATTTTTAAAACGTCCCAATTAATTTTTTTTTCAAAAAAATTAAATAAATAGTAAAGTAATGGTACTTAAAGTACATTTTGTTTTAAAAGTCACAAAACCCTTTTTCCATCCCTGTTTTTTTTTTTGAAATAGCTTGGTGAGAGGGAGAGAGAAAAAATTGCAGAACAGTGTGGCAGCGTTATCAGTTTTTTGGATTTATCCCCAATTAGGGGATTTTATTTTGTAAATGGGGATAATAATTTCGTAAAAATCCCCACGGGATTTTTTGGGGAAGATCACTACTTTCGCTTGAAATTTTTGGGGATAATATATTATTACATATGCCATTTGTGACGTGGGAACAAATTAAAGTCTTTTTTGGTCTGAACTTTTTTGCCATACCAAAACGCTTGTGGTTCGAAACCTTTTCAAAAGCTTGCTGAAACAGTTTTATATACGCTTTCTGTACCAGAAAAAACACGGAGAGAATTTCATATTATTTTGATTCTACAATAATATTCAAAATAATATGAAATTCTCTCCGTGTTTAAAAGAAAAAAATAAAATTCTGTTATAGGTATATTTCATGTTTACACGGACGGTATAAGTAAAATCAAAAATAATAACAAAAAAGCAGATGTTTGCAGTTTTACAATTTTTACAAAAACAACATGAAAATTTCCTAAGTTGATTTTATTTGTTTTTGTAATTGTATAAAAATGCTACCACTTTCAATATGCTCTGTTAAAATACACCTCTGGTGTGATGCAAACACATAAGCTTTAGAAAAAAATCATTTGTGTGATGCAAACACATAAGCTATAGAAAAAAATCATTTACCGACTTGTCAGATTTTGTATTTGTATTCTCTCTTACTTGAGGGCGAGATTACAACAATTGTACAATAAAACAAACAACAGGGCTTTTTATTGTTGTTATGTGGTACGAACTGTCAAAAGGCAAAGGGGTTGATAAGAGACAAAAAAGACAAAAGATAGAGACAAAAAACTTGTTTACATGTTTACTATACAACATTTGACAGTTCGTACCACAAAACAAGCAAATAAAAAATAAACAGCTGGCTTTCCGAGACTACCTGCTAAAAATATACCTTGCTTGAGGGTTACACGATCAAGTTTTGCCTATCAAGTTTTAATACTCTCACACTTTTCTACCAATACACTCATACTTTTAAAAATTGAAACGAAATTGTCTTTAAAATTCTTTTTCCAGAGAGTGCTTCAATTTACGTTCAAGAAAACAGCTGATTTCAAGGTTAGTGAGCAAATTTTTCGTTTGCCTTTATAAATTGTTTTCTTGATGACATCTTGAATGTAAATTGCTTAAAAATTGAATGCAGCCTACGTCACAACTTTCAATTTTTGTTAATTTTGACAAATAACAGACTATCAAGAAAATCTTGATCGTGTGGCTGCACTGTTACTTGGTGGCCACACGATCAAGTTTTCAACTCAATTTGCAATACACTCTCACGTTTTACTAACCCACTCACAATTTTTAAATTGACCACGAGATGGCTTTCAATTTCATTTTTCCATTTGTTTGGCAATTTTACTTTCAATTTAACCTTATAAATTTGTCCTTATAAATTGTTTTCTTGATGAAATCTTGAAAGTAAATTGCTAACAAATTAAGTGCAGCCTACGTCACAGCTTTCAATTTATGTAAATTTTGACAAGCAGTATATGTTAAAGACTATCAAGAACAATTTGATCGTATGGCCGCAGGGTTACTCAATACTTTTTGCTTTTACATGAGATGATATTTCTCATTATACATAATGTTGTAATACATTGAATTACCGTGTAAATTCCCTCAAACGATATTTAGTTAAAATGTAAATGTGTTCTCATCTCTGCTTAATAATTAACTAACTTGTAGTACAACCGTGTAAAACAACAAAATCTTTACAAAGAACAGCTGTTATTTTGCTTACATTTTTTAAACACATTTTGCGTTTGTTTTATTATTATGAAACTAACTTTTTAAATTTTTTTTAAAAATAATTAATGAAAAATGTTAAGGAATATTAAAAAATTAGTTTTAATAAAACGTAGTAATCAGAACAATATTTTAATGGCAAGAAAACTACAAACAACTCCACACTTATTAGTTGAGGAAGAGCCGCAATCAATTGAAAAACATGTGAATAGAAATGAATTATTGGCCAAATACAACACAGAACAGAGGGAAAGGATATTAAAAATTATAAATAATTATAATTTAAATGAGTTATTAGGGTAAGTTAAGAGTTTTATACAGATTTCTCAAAAATGTATCCAATTTTTTTCTGCCAGTTATGACATCTCAAAAGCAAGAGCTAATAAACTTTTGGCCTGGCGTATGCGTAATGGACTATTAATAAATTTAAATGATATATTCTCTATAGAAGGTTTTGGCCTTAAGGTGGCAGATAAATTTTATCAAAGTTTGTTGCAAGAACCTAAAACAAAAGAAAAAGACTTGGGTAAACGTCAAGCTAGAACAGCACCTTTTACTACGCCTTCTTTAGAGGCGGAACAGAGAGAAATCATAAAATCTTGTGTTTCTGTGCGTATAGGTGTTACTAGTATAACTTGGTCACGCTTGGAAGTGCCAGCGACAAAAGTAAATGTTCCCTCCTTGTTAACACACTGGCAACATCATGAAATTTCCGAGAAAAAGTTGCATTTAAATGAATTAATACAACGTTGCTTGTATGTTTATCATTTAATACCTATAGCTGACTGTTATGTATTTGAGAATCCCCAAATGGCTCAGGCCAGTAATAATCCCGGTAGTGTGGACCAACAAAATATAAATATACAAAAAGCCCAAGTAACAGCTATAATGGGATATGCCTTAGCCTCGCGTAATAACCAATTTCAAGATGAAGGAGATATTGAAACTAATAAGAAGTCTTATAATTTTCCCACTATTTTCTACGTAAGAAGATTTTTACCCGCTAGATTATTTAATCATTTAGTAGGTACAGAAAGAGTGTCTTCGGAACAAACAATTCTAAGTATGATGCGCACCCTTTATAACACACAAGAAATGCAAGATTTCCTACCTCCAGAGGAAGAGTCGAGAACAGATGATATACAGCAATTAAAAAAAGATAATATAAATTTATCTGGGCGCGTACAATTCCCAACAAATTTAAGACAATTGTTTTCAAAGGCACCGCGGTATTATCGCGAGTTTTTGAGTCAAACTTTGCTGCTGAATTTGGCATTTGTACGTTTAGTTTTACTGCAGGATTCGGAGAGTATAGCCACAGTATCGAGGGGTAATAAAACAAATCCAACTAACTCTCAATAATGAACAATAAAAAGAAATTAATTACATATGCTGTTAAATATAATTTTGTTAACTTAAATTAAAACATTTTTACTAAAGCCATTTAACAAAAATGTATTCTTTTAAATTTCTTGTCACATTTATTGTTTAGCTATACCAAGGCACCTTTATAAGGTACTAGCTTAACCCGGTGCGCTTCGCTACACTGCTTTTTTTATTTTCAAAAGTGTAGTATACCATAAGAGTGACTTCTTCAAAGTTTGAACATTCTCACTATTACAGTTCTTAAGATATGCGATATTAAACATTGGCGTCCTATGGGGGTACCACTTCCCCCTCTTCTATTTTATTTTAATTTTGGGGCTCAGAAGATCCTACTACAGTAGTTTAGGAGTCTATAAGCCAACATACAAACAACAAACATGTTTATGCTCCAGACAGAGTTATGCTGGCTATACATTTTTTTGGTTTGGAGTTTTTTAACTTGTATCAATCGCTCGTTTGTACAACTGCGTCATAACTCAAAAAATTAAATTTTGGAGTAAGTGATGCAGAATTGTTTGCTATGCTTTTCTTTATATTGTGTATAAAATTCATCTTTATATCTTTTTTACTTTCCATGTTTGAAGAGAATGTGTCATTACATTTCTAAAAAAGGTTCTTAAGTTTTTCTACAAAATAGATTTTTAAGTTTTTCTGTGGAAGAAGTTTTTAGTTTTTCTATAAAAGATGTTTTTGAGTTCTATATGTATGTAGACGTTTTGCTAGTTTTTCTATAGAAGTTTTTTAACATTTTTCCATTAAAAAAATTAAAGAAGTTTTTCTATAGAAAAAGTTTTGCGAGTTTTTCTATTGAAGAAGTAACAGGAGTTTTTTAATTCGTTTACATGGTTTATTTCAAATTAAAAAAATACTAGCCCTTTCCGTGGAATATTATTTCTAGAAATGTTTTCTTTTTATATTGCCATCTTATTTATTTCAAACTTGGCATTACTTTTAGTGTCATTTTATTTTGACATTTCTTGCATTCCAGTTGTGAACGTGGAATTTTGGAATAAAACAAATGAGTTAAAAACACACGTCAAAATTTTGCCAAGAAAAAAAGAAGACAAATAAAAATTAAATATAATTTAATATTTTGCAAATCAACAAGAATTTTATTACAACTCCGTATAAAAAATAAAGTGCAACAAGTTAGAAAGATTTATTAAACATAACTAAAACAACAACGCTTCGTATAACGTCAAAAAGTGTCTTTAAATTTTTTTTTTATTAAACAAACAACGAAAACTTTAACCCAACTGATACAAAATCATAAAAGCACTTTAAATAGAGAAGTGCTGAAATTTTATTAAAAATTCAACAAAAGAATCATGGCAAAGGCAACAACAGGTCCTACAAAACAAGAAATCGAAGCAGTTTTCGCACGTTTACGCTCTCAAGCAGCCAATAAGGTAAACCAAACAAGTTTTGAACAAACGGTTTCAGACAATTTTATAGATTTTGCCTAAATTTAAACAATTGTAGTAGAGGTGAAAGATAAGGGAGTTAAGTAAAATCTCGTAAAAATAAAAATTGATGACGTCCTTAACAAAAAAAATGAGGGCACAGAAAAGAATGATTGCTATTTTTATCTTAAGAAATTTTGTCTTGTATTCAAAAATATCTTTTTTTAGGCTTGTTTTGATTGTGGTGCCAAAGCTCCCACTTGGTCTTCGGTTACTTATGGTGTTTTCATTTGCATAGATTGTTCAGCTGTCCACCGCAGCCTGGGCGTTCACTTGACTTTTGTGCGTTCCACAAATTTGGACACTAACTGGACTTGGCTGCAGTTGCGTCAAATGCAATTGGGTGGTAATGCAAATGCTGCACAATTTTTCCGCCAACATAATTGCACCTCAACGGATGCCCAACAAAAATACAATTCACGTGCGGCACAATTGTATCGGGATAAATTGTCTGGCCTTGCTCAACAGGCCATGAAAATTCATGGTACAAAGGTAAGCTTGAGATAAAGAGAATAGCAAAGGTAGCTTCAAGATTTTTAAAGTTTTAATTTAAAGACCAAAAATACAAACCAGTCCTAAAATCTAAATATTTGGAAACAAATATTTTAAATAGTAAAACCTTCCAAAAAATTTTATTTCTATAGAAATTTCTATAAAAAATAATTCTTTAAAAAACAAGTTTGGAGTTTGCATATTAAATATTTTAAGAAAAAAAAAAAACAGTTTTTCATAAATATTTTCTATAAGAAAACTCCTTAGAATTTTAAAAGCTATAAAAGTTGCAAAAAAAGTTTTGGCACAAGAGTTTTACTTTACGAAAGATGTTTTTTTTTTAAATATATCGGTATCAATGTATTTTTAAAGAAAAAGTGGAAGCTATAAAAAGTTTTAAAATTTTAGTTTTACTATCTAAAAGATTTTGGTACTAAAAAAGTTGTAGAGGGTCAAACAAGGTTTTTCTATAGAAAAAGTTGTGCAAACAGTGTGCGATGTAAGTTTTCTATAGAAAAAAGCTGTGCATATGGAAAAAGATTTTGAAAAAAGATTATTGCAGCTCTTATGGTTTGTGTGTTGGCTGTTTTTTAAATTTGTTTGCTTTGTTTTAATATTTTATTTTTGTTTAATTTTATTAACAATCTTGTTATTTTTTATATATTTTTTTTGATTTTGTTTTTGTAATTGTGTATTTTTTTTTGCTCATACCACTCCTACACTCACATTAATATTTTATTTTAAACAACTACCTATTCGGACATTGTTTTGATGGAGCAGCTTTACTTGGATAATCACCAAGAAAAAACGGAAAATAATGATAATGCCAAAGACGAGGAAGATTTCTTTGCCCTATGCCATAACGATAATAATAAAGACGCATTTTTTGAAAATAATAATGGCGAAAGTAATAATGTGCAAAAGGTAATTAAACTTATTAACAATACGCAGCAAGCACTAGCTTTCAAGTTATATAGTTTTATCTTTATAAGCATGCAGTTTTTAAAGAGTTTTAAAGTTGAATGTACCTAATCTTTTATAAAATTATTTGAAATTATAAAAACTTTGAAGTTATAAAAAAATTTCTTTATTCTAGATCGATTTACCTGTTAAATCTTTAACGCCGTCTACAGATGACAAACCCACCGCTGATACTTTAATCGGTGCTCCTAGTGTAGATTTTTTAAATTCGGTAGTACCGCAACATACCATGACTTCTTCTATAGGAGCGCGCAAGATACAGCCCAAGAAATCTGGGGTATATTATACTTTCTATTTTAATAGAAGCATTGTCTTTTATACTCTATTTCATTTTAGTTGGGTGCACGCAAAACAGGCGGCTTAGGTGCTACTAAAGTTAAAACGAATTTTGCTGAAATTGAACAACGGGCCAACATGGCCAATCAATTAAAAGATGCTCCAATTGTGCCTGATAAACCGCTAACTGCTGAAGAGGAACTTGAGTCTGTGGCAAGTATGCGCTTGGCCTATCAGGATTTATCGCTTAAACAAACCCAGCAGGAAAATAAATTAAGGTCCGTTGATCCAGTGAAAGCCAAACAAATGGAACGTTTGGGTATGGGCTTTAATTTAAAAGGAAAGTAAGTAATGTTTGCTGAAGTATTTCTTTTTTATAAAAAGTTGTAGGCATATAGTTGTGCTAACAGAGTTGTAAGAAACTAAATAAATAATAAGGTTTTTGGACAAAAGTTTTGAACATTAATGTTTCTTAAACAAATTTTTGGATATCAATTTTACTGTACAAAAGTTTTATCTTTTAAAAAAATAATAATAAATAATCCTATCGTGAACAAAATTTGCTTCCAAATTTTTGGAAACGCCAAATTTAGAGCGAAAAACTGTTTACTTTTTTATGATAGGCGTGATTTAAAAAAAGCATTTTTTGTGATATTAATTTTCTTTGCGACTGCAAAATTCGTATTTTGAACATTTTCAATTATTTTCTCTTTAGCGCCGACATTTCCCATTCAGTTTTAAGTGATATGGAGACAATACAACAAGCTCCGGCTCCAAAAAATTCCAACAATTCCTCATCAACTCTAAATAAGTTGTCGGCCTTTGACAATGACAGCTTCTTTAATGATTATTCGACTAGCATGTATAGCGGTAGCGGCAACGGTCTCTCCTCCGGTGTTTCTAAACTAGATAAACATGAATTAGAAATAATGGGGTTTGAAACCATCGAACCTATTGGCTCAACACACTCTAATATAACATCAATGTTTGGTGCTGGTGGCGATGGCGCAGACCCTAAACCTAAACCAAAAACAACGCTGCCTTCTTCCACCAGTTATGACAGTTATTCACGCAAATCAACACAAAATAAAAACTCAAATAATTATGAAGATAATGCGGCTCAAAAGAAATTTGGCAGTGCTAAAGGTTTTGGTTCAGATCAATACTTTTCCGATAGTCAATCGCAACCAGACGTGAGTGCAAATTTGTCTAGATTTCAAGGATCAAGAGCCATTTCGTCTTCGGATTACTTTGGTGATGGCACAAGTCAAGGACAAGGGCCAAGAGGTTCGTACAAATTTAATTTTGTCATATTTTATTAATCTCTCATTACATTGTTTCTTTTATAGGTTACAGTACTGGTGTTAATTTCCAAGCTCCTGATTTAGATGATGTTAAAGAAAGTGTACGCCAAGGTGTGCATAAAGTAGCTGGCCGCATAAGTTCTTTGGCTAATGATGTTATGTCTTCTTTACAAGATAAATATGGTTACTGATAGCGTTTGTTTCTCTTTAAGCATTTCTGTTCTCTTTTAACTAATAAAAAAAAATTATTTTTCCATTTTCTTTATAAAAAAAACCATCTAAATTCCTAATTTTGTTGGTACATATTTAGTAGAAATTTTTACTTATTAAATTTAAAAAATGTTTCGTTTTAAAAGCTTTCTTTCTTTTTAATGGTTTTAATATTTCTAAAAATCTTTAAATTTTTTTTTTCGGAATTAACTTCAATGTTAAATTTTTATTAAATAGTTCTTATGGTCTTTATTCTGCGTTTAAATTTTTTAATTATGTTTTCGTTTAAAACAAGCAGATTTTTTTCTTTTTTTATTAAACAAAAATTTCCATTTAACAAATTATAAATAAAATTACATATACACAATTTATAAGTAAGTTAATATTGCAATATACGAAAAATTGTCAATATATTATACATATATAAAAAAATTATAAAAATAAATCAATAAAATTTTAATTATATTCGATAAACAACAAAATATAATAGAAATTGCACCTTGAATGTTAAAGATAATCTAAAAACTACAATTAAATAAAAGAAATACCGAACTTCCTTTTCGAACAAAGTTTAAAACCAAGCAATTTAGAGGTGTTTTTTTTTTTATTAAATTTATAAATTATTGATATTAAAGTCTAACCCCAGTATTAAAAACTCTATTGGCACAACTTTTTCTATAGGAAAAACTCTGGTTGGCGCAACTTTTTTTATAGGAAAAACTCTGGTTGGCACAACTTTTTCCATAGGAAAAACTCTGGTTGGCTCAATTTTTTTACAGGAAAAACTCTGGTTGGAAGTTTTCTATAAGAAAAAAACTCTGGTTGGCACAATTTTTTTTATAGGAAAAACTCTGATTATCATCACTTTTTCTATAGGAAAAACTCTGGTTGGCACAACTTTTTCCATAGGAAAAACTCTGGTTGGCTCAACTTTTTCTATAGGATAAATTCTAGTTGGCACAACTTTTTCTATAGGAAAAACTCTGGTTGGCACAACTTTTTCTATAGAAAAAACTCTGGTTGGCACAACTTTTTTTATAGGAAAAATTCTAGTTGGCACAACTTTTTCTATAGGAAAAACTTTGGTTGGCACAACTTTTTCTATAGGAAAAACTCTGGTTGGCTCAACTTTTTCTATAGGAAAAATTCTAGTTGGCACAAGTTTTTCTATAGGAAAAACTCTGAACTCTGGTTGGCACAACTTTTTCTATAGGAAAAACTCTGCTTGGCACAACATGTTCTATAGGAAAAACTCTGGTTGGCACAACATTTTCTATAGGAAAAACTCTGGTTGGCATAACTTTTTCTATAGGAAAAACTTTGGTTGGCACAACTTTTTCCATAGAAAAGTTGGTTTTATACAAACTCTGGCCCAAAATTTTTTTTATAGAAACCAGTTTTTCATACCGGTTTTTGAATAAAATTCTTAAATTTCTTTAAAGGATATTTTTTTATTTATTTTTTTTTGGGTTTCGTTCTTTTACAATTGGACTAAAAATAATAAAATCAATAAAACATTTTTATGGTTTTAATAAAAAATTCGAATAATGAAAAAAAAAAACTATAGCAGTCGTTAAAACCGATAATAGGGCACAGAATAATGGCTTACATTACATAAAAAAGAAAAAAATGTCTTAGCAACAGTCAACTTAATGTTTCTTGCATGTTACGCAACCACGGAGAGAGGCAGCATCGGGGGAACCATAAGCGATGGCGTGGCTGGTAGCGGAACCACCTTCGCCAGTGCTGAAAGAGTTAGCAATGGCAATAGCACCTCCCTTGGTACCACCAAAGTTAATGGGGAAGAAAGTGCCAGCAGGTAGAGGTTTTTGTTCTTTCTTGGAGGGAGCGGCAGCCTTGGCGGGCTTCTTGGCAGCTGGACGACGAGCAGGGCGACGAGTTGGAGCTACTGGGGCTACATACTCTTCCTCTTCTTCATCGGCTTCTTCGGAGGCGGCAGCTACACCAGTATCCTCAGCAGATTCAACAGATTGGTCCAATTCAACGTAAACCTTCTTCTTGGCGGGCAAGTAACGGTTGACGGGCTTGGCAACGGGGGCAATGGGCGCGGGAGCGGGCAAATCAGCAGCTACGCTAGCTTCAACAGATGCTTCATCAATATTAACTTCGACGGGAGCTTCGACATCAATAACAGGGGCTTCAGCTGGAATTTCTTCGGCGGCCACGGCATTACCGGCAGCATTGCTGCTGTCAGCACCGTCCAAGTTGAAGTCACGGGGTACTTTAGCGTCATCATCGGATACTTCATTTTCTTCGGCAACAATATCTACATCAGCGGGCACTTCGAAAGCGGGCACAGATTCTCCAGCAACGGGATAAGCTTCGGCTTCGGCTTGTACACTTTCGCCTAAAACACCTTCACCACGTTCGGCATTAATATCAACAGAAGCGGGGGCTTCTAAGGCAATAGCTGGACCAGCGGCAGAAATATCAGCTTCAGCATGGTCACAATCTGGAAACGCAGATAATAATGGGGAAATGAGTTTAGAGTTTTGTTAAATCACCAGTTTAACTTATGTTTGTACCTTGTAAATAGGTACCAGTGGCAACAGATTCACCAGCTACCAAAGCTTCAGCTCCTTGGGTTGAACGAGCAAATGTTGATGGATGCGTATATTGAACATACATCATGCGTTGAGGAGCAGCATAGTATTGAGCAGGGCGTTGGTAGTAAATCATTCCTAATTTATTATTAAGCAACTTACATGAGTTAGAAATTGAACTACGACTATGTTTTTTTAATTGTTTAAGGTAAAAATTTGTACATCTGGAATTCAAGATGCGCATTCAATAGTTGTAGGCGTTTAAACATTTTGATCCTTTAAAATGTTAAGATTTTGTTTAAAAATGTTAACTCTGTATTTTTAAATTTGGTGAACTGAGGGGTTATTGGAAAAACTAAGTTTGTGTAAAAGTTAGTTTTTTAAAACTTTAGGATGTATTTAGATTGGTTTTGCGTTCAAACTTTTATTATTTAAAAAATTTGTTTAGAAATTCTTAAAATAAACGATTTACCTATTTTCAAGTACGACAACTTCTAAAAAATCTAATCTAGATTTAATAAAAAAATATTTTAATTCTAAGCATTTTCGGTTTTTTTTTTAATTTCAAAAGCTTCATATTTATTCTAATTTGCTTTGAAAACATTTTGGAATTTTATTAGTTAAGACTCAGATTTTTTTTAAATTGTTTCGGGGAAGAAAAATTTTGCGAAAAATTTTAAAATTTCGATTTTGAAATATTTTGTAGAAGAATTGGTTAACAAGTTTTTAGATAATCTTTAAAAATTAAAATATTAAAAAGTTTTTTTTTTCTTTAATTAAATTGCCTTTTAAAACTTTTTTAATATTATTTAAACGATAATCTTTTAGCTTTTGATTTATAAAATTAAAAAAAAAAAATTAAGAACTTAAAAACTTTTAAGAAACCTTTTCTGTAAAGGAAAGTCTTTTTGGTAAAAACCTTTTAAACTGGGCTGGCTTTTAACCCTTCATGCTTTATTTTTTTTAAAAGCTTAATATTAAATACAATAAGAATTCAATTATGCCCAAGTCGAAAGCAAAGCTGAAGTAAGGGACTACAAATTCTTTTTGTAATACATATTTTGTTTTGGAAAACTTCAACATTAGAAATGAAAAATTGGCTTTAAAAAGTTTTGTTGCACACATCCAATGCATGAAAGGGATAATAAAAGCTTGGAGAATTTTTGAGAAGAAGTAATAAACATTTGTGTTTTGAAGCTTTTTTAAAAAGCACAACCATTTTTGGTAAAAAACTTAAAGGAAACCCCTCTTCAAAAAAAGCTTTTAAGAAAAACGTTGAAAATTAGTTTAAGACATTGTTAATTAAATTTTTTTTTGTAAAAAATATTTTTCTTTAAAAATTTAGGAAAAGCTTTTTAAACTTCAAGAAAGCATTAAAAAGCTTTAAGAATAGCTATTTTCTCTAATTTTTTTTAGCAAAAAAATACTTTTCGATAAAAAGTTTTCAAAAAAGATATAAATTAAAAGTTTTCTTTGTGAAAAGATAAAGGCTTTTTAGTTAAAAGCTTTTGAAAATTAGTTAAAAACATTGTTGTTTTAAGGTTTTTTGTAAAAAGACATTTTCTTAAAAAGCTTTAAGAAAATCTTTTTTATAAAAAAGCTTTAAAAATAGTTATATTTCTAATTTTTGTATTAAGGTTTTTGTCAACAATTCCCAGTATGCAAAATGGGATTGAAGCAAGGTTTTTCTTCGCAAAGTTGCATTGATTTCGAGTTCTATATAATGTCGAATCCTGTTATCCTCAGCGTTCCTGCAGATCGAAAATGAGTCAAAATATTGCTTATTTTTTGACTCGATTTTTCATAGAAATAGAATAGAATATTCGTGAAATATTTAATAACATTTTTTTAATATTTTTTCTAATTATTGCAATAAATGTAAAAATATTTCAAAACTTTCTCTCAATTGGCTCATGGCAGAAAATATTAACTAAATTTGTTTTCAAAACCAGGATTTTATGAAGAATCAAACACGATTTAGTTTTTTTTTTAGTTTATCTCGAAATAATAAATTAAATAATGAAAATCACAAATATAAACTTAGTAATGTTAAGAAAACTAAATTCACTTTAATGATGGTAGTTCGAAAATTTTTTAGACTATAATTTTGCCACGAAATGTTGCAAACTGGGCTATTTTCCATTCTTTAAGATTTTCAAAACTCGAATACGTTCTGTAGGAAATGTCAATAGTGAAACGGTGCAGCCTAACTATAGACTAATGACGAATAGCAGACCAGACAATTCTTTTTAGGCTTATCACGTGCTTGTCATTGAAACTGAGAACTATTGACCAGATACTTCTTGCGGAACCA
The DNA here is from genome assembly GCA_963931875.1 of Pollenia griseotomentosa. Taxonomy (NCBI): domain Eukaryota; kingdom Metazoa; phylum Arthropoda; class Insecta; order Diptera; family Polleniidae; genus Pollenia; species Pollenia griseotomentosa. Next base: position 17,569,982 of record OZ007562.1, read on the forward strand.
TATAAGGATATTGAAATCATAGATTCAATAGTTCAATATAATAGTTCTAGTCTACGTTTTTAAATATTTTTACTAGATTTACGTACTGATAATATTATTGAAATGTGTAATTAATTAAATCCAAATGCGTGCACAAAATTTTTTTTAATTAATAAAAGGAACCGTCATACAATTACTTAAACAATTGTTGATAGTTTCAATAAAAAGTCACTAAAATAAAAGACAAAACTGGCGACTTGGAAACACTTGATCCAAGGCTTCCTGCAGGGTATTTAATATTATTAAAACTTTTGCTGCCGTATTCATAAATATGTAAATTGAATATACAAAAATACATTTTTAAACTAAGTTTAAAATTTAAATAAATTTTTTTCCAGGATGTACAAATTTTAGTCCTTTGGCAAGTTTTTTTTTCATTGATTATTTCAATATTTTTTTTTGGATTTCTTTTTTAAATTAAAAATTTTTTTTCCATATTTTAAACACATACTTTTTTGAGCTGGGAAAGCACTGCTGCTGGCAACAAGGCCCACAATAACAGCCAAAGCAAGAATAGCACTGAATTTCATTTTGAGTTTTTTGGTTTGTTTTTTTTTTTTTTAATGAATTAATTTATCCTTTAAACAAAAAAGTTTATTTTTCACTGGATATGCTGGTTCTTTTAAAAATTTTTTTAGCTTAAATTCGCGAATAGAAACCGATCAGCAGCACTGGAGCTAAACTTAACACTTAAGTTTCCACCAAAGAAATGATGTCTTTTCCTTGATTTGTGGTAGATTTATATACCAGTTGAATGGCTCAGGAAAGGCAGGCTAGTGCAAAAATCTAAATCATGGAATAAAATTATAAAACAAATAAAAACCAGCAAAAAAAGAAAAAAAAAAATCGCAAATCTTTCATACGAATACAAAACCATAAATCGTTACATAAAACGCAAAAGGCCCTATTTAATATTTTGCAAATTTTGCAGAAGCAAAAAACTATTTAACATGATGATTAATTTATAAATTGCCTTAAACTGTTTAAAATTAATGTTTCTTCTTTTTTGCTTGTAAAAACTACTCATTGTTTTGACAGTTGACAATTTGGCATATTATGCAAACTATTAGTTAGGTCTTTTAGCGTTTGTCATATAATATTTTGTAGATAGGGCCGTTTGTTTTTTGTTAATAATTTCTTTTATAATTTTCGTTTAAAGTTTCCAAAATTTTTTGTGGACATTTGTGTTGATGCAATACCTCAAAATCAATGAAAAAGACGATTTTTAATTTTTGTTTAGTTAGGGCCTTTTGCGTTTAAGGTAACTAAATGTAGCTTTAGATTTGTATAAGTTTTTATACCCACACCACAATAGTGGAGAGGGTAATATGCGTTTGTGTTGATGTTTGCAACGCATTAAAATATTGGTCATAGACCCACCTTTAAGTATAGAGATCGATCTAGAATCACTATCTGAATCGATCTAACGATTTCGGTCCATGCAGCTAGCTGTCCATGTCAATCTTGTGCGCAAAGTACAGGTCGCGGTCTTGGAGTTATTTTAATGAAATTTGGTACATAGGTTTTATTTGTCCCAATGACCAACTCTATTGGAATGGGTGAGAAGTGGTCTATAATTTGACAGGGACCCTTCACAAGCTTATTTCCGGAATAAAGTCTTTGAGCGCCTTAACCATCTGATTCGGCCTTATTATAAGTGTCGTTGTTGTAGTCAAAAATTATTCGTTTTTAAAAATTGGTATTATCTGGCATGTTCTGACAATCGCAAAGCGCTTAACATTTGCGATTCTGACTAGATATCGCATAATAGGTGTTCTGTAAAACGCAAGAAGTTTGGCACCTTTAAATTGCAAAAGTATGCTAAAGGTAACTAAAAAGCTTTTAAGAAACTGTGGCAGATCAAATGCAAAACTCGAAAGTTTCAGAACACCATAAAATAAATATGGCCTTTTGCGATTTAAAATAGTGCGATTGTCAGAACATGGCCGTATGATTGTGCCAAATGACATAAATACGACCGACTTTCCATGTGTTTTACATTGTCGTTGTCGTGAAATTAAAATGATTTCGACAAAAATTTCAAACGACTACGACTTAGCCTACGAAAACGACTCTCGTAATAAGGCTGATTATGTTGGTATTTAGATTAAATTTGGTCCAAAATTATTTTATACCAATCTAGATCATCTTACCAAATTTTAAAAAAATACTACTCCCGAAAATAGCTTTTAATGCAACAACGTCCTTATAAATGTTGGTATTGACAAACAAATTGGCGACAATAACTTTTACGATAATGACTATATATGTATATTATAAATTAACCGTAGGTCCCATGTAAACCCCCATCCTAAAATTGCATATAGATGAAAATATCTAAATAATATTTGGCACAAAGAACTTTTACATGAATCTTAGCCGCAGAACATAATTTTGTTCTGGCTGGTCCATAACACTGTGCCCATGTTCTGTAACTCTTGTGTCGAGAAACTTTTCGATTGAAATGTGTGAAATAGAACAAAAATGCCGTATATTGAAACAAACAGCTGTTTTTCTCACTAAACTGTGTCTGTAACTTTTTTTGGCGAGTACAAGCTGTCACGCAAGGAAATTACTCGCCAATTTACAGAAAAAGTGTGTCTGTAACATTTTGGTGAGAAAAGTTCCCGCTTTGGACTGTCAAAAAAACTCACGAATAAAAATGGGGCGAGAAAAAAATTTTAACACTAAAAAACAACTAAAAATGCAAATTGCAAAGAATAATAATAATAAAATTATGTTCTTGGCCCTTTTTTTATTGTTTAATTATTTTCTTTTACCATTTTTATAAAATATACGAATTTTTTCAAAGCTCGTTTACAAACAACAAACATTAAAGTCGCACTTTACATTATTTGGCATGGCCGACGGTTGTATTTTCGCCGCCGTTGTTGAAAATTTTTCAATTTTAGTAAATTTTGGTCGCCGTTAACTATATGTGTGACTGGCGTCCTCAACGTCTGCAATGTCACATCGGCTTCGAGTGCAATGTTATGACTTTTATAACGTAACGACGTAATCTCTTTTGATAGTTTTCGACATAAGTTACAGACACACTTTTTTCTCACTTTTCGAGAAACGATGGAATATTTTGTTTCACATCTTTTCGATGCGAGAAGTTCTCACTAAAGTTACAGAACATGGGTACTGGTCTAAAAATTTTGAAAAAAAATTGACTGCAGAAACGAAGCATGTTTTTTAACTAATCTAGGTGCGCTGAATTCAAATCTGACATAAAAATTGGGCTATCATGTCTTGTTAATTTTTTATCGCATGCTGGCAATAATGCAAAATAGTCAATACTGACACTACAATTTCACAATTATTTATTTGACAGAAGCCCACATTCTTTCTAAATCTTCATAATAGTAGCGTTTAGGCATGTCATGGAGATCGTGTCCTACATATTCAAGCTATTTTTGCTTTGTGTGTGGTGAATATTTGGTTGAAAAAAAGGATATGCAATATCAGAATCATTAAAATATGCATATTTACATTCTTTTGGTTTAGCAATCAAAAATTTGGAAAAGCCGTGGACACCGACAATGTTTTACATATTTCTCATTCGCATTTAGATTTTTTCAAAAAAAAAAAAAAAAAAAAAAAAAAAAAAAAAAAAAAAAAAAAAAAAAAAAAACTAGGAACAAAAAAATAACTAGGTGCAGTAAGCGCGAACAAGGGGAGCGTGCTCACCAAGATTTAATAAAAATTTATAGAATTTATCAAGTATTTTGAGACAAAAGCATGATGGGAGACTATTGCTGGTCTCTAATTCGCGAAAACGAACCAACAAAATACAAACGACGCACAGAGGAGTGAACAGTGCCATATAAAAGTAGATAAAATTCAACACGAATAACTGTAAAAATTGTGGATCGATTTTGTTTACTTTTTTTGTTATACGCTGCCAAAGTTGAATAATATTTTATAATTTGAAAATATTTGTTAAAAAGTGAAAATCAGGATATTTTAATTGCGATTTGAGAGAATTGTTTCTTAGAAAACACTACTTTTTTTAAATGGATCCATCAACTTCAGGTAATTAACTAATTTATTAATACATTTTTGTAAAGAAAAATATTGAGGAAGTATATTTAATTTTTTTTTTAAATTGGTCAAAAAAATTAGTTTTTTTAAGGAAATGTTGATTTTCAAAATGTTTGTGAGAATACTTGGGCAAAACTTTTTATATATTCTTAAAATATGGTATTTCAACTTGCATAATAAAAAAGAATCTTGCCCGTTTTTGCCCCATTTGAAAATATTTGAGATTTTGTGAAACACATTAACTCGTTTCTTCTGTTTTGTTTCGTTTACATAATTACACTACGTCACAAAATTTCAACAAAGTCGTGACCAAATAAACCTGACAGCTAATCTTAATGTAAAATTTTCCCCTGAATCCGAATATGAAGTCCGAATTGTTAAAAGTAAAACAGTTTTTGAGATATTCCAAAATAACCGTTATTGTGTTTCATTGAAAATTTTATGATTTTGTTCAATTTTGCTCTTTTCAAGTTATTTTTTTAAACCAATGATTTTAAAGTTTCAATGTTTTATTGCATGCGACATAAGACAATACATAGATTGGTACAAAAATGAAAAAGCTACAAAATATTTAGTAAGGTAATTATGAAGATGATTTTTAATTCCATATTTTAGCAATGAATGTGCCTTGTTTCAAAAAAAAAAAAAAAATATATTGTTCGAAAAAATTACATTGATTTTTTTTAAGTTTTTAATTTTTTTTCAATAAAACAAAATTAAAATTCCACTAAAATTTTACAACAAAAGTTTTTTTTTATTAATCAATATACACAGAATCGAAAAAAAAATTATTGTCATAAATTACAGGCTTCCCTGAATTAATCCTCGTTTTGCATATGTTTCATCCCACTGTGCGACGTTTAAATAACGCCATTCACTTTTAAAAATGCATTGATTTTTAAATGAACTAGTAATTTTTTATGTAAAAAACTAGTAAAAACATTTTTTGTATCTCAAAAACTTGAGGTGATGGAGAAAAACCAATTACAGATTCGAATTCAGCCCACCAAAATACCCTGGGAAACTTATTTGGTTGATCCTGTCCAAAACCTTGTTGGCTAGTGTAATTGCCTATGGGTCCCAAATTTGTTTTTAGATATTGTGGTGTTGGGTATTATATGGTCGGGCTTGACCGACCATACTTTTTTACTTGTTGTTGCTGTTTTGGTTATTTTGTTAAAAATATTGTTGTTTCTTTTTTTTTGAAACGTTCATTATTCCTCTTTAAACTTAATTGTTGTTCCTATTCTCCTATAATAATTGTAGCCGTTTGTAGTTATTGTCGCCTATCCGTAATTTCTGTCCAAAGGTAATTTCTGTTCGATTTCGTTACTAATTTATCATTCATAATGTGTTCTTTCAGTTTGAGTGTGTGCAGTTACTTCATCGTCATACTGATTTTTTTTGGTTTTTTCGGGGTTTTGGTATTTTCTTTTTTTTGAAAATTTTTAATTTGGCTAGAGGAATTGTTGGGTGAACATTGCTTTTGATAAGCAAATCGTTATTTAGAGCTACTCTTTTTCGCTTAAAAAATAAAATTATATTTGTGGATTTTTAAGATCTACCTTAAATGGTGTGGCGTTTTGTTTTCCTCCCTATAGGGTTAAACAAATGGCAATTCGAAAAAACATCAAAAAAATTCTCAGGAGTTTTAGTGAAATGATCAAACAAAATGATTAAAATTATTAAATAAAGCATTGTGTTTGATTCATAGATCGTAACTTGTGATGCCATATAATATACCCTACGCCTATATAAAGCCTAATTTGGGATATCAATTATATACCACTAAAACCGTAACAAATATAGTATATAAATATATATATATATATATAGTATATGGTATATGGTCAAATTCAGGCTTATTTGACTAGAAGTAAGACCACTTAATTTTGTGATAATCGGTACTTATTTTACTAGGGTTCAGTATTAAGCGGCTTTCCGAAGAGCAATTTAAAATTCTGTCTTATTAAGGTTTTTTTTTTATGCACTAGAATAACTTGGGTAATTTTGGACCTACTTGGACATTATTTTGTCATGACAAAAGTTATTGTCGCTAATGTTGGTATATGTACAAGGTAGGTTATGGCACTAACAGCTATTTTCAGGAGTAGTATTTGTATGAGAGCTATCGTCAAATATAGACCGATTCCAATAAAATTTATTCAGATGATTTTGATTGCAATAAATTAAGTTTGGACCAAATTTAATCTAAATACCAACATAATAAGATATTTTATGGGCACAAAATCCCCTATTCCGGAAATAAGCTTGTATGCGGAATCTGTGAAATTTTGAACTGATTCGGCCCATTTTCAATAGGTCCTTGTGGCAATTAGAACTTATGTACCAAATTTCATAAAATTATCTCCACGATTGTCTCAGAAGGAGATTCTGAGTCGATCAGTATACTTCAAGTTGTGCCCAGGACTAATAGTTTAAGGTGTTACAAACGTCAGCACAAATACATAATAACCTCCCTCTCCACTGTTGTGGTGTGGGCATAAAATGTTATACCGTTATATAATGAAAATCGATTTCAAATCGATCGTTTTTAAAAGCTGTGATGAATTTCGATCGATTTTAGACTCTGATTCCGAATTAATATTCTTAATTTTGTGTTCAGAATGCAGTTTCACTAACATATCGCACTTGTTCAACAATACTATATTAACTCCAAATTTAAAAATTTTCAGTAGAAGCAAAACAATTTTTAATTTAATATAAAAAGGCATATGAAAAAGTATTTTCAAACCAAAAAGTAGACAAAATAGCTCGATATTTTTGCAGCGGGTAGATGTGAATAATACCTGTCGATTTTTTCCAAAAAGTGAAAAACTAAAAATTTTGAGTGAATACAGTTAGAAATCAATTTTTCAGAATATTAAAAACGATATTATCGATTTTAAATCGTGCTGTGTCCATTTCATACCTGATAGTTAATTTTTATTTAGTTTCTAGTTCAGTTCTAGCTTACTTCGAGTTAAGTTCAATTCTAACTCACTTCTATTCGTATATCACTTCTTGTTTCGTTCTAGTTCAGTCTAAGCTCAGTTAAAATGTTGTTCTTAATCAGTTTTCACTTCGTTGCTGTTCTGATTTAGTTTATACCCTTTGTGCACTTGCATACATTTCGGAGGAACGCAGGGAAGATGTTGAAAATGTGAAATACACGTGCACACTTAAAACATCTAACATCTTCTATCAATAAAAAATGTTACCATTTCTGAAAAAAAACGGTGTCAAATCACATGATCTTGGCGGCCAATTGACACCGCCACCACGTAAGATAACACGATCATTGAATTTGTCGCGCAAAAAGCCATTGTTTCGTTAGCTGTGTGGCAAGTGGCACCGTCCTGTTGAAACCACATATCGTCCACATCCATATCTTCCAATTCGGGCCATAAAAAGTTCGTTATCATCTCACGATAGCGGAGACCATTCACAGTAACTGCCTGACCGGCCTCATTTTGGAAATAATACGGCCCATGATGCCGCCAGCCCATAAACCTGAAAAACTTTAACGCGTAGCTCGATTGTGTATCTTTTCATGGTTCAAATTGAGTCAGTCTGAAATTGAGAAATTTCAAATAAAATGCTGAAAAAAACTCGACGTTTTGGTGTGGTTCACATTCCACATAGGCCCCTAAAATTTAACCACCCTCTATTTTTTATTGGAAAATTTCAACATCTTCGCAAATTAATGTTAGATGTTTAATGTTGACAAGTGTAAAGTTTAGTTTTAATTCCATTCAACTCCAGCCGCACTTTAGAAATACGTATGCACGTGTATTCAAAATAAACATAATTTAACGATTTAAATGTTGTTACACGTTTTGTTTGTGTTGATATTAATTTAACATTAACTTAATATATGAAGGTAGATATTTAATTAAATATTAAATTGCTTAAATATTACATAAATATGTATATGGAATATATTAAATGAAATGTGTGTAAATATATTTTTACGATTATGAGGTTTGTTTCAAAGTCATTAAGATTTCAAAGGAGTTTTAAAAAAATATCTAATAAATATTGTTTTTTTTTTTTTTTTGATTTCTATAGTTGTTTTATTAAAATTTGTATTTGTAACTTCTTTCAACACCGACTCGTGGTCAGCAAGTAGCCATAACTTTACAACAATTTTGTATATTTTATGATTATGATGATGAAAAGGACCCACTCATTTTTCTTTTACGAGTTTTCTTTTTATAACCAGTTACAGAGTAGTGCAATGAATTTTTAATTTTTTTCAGAATTCTAGTCGTAGTAGTTCTTGTTTATGACTCATAAAATGTGATAGTTTTTTTTTAAATTTGCATTTTTTTATATGACTGTATTCGGAATTTAATTTAAGTGTGAATTTAACATAAACTTCCTTGTTTTAGTTTTAAAATTCATAAAATTCCTAATTTTTTTTTTGTAAACAATAACTAAAACTTTTATTGGATATTAATATTAATGACATATATTGATTAAATTATGCTTTATAGCATTGACATGTTGTTAAAAATTAGCAATATTTCAATATTATTGAAAATTAATGCAAAAACAGAGGTGTAGGATATAAAATAATATTTTTGAAGCAGAATGTTTCAATAACAAAAAATCTAGTAAACTCTATTAAAAATTTGTATATTTTATGTTTCTTAAGCTTTTTTTGTTCAAAATTTGGGACTTTATTTATAATATTAGGATTTTTTTTGTTTAGGCGATTTCTTAAATTTGACGATTTTTCTTTAATTAAAATTTTTTTTACATTACTTTTGATTTTTTTTGTGGCTTAATTTTGATTATTTTTTGGCTTTATTTTAGTTTAGGCGATTTCTTAAATTTGGCGATTTTTCTTTAATTAAAATTTTTTTTTTACATTACTTTTGATTATTTTTGTGGCTTAATTTCGATTATTTTTTGGCTTTATTTTATAAAATTTTCTTGTTTTAGCGATTTTGCAGCGTTTTTTGTGTTAACGATTGGAACAACTTATTAGTATGCCAAGCTCTGAGGTGGAAACCAGAAGGTTGTAGGTCCCGGTAAGACCTGGAGGAGGGCCATTCGTAAACTTCACGATTTATCCTGGTGTAGGGGCCAGCCTAATAAACTATAGCCTATGTTATATAGAGAAACCACCACAAATTAATTATTTATTTAAATTTGAAAAATTGAACTTGTTTACAAAAATTTTTAAAAGGTGATGCCAGAGCCAAGGTTGAGTAATTCTTTAATAAACCTGACAGCGTAAATTGGGCGATCAGTACCAGGCATGTAACGATACGCCTTTTTGCCGATACGAAACCGATACTCAAAATCAGTAATTCTTTAGCAGAATTACAGCCTTGAATAGGCAGAGGCTTAACCTTCTCGGATAATTTTATATTTTTTTTAAAAACGCTTCAAAGCCCAGTTCTTGTAGGCTTAACATTTTAAGTCTTTCTTTGTTACAAGATTTATAAGCGATTTATAGTGATTCATTTGAAAGCTTAACAGAACTTTACCTAGGTGTGGGGATGAACGTGTTAACACTTACGGAATGCAGAGTCATGGTTCGAGTTTAGACGAGCAAACATTTGGAAGAAAGCCGAACACATTTTCGGCAACATTCTGTTACTATAGATGTTTTTTTTTATAAATGTCAACACGTAATGTCAACAAAGAAAGTGTGAACAAAGCTTGTCGCCGAGTACTGAAACCAAAAACAATACTCTCTTCCCCACCCCTACACAACTAAATGTTTCCCTTCCAAATGTTTCCCTGTCTAAATGGTGACATGGTAGGTAGCTAAATAAGACGTTTTTCGATAATATTAAAGTCGATTGTCTTTGCAATATTCGACCTTTGTATCGAGGGTAAAGAATTGGTTTCATTATTCTCTAAATCCTCAAATCATTCATTAAGGCAAAATTAGTAGCAAATTTTGGGACTCTGAACTATTCTCCATATCCGTTGATTCATTTATTATATTTTCTTATATTAAGCCATGTCACAGAGTACAATTCAGTTCGGAAACAGAATTCATTTCGTATTTTGGTGCTTCAGAATATGACGAAAAAATTGTTCGGATTGAAACCATTTTTGTTTTCATGAACGGAATGGGAGTTTTCTGTATCTGAAAGGCCAAAAAACTATGGAAAAACACTTTCTATCAATAAACAATTATGTTTTCTTCGATTCCGAACGGAGTCATTCTGAACGGAATTGTACTCTGTGACATGGCTGGTTGTTTGAAGACTGTTATCTGGCGAAATAGCGTCAGACAATGAAGCAGTGGCTTTGCTTATGAACTTTGTAGCTTCTTCGATGTAACTCAAATTTCCAGCAAACTGATTTTAATTCTCACAAACATCATTGAAAGTAAGCAGAAAATCTTAAATCGTACAAGTACATAAAAGACTTAGCAATGACAAAACATTTCTATGTTGTAGTGCAAAGCAAATGGCTAAGAATGAAAAAAAAACATATCAATATTTTGTTCTGAATTTATTTTTTTTTTAGATTTTATGCAAAAAATAAACATTGAAAACTAAGAAAACATCTTCGTATGGACCGTAAATTAGAGCCGATACCGATATAAAGGCAAACCTGAAGTATCGCTGATATATCGGTTTAGGTATCGGTTACATCACTAATTAGTACCCCTTACGTAAAGTTAGGTGACCGGTCATAAAGACCCCGCATAGACCGTGTTGATCTCTAGCGTTACCACATTATACGATAACCCCTACTTGAAACGGTTAGTTCGATGTGATGATACCCAGAGTACTCCATGCCCTCTTGGCGAACACTAGGAGTCTCACTAGTCCAATTCCAGAGATTTCCCCTAAATCTTGGAAGTAATGATCTGACAGACAGGTTGCTCTGGAGCGTATGAGTGCCACACAGTGGCAGAGTATGTGCTCCACCGTCACTTTTTCCCCTGGTACCCCATAGAATCTGTAACTGTCATTGAATCATAGGATCTCCACATATCCCTGGAAATCCTACACGTTTTGGTGTTTCCCCATACCGACTCAGATTTCCTCTATAAGTAGAGTCCGTATCCCTCTTAATATTACGAATTATAACTGGAATGTCAATCACTCTGTTGTACGGTAAAAGAGCCCCCCGTCTCGCAAATTCATCTGGCACTTCGTTACCTTCTATGTCCTGGTGACCGTGAACCCAGTATTTTTGTACCCTTTTGTTGGCACCAAGTCTATCTATTGAATCCTTACACTCGTGGATGATCGAAGAGTATGTATATTTAGCGGATATCGCCTTGATCGCCGCTTGACTGTCTAAAAAAAAGTTTACATGTGAGTTCCTAGTATTAGAATCACGAGCAGCCATTTTGGCCTCAAATATTTCCGCCTGGAGTATACTACAGTAATCGGGAAGCTTATAAGATTTCCAAATACCGAGTTCCTGACAGTAAACTGCAGCTCCAACTCCCTCTTCCATTCCCATTAATGTCTGAGAAAATAATGCACGCCTACGCCTCTGACTTTTTAGCACAACATTAACGTCAATAAATTAATATTAAATAAGAAAAAAAAAACTACTTGTAACCTATCAAAACCTGCTTGTTATTAATCAATTTTAACATTTAATTAAACAATTTAATGCAAATTTTCTTAAAAAAAAATTTTTCACAGTAAATGAATGGCATTTTATTTTAAGCAAAAATATGTAATTTATACATAATATGTACATGAGAAGGTATGTGTGTATTATATTCATGTAAAAATGTTGTATTTTGACATTTCGATGTTTTATTCAATTAAAAAAGCCATCAGTTCAGAAAAAAAAGAAAAAAACCTTTTTTTTTTTTGGAAAATGATATATGAGTGTGAATAATTTGTATTATATTGAATTTTATATAAATTATTTATTATAGTTTTAAACTCACGCACAGGCTGGCAACCACGCATAGAGTTTTTTTATGATTGAAGGAATCCTGACAGTTTATCATGGAACCAGAAAACGAGTGATGAATGTTTAAGTTTTTTCTTTTCCAGTATGGAAGTAGGTAAAACTATAGTTATAGAGTAGGGTGAGGGGGGCTAAAAAAGGATTTGTGCTGAACTAAATGAATCGATTAAACACCCTATAGTTGTAGTCAAAGACAAAAATGAAGATTATAGTCGAAACTTAAGAAAAGTTTAATAATTTAATTAAAAGTTAGTAAAATATACATATACAGTGAAATCTCTATTAACGCCCAGCTCCTATAGCCGGACAGCTCTCATATTCATACGATTGCTTAAGGACCCTCTAAATTTTTCAAGTTCCTTCTTAACGCATTAAGAAGTAATAATAATTTCTCTTTGATTCCGGCGATAATTGTTTACAATTATTCTAAAAAAAAATATATATGTTGTCCTATAAGCTTTCTCTGACGGTTATTTCACACTCAAATCAAATTGATTCTATATGAAATTCACTTTGTTTCAACTTGAAACCATTTTTATTCAACGTTATTCGTAGTGTTATTTCAATATCAATGTCATTTAACTCTAACTTTACTGGAATGTTCAATTAACATAAGTTATAGTAACATATTTTGAATGGAAAAATTTTGTTCACAAGTTATTATAAAATCATGTTATTTTTGTTTTATATTATTATTATCTTATGTAACAAAACTATTCGAGAAACTTTTGTCACAAAACCAACCCCGATTCTAAATAAAAATAGATGTATTATAAACCATCAACTCGGATTTAGAAAAAAAACACAGCACAATTGAACAAACACATATTTTTTAAGTTCTCCTCCGCCAATAGACGATGGAGTCCTATAAGGAAGTATCTAGGACCCTTTATTATATTCAATATGTACTTTGGACATGACAACAAATAACTACACCCAAACTTCAACTTCTCGTTACTTTTAGGATAATATATTTCAGATAGAAATATGGTTAAAACAATGTAGGTTAAGGGTCAACTAGTAAAAATTTATACATATGGCATTCACTTTGCGTCGAGAATCATGCCCCCCCATTAAAATCAATAACCAAATAATAACCAAACACTCGCAAGTAAACTATCTCGGTATACATCTAGGTCGACGTTTAAAGTGGAAATGTCATATAGGGGAAAAATTATGTAACTCAAATGAAACTAAAAGTAATTGAAATAATTTGACTAATTGGAATAAATTTAGGGCCGCCCCTTGAAACGTTTAAAACACATATGTTCACAGGAATCTCAATGTGCAATTAGTAAAAACTTTGATAACTAAAACTTTGTTAAAATATTTAAAAAGGCTTGAATTCTCAACATCACCCAAATCCTCGAAATATACAAAAAATTGTGAATGTATAAAATCAAAAAAACTTCATCTTCACGATCAAAATCGCAAAAAACTTTAAAAAATTCGATTTTTTTTACCTTTTTCCCCTGTTCAGGTCCAAAGGTAGCAAACCGTTAAAAATTCAAGGAAACAATCAACTACAAGAATGTACCTAAGATCTTAGTAAACAACTTTTTAACACCGTTTATGTAGCTTCAGGGCAAAAAAGGTACAAAAATTGAATTTTCGGGCAATTTTTCACTTTTGGGGCTACCTAAACGGTGCTTTTTTTCTTTATGGCAAGAGCTACAACTTTGTCTCAGTGGGTAAATCAAAATTCCGATCGGTTTGCAAGATATGAGCCTGAGAAAATGATCACTTTTTTGCAAAAATGACACCGAGGCCCCAAATCTTTGGGGCCCAAAAAAGTGCATGACCTTGGGCAAAACTGGGAGACACGGGTCTTTTTTTTGATCTTTTATCACGTAGTGGTGTCCGTATATGGTTATAGATAGCATCATTCCTATAAGCATCATTCCTAGGAAGTTCATATACTCTAGAAAATTGTTTATTGAGATCTTAGGTACATTTTTGTAGATGATTATTTCCTTGAATTTTGAACGGTTTGCAAACTATCGACCTAAACAATGGAAAAAGGTAAAAAAATCGAAGTTTTTAAATTTTTTTTGCGATTTTGATCTTGAAGATGAATTTTTTTTATTTTATATGTTCACAACTTTTGTTCTTTATGGCAAGAGCTACAACTTTGTCTCAGAGGGTAAATCAAAATTCCGAACGGTTTGCAAGATATGAGCCTGAGAAAATTATCACTTTTTTGCAAAAATGACTCCGAGGCCCCAAATCTTTGGAGGCCAATAAAAAAAAGTACATGACTTTGGGCCAAACTGGACCAACGGGTCTTTTTTTTTTTGGTCCTTTATTACGTAGAGTTGTCCGTATATGGTTATTTTTCCATGACATAAAAAATTACACGCAGTGAACTACATACATAAGTATTGAAAATCGCGAATACGAGCGCTAACTTCAAAAAATGACTAGCACCATTGAAAAGCTAAACAGAGGTGCCCAGCTTAAGGGTGTCCAGATTGTTAAGAAAAGTGTCAAATTCGAGCACAGTGCAATTATAAGTTAATTTTAAATGTATTCAATAAATAAATAAATGTGAAAAAACATTGATCGGAATTACAATACAATTTAAATGGAAATGGAAATTTCGAACGATATCGAGTGTAGTAATTTGCTCCCTGCATTTATGCATCACATTTGAATACAATTTCAATAAATTGGCTTTCAAAAATTATCACTTAAGCATCGTTTTAAACTTGTTTCAATAAAAAAATACATCAAAGCCAAATTGGCTAAAAGTTAGTTAAACGCAAATCACAAATATAACTAAGAAATTGTGGTCTATATGATTATATAACTATGCAAATATATGCCAATAATTGCTTATGATTTTACATATGACTAGGGATGCGATTTCCATGCAAATGCATGTTTTCTGTCGATATTCTAAGAACAATGTCGACCAATTATCTTTCCGAATCATGAAATTTGCGATAAAATGGCATCGATTTGTTTTTGCATATTTTGGTGAAAATGCATATTTTTGCATATTAAGGTTTTAAATGCATATTTTGCATATATTAAAATTTTTGAGTTATTTTTTCCTTAATTACCATATTATATTATAAAAAAGTTCTTAAAACATTTTTTAAATACAAAAAAAAAAATATCAAAAAAAAATTTTAAAATCAAAAAATTAATTCTTTTGGTGCTTTGCTTGAAATACAAAATTTTCAAGATTTCAACAAAAGATCCTTCTATTTTAAACCGATGCAGCATTTAACATGGTAAAGGTTTCCAATGGGCTCCACATTTTTTTTATCCAAAACTGTTACAAGATACTTGCTTGGTACATTGGTTATACCGCGGTGCAGAGGAAATTAGAAGCCAATTCGATAATATTGCAATTTTTAATGATATGTATCCCTCTGGTTTCCCTCCCACCGCAGCCAGTAGTAAAAAGATGGGGCTAGACGCTTCAGAATTCTATTCAAAAAACTTTGAGTAATTTAAGAATGTTTAAAGAGCTTCTTGATAACGATGATTATGCAATTAAAAGAGTAAATGAAATATTAAATTAAATTAGCATTTGTATTTTCCAACTACGGATCTATTGGTGAAACAATAACTAGTAAGGAGGGCTTTAGTTAACTTAACACTCAAGTCAAATATATTGATATAGCAGAAAGTTAAATGAACAATGTGGAATAGCCCGACAAATTAAAAATAAGTCCAAAATGTTTTGTAAAGTTAATTAAGAAATTCGAAAAATAAAATAAATTTTAAATATTATCAAAGTAATTTTTGGGAATACAAAATTTTAATTGATAAGATTTTGTTTATATTGCTTAATTCCCAATTTATATCGTTAAAAATAAGATTTTTTGAGTGTTTTCAAATCTCATTCACTCTGCAGTTTTGTTTGCTTCTTTGGCTTTTCTAAAATTATTTGGGAGAATGTTTCCTGATGATCTGGGCTTTCCTGGTCTATCTAGCTTATCCGCCAACAATAAATTTCATTGTTTTCATCAAGAATAAAAATTGGGAATAAAGCACGACAAACAAAATCGTATAAATTTAAATTGTTTTTGATCTGGGGCCTTATTCTGGCAGTCGTGATCGAGTACTTTCTCGATTCGAAAGCAATTTTATTTCAGTCAATACTGAACGAATCGAAATTATTTTTTAAGTATTGTGAAACTCAAATTAATGCTTTACAACACTGAAAAAATAATTCCGATTCGTTCAGTATTGACTGAAATAATGAGATATTAAATTGCTTTCGAATCGAGAAATTACTCGATCACGACTGCCAGAATCAGGCCCCTGATCTGGAATCAAAGTGGGATCTGAAAATGAATTTTTTCAATATGCATTGGCATTCTTAAAGTACAGGACAAAGTTTTACATCTGATAAAACAGTACTAATTTATTTAAACAAACAATAATTTAAATTAGTTTTTTAAGTTTCTTAAAGATATTTGAATTACAAAAGACTGAATTTTTTTATATTTTTCTTAATTAAAAAGCGATTTTTTATGAAAATTATTTAAATAGAAACTGGGAATTATTTCCTTTCGCAGGTTACTTTATATTATATTCAACATTTTTTATTTTTCGAATTTATTCTATGAGTTAAATTTCAGTTACAAAAAAGCTTTATAAAATACATAACTGAAATTTAACTCATAGAATAAATTCGAAAAATAAAAAATGTTGAAGAAAATTATTTAAGTTTTTAGTGCATAATTACTATTTTTTTAGTGCATATTTTGGATTTTTTAGTGCATATTTTAAGCGCATATATTACATTTATTGTGCATTAAAATCTCATCCCTACAGATGACTATTTACTTTTATAACTTATAACTATTGTTTTCTGTAACGCAAAGCTTTTAATCAAAACAACAATATCGTACATCACATGTGTAGTTCATCAGGCAGGTATGCTTTAAGTATTACATCAGCTTTTTCCGCATGCAGGGCGGCATAACTAATTCTATATTTAAACATGCAGTAATAATGCGTTACTACAGCATTGTCGTCATCAGCACCAGAGGAGTCATTATTATCATCATCATCATCAAAATTTTCAACAAGTTTGTGAAATAATAATTTTTTAATTAACAAATTAATACACGTTTAACGCACGTTTTTGTCGTGTCGTAATGAAACAAGACAAAATAGAGAAGCTTTAAAGGAACAATTAATTGATAGAATTGGAAGACATCAATCATTGAAGTGCGTGATAAAATTCTGTGTCACGCATGCGTTTCAAGCAAATACAAATTAAATAGAAGAAATTCTTTTTCTAAATCTTAATAAACTCTAAAACTTCTTATTTTAGGCAAATTATGTAGGCTAAATTTAATTTTTGGCAGGTTTTTCAAATTAAAATCTCAATTAAATTTTGATGCTAAACCTCTAGGCAAAACCCTTTCAGGGTCTTAAATAAGCGACAAAAAACCGGCATGATTTTTATGCAAAATTATTAAAAATTCCATTTTTTTGCGTAGCGTAAAATAAAAAAAATAGTTCAAATGCTGTATTTTTTTCAGAAACACTTTCGTGTTTGGAGTTTTAATTTTTTTGTTTTAATCTACTTGCGTATTTAGTTTCCAAAAATCTGTAACATGTATTGAATTTTATATTTTCGAAAAATCTTTGTCTTTCAGGGTATTTTGCGTTTTATATAAATGTTCCAGTTAAATTATTTTTTAAGTCTCAAACACGTGAATTTTACTTGGCGCAAAACACATGTTAAATAAAAATTTTTTAGGTTTTTTATTTTGATTTCATTGCATATAAATTTGTATTAATTTACTGCGGTAGAATTAGTTTAAAATGATGTTGAAATTCAATAATAAATATAAAAATACATACATACATACATACATTTATTGGAATAATATTGAAATAATTGTTAAAACATGGCGTCAAAAACTGCCTGCAAATAAAAAAGTGAAGGAAAAATTCAAATTAGTTGGAGTTATTAAAAGAAAGAACAATTAAATTGGCATTGATAATAGAAAACGACCTTGAAACAAAAGAGAGACACAACACCGAGCATATCAGATTTAGCAACCAAATTAAACGACAAATAAGACAAGATAAGAAAAAGTTTTTAGCAAAAGGTGATAAAAAGAAATTCAAAAACTGGCGAGGAACCTCCCTACTATCTGCTGTCTTTAAGATATTTAATAAGGTCGTTTTGGACAGAATATCAGAAACACTCAACGATAATATACGCAATACTCAGGCTGGATTCCGCCCCGGCAGCTCGTGCATTGACCAAATTAGCACTGTGCGGATCGTAATTGAACAAGCATCAGAGTTTAGCTCAACGATGTACCTCACCTTCGTAGATGAAAAGGCCTTGATGATCTAAAAAAAGAATACATATGGATGGCACTCGATGCAAGGGGAATCCCCAAAAAAATTTATACTTTTAAAAGCAGCTATGAAGAGTCAACGGGCAGGAGGCTACATTTTGGTGGTCTCATCGACTTTTTTGCAACGAGCAGTGAAGTCAGACAAGGATGTGCGTTGTCACCACTATTATTTATCACCGTAATAGAAAATGATCGTATTTAAAGCAATCAATGCATTTCCTGTGAGTCTGAATTGGAGAATGCACAATAGACTATACCTTGAGTATTCTGACGAAGTAGTTTTGTTATGCAATAATATAAAATCGCGTAGGTCTGAAAGCAAACATACCCAAAACTAAAAAAATTATTCATTTAAACCGAGCCGGAATATTTGACCAGATATAAGCCATTATTACATAAACCTGACAACCTTTAGCCACATATTGCAAGACCAATGAAAAACTTTTTAGAAAAAAAGGGTTTTGTCTCACCTACCCCACCCTTGTCTCGTGCGACTTCCATTTCATTGGAATATGCTCCATTTTAGAATGATCAAAACTGTAAAAAAAGTTAGCCATAAAAATGTTAAAGGATCAAAGCTATTGTGTCAGATAGAAGTAATTATATTTTGTGCCACGCCCATTTTTAGGAATTCAGTATTTCGGTTATAACTCTGCCATTTTTTTAACCGATTTCACAGATTTGTATACCGACCATTTACCATTTACTTGAGTTATAAGGCTTGGACTCGGGAAGATCTATGGTTCCCGAAAGTGGGTAAATATTTTAATTTTGGACATAACTTTCCTGTATCTGAACCGATATTTCCGTATTTTTTAGAAAATATGTTCTACTAAATTGCCGATGTTTTGTTATATAAGTCGTATCCATAGGTCATATGACAGCCCTAAAACCTAGGTTTTTATAAAAATTTTGATGTTTTTTAGCCCATTTTAGGAGTATTTTACTCATAAATGGCCATTGTCTAACCGATTTGATAGTTTTATATACCAACGTGTTCAGAAAGAATTTTACTATTTACTTAAGTTATAAATATAAATACATTTATATATACTTGTTTATATTTTAACAAACTTAATTATAAAAAAGAGTAATTTTTGGGAATTCAGTATTTCGGTTATAACTCAGCCGTTTTTTAACCAATTTGACAAATTTATGTACCGACGTGTTTTAGAAAAAATTTCCACTAATTTTTACTATAAAAGTTGCACTCGGGAAGATATATGGTTCCCAATAAAGCGTATTTAAATAAATTAATTTTGGCCATAACTTTTCCGTATCTGAACCGATTTTTCCGAAATTTTCTGAAAATACTTTCTACTAAAGATTTCCGATCTTTTGATATATAAGGCGTAACCATAGGTCATATAACACTGCAAAAATCCAGGTTTTTATACATTTTTTTTGATATTTTTTTGTACGGGAGGTACCACGCCCACTTCTCCAGTCCCGCCCACATTTTGTGGGATGGTGTGTATTGATAACCTAAATGTTTGTATGTAATTTGGAAACTTTGGCTCTTGCCGTTCTCCACAGAAAAAAGTAATAAAAATACAACAACAACAAGGGATTTTTGGAAAAAATTAGAGGAGTCGTGGTTTTTGCTCATATCTCAGCCATTTTTGGACCGATCTTGCTGAATTTCAATAGCAAGAAATCTTGGACTATATGTGAAACAAATGTAAAACAACCTAGCCGCTATCATGTCTGGAGTCTCCGGAAAACACATATCAAACGTAAGACGGACAGACGGACGGATATCGTTAAATCAACTTCTCTCCTCATAAGGACCTAGAATATATATACTTTATAGGGTCTAAGATCAATATTGTGGAAATAAAAAACGGAATGACAAACTTATATATACCCTTTTCCACCTGTGGTGAAGTGTATAATAACAATTCAGTTCATTTGACTTTAGTATGTATAATACAAACACAAGAAAAAACTGACTTTTAAACTCTAACAACATCAACAAGATCTGTAAATCATCTATTAAAATGGGATTCCCCTTTTTAATTTTTATTTGGTTAAACCAAATTTTCAAAATTTTAGTGTTTACAATAAAAAAAGAAAAAAACGCTCGGAATTTCGAATTTTGGATTCTAATTTTAGAGCGCCAAATGTAATGAAGTTACTGATTCGAATTTGTGAGAGTTCGAATTTCTGAGCGTCTACTTTACAGAAAGAACCCAGTAAAAACTTTGCCTACAAAATAATGTGTTGAGTAATCAGAAAAACATAAAAGCACTACTTACAATTCTACTGAAAGAACCAATGAATTTTACAAGGGATGTCCCAAAATGAACGCATTCAAAAGTAAGTCATCATTTTTTTTAACTAGAAGCAGTTAAAGGAGAAAGCTACTAAATAATGAGTAAAAGAAACTATTCATTTTGAAAAAGTAAGCGAAGTTTTTACTGGGAAGATATTTAATATATTTAGCCATTTTTGGCTGTGAAGAGCTGGCAGTACTGCTATGCAACTCTATGACCAGTGATGCTAACACTTAGGACATATAACAAACGGGCTAAATAAGACTTAATTTTATTTTTTTAAAGTAAACGCGAAAAATGTTAAGCCAAAAAATTTGTTAACAAAATATTCAGAATGAGATCATTATACTCACACCACAAAAGTGGACAGTTTACACCTTAAAATATCGATCCTCAGAATCAATTTTTAATAAATCTAACGTTGTCCGTCCGTCCGACTGGCTAGCTGTCCATGTAGAATTCTTTCGCAAAGTACAGATCGCCATTTTAGAGAAAATTTAATGAAATTTGGACCCAATTGTCAAACGGACTAAGCCTTTGAAAATGGTAAGAACCGGTTCATAATTTCACATAGCTCCCACACAAGATTTTTTCCGAAATAAAGTATTTCTGCACATAAACTATCTTGTTATATTGGTATATAGATTTAATTTGGTCCAAACATCTTTCATAGCAATCTCTATCACCTTACCAAATTTTATTAAAATCGTTCTATATTTGGCCATAGCTCCTATACAATTACTAGCCCCGAAAATAGCTTTTAATGCCCATAACTTTCTTATAAATGTTGGTATTGACATACAAATTTACTACAATAACATTTACGATAGCTTTTACGTCTTGACAAAATGTTGTGCTGGTGGGTCCCAATTAAAAGGAAAAAAAATCTCATAAATCTTAACCTCATAACATTATTTTGTTCAAGTGGGTCTTAAGTATAGTTCTATCTTTCGAAAATTTGTGTTTGTAGGGACCGACCATACTTTCTTACTTGTTTATTTTTTTATATAAATTCCTGACACTAGAAGTCCTCTGAACTTAAGCGTTTAATTATGGACATATCATTGAATTATAAGTAACTGCATTTTTATAGGCTCGATCCAGAGCTTACCCTTTTTTCAGTGTTTTTCCATTTTTTTTTTTTTTTTTTTTTTTAATTCCCTAAGCTAATCCCGCGAAGCTCTACGCTTGTCTGCAGGAAAGAAACCAGAGTCTCTGACGGGAATCGAACCCGCAACCTCGGCGCTGATAGACTAACTCACTACCAGCTAGCCTACCGAGGTACATGTTTGTAAAATTTTAAGGCAGTTTTCACACCTCAATTTTGCCAGAAAAAAAAAACAAAAAATGTAACCATACTGAACCAAAATTAAAAGCGGGTTAAAATGGCTAAAGAGAAATAAGAATAACACCAGATTCAGACCATGATTTTTTCCATGATTTTTGCTGTTTTTAGGCGAACGGTGTAGAGAAGCAAGCGGGGTAGAGAAAAAATCAAAATGTTGTTTTCTGTGACTTATTTCATATTTTCCTTTGCACACATTCGTCTTCTTGTTCTATTGCTTCATTTTTTTTTATTTCAATGTGGCAATTTACAATACAAAACACGGAGTGCATTTAAACTGTTTGTTTTTTACAAATAAGCAAGTAAAGAAGAATTACCGATAACGGGGCAAGAATCAACCCTATAATTATGGAAAAAAATCATCGTTTGAATCTGTTGTATTTTTGGAAGCAACTTTTAAAGGGAATTAAAAAACGACATGCTTTTTAAATCAAGGTCTGAATCTGGTGTAAGAAGAGAATTTGCGCGTTTTTTAGTATAACTAGGTATAACTTAGCTAAAAAATATATAAAATATTACGAATTTGTTTTCCCCAATGTTTCTTAACTTTAATTATGAATTAATGACAGTACCATCAACATAATCTCTTCCTAAAATGAGAAATATTTTAGCATAAATATGTAAAATATAAACCTTTTTGAATCTTAATTTGCATGACACTTTATTAAATTATGAATTAAATTGTTAATAGTTTAATTTTTCCCCAATAACAGTCCAAAAATAGGTATTAACAACACACCCACCTTTTCGTTTATTATCTTTTTTTCTAAATAGAAATAAATAATTTTATTATCGGAAATACCCCAACAGAATAATTTTTTATTTTTCAAAAGAATATTAAAATTTTAAATACAGAAAACTTAATTCTCTTTCTTGTATAATATTGTTTACAAAATTAAATTTATTAGAGTAATTTATTGTCTTCCAAAAAAAAGTTTGTAAAATAAAAGCAACAAAAAGATTTTACGATTTTTAAGGTGTATCAAAGATTTAGTGTCAACAATATAACAAAATTGAAGGTTTGACAAGCATTTTAAGTATTTTATTTTGTTATTTGTTCTAATATTCCCAATTGCTTTGATTTAATAGAATTGAAAATAGTTCTTAATTTTATACAATTTTTTAAAACAAAAAACCTAAGCATATGGAGGAGAAATAAAAATTCTTGTCTACACTCGTGTACGACATTATTACCCAGATAACGCCATGAATGTCAATAACGGTTAAACGGTTAAACAAAAAAACCCCAAAAACTAATTGTGTAAATAAAATTTGAATTGATTTTAAGCATAAAGTCCAAAAAGCGGGCTAATAGAAAACAAGTAAGAGTGCTATATTCGGCTTTGCCGAATCTTATATACCCTTCATTATTTTTAGCAAAACTTAAAAATTTAATTAAAAGAATGGAAGCGGTAAAAGAGCTGAACTAAAAATTGCATCATTAACTACTAACCATTTGGCATTTATGTAGATAGCTTTTGCCACAATTTATTATAACGACGAAACATCCTGGGTACATTATTCTTTTTTTATTTCAAAGAGAAGATCATCGACTGCAAAAGAAATGTTTGAGCTTCTCAAAGGCACATTTATAGAAAAAGGGATCCCTTTTGAAAATCTAGTTGGATTTGCATCAGATACACCTAATGTTAAGTTTGGACAGTAAATTTCAGAAGTCAAGTTGCTAAAAGACGAAAAACCAAAAAACCAGTTATTATTTTGATAAAATGCTCGTGCCACCTAATACATTTGGTAGCGTCGAAGGCCTGCCTGAACCTTCCAACATATTTGGAAGATTTACTTTGTAATATTAGATCTTGTTTTATTAGAAGTAATGCTCGGCAGATAAAACTAAGGAGTTTCAAGAATATTTTCGCGGCAACATGCACTCTTACATTTTGTAAAAGTTTAGATTCATAGTAATTTGAAGGTAGAAAATTATTGGAAAAAGGTTTTTGAAATAAAAAATTCTTTTGGAGACAGACTATTTCCTACTTTACAAATAGTTATTTTGGTTTTAATCTTTTAAATGGTAAAATGAAAATATTATTTTTTTGCATTAAATATAGCAACGATACGATTGTTGTACACGAAAAGCAAATAAAGAGACATTTGAAAAATATTTTTGTGTTGGATAAGTAAAAAATATAAAAATATCCGGCATATCCAATGTTGCAGGAATAGAGGAACTGAATTAACATTCCGTTTTTGCGTCGACGACATTTATAGGGATGCATCAGATTCTTTATTATACCCAAATGAAATGTATGTTACATATCGTCACCTAAAATGCAAAAGGGCTTAACAAAAAAAAATCGAATTAAGAGTTTTTTATTGAGTTTTGTTCGTTTTATTTAACTTAATGTTCGCACACAATTTAAGATCAAAATGGACTTTATTAAAGAAATTCAAACGCCAATTACACCTTGTTGATATTGATTTTGCATGGTTTTTTGCTTCTCCTGTAAAAAAATAAAGTGTTGTTACGTCTTTTGCATTTCAGGTGGCGATATTTATGTTCAATTGTTTTGCAAAAATGCATAAGTTTTAAGTGGTTTGTACGAAATAAAAAGGTGGAATGCTGAGTTTTTTGGTATATATGCTGCTTAAATTATCAATTCCACTTAGAAAATTGAAATTGGTTTCTGTTTTCTGAAGAAGCCAAATACGGTTTTAATTCCACTTTTGATCGAAATTTGTTTCTGTGAAATGATTAAAAAGATAGCATGTGTAATTCGTATTTTCATGTGTAATTTTGGCATGATCCATGTGTAATTTACCCTTTCGTTGGTGGCAACACTGATAAACAAATATATAAAATGCAGATGAGATTTATAGTTTCTCTGAGAACATTTTTTTTTTGGTTGTAGGGAAAAAGGCATTTTTTTAGACACGTTGGGTTTTTTTCTTTAAATTTCTACTGGCATCATTAATTTAATTAATTTCTAATTTTTAAAACTAAGTCATGTTATGAAATTGTTTAGAAAACCGTGTTAACTTTAAATATTAGGTATTTTCTGCGAAGTCTAATAATTACTAGGGCTGCGATTTATTTCCTAAAGGGCATAATAAACCACACAAATTGCTTGGCAAACATGTCAAAATTTTACGTTCGTACAAATATTTTGTGTTGTTAATTGGAGTGTTTGCTGTTTGTACAAACATTTGAAGCAATGTTTGTAGAAATATTAAAACTTTTTAATATTTGGCAGACATGTTGGATATTTGTCAAACTTTTTGTGGCGTCTAATGTTAAATGTATTCATTTCATCGAAAACTTTGCAGAGTGAAGACGTTAAAAAAGAAGCATTAAATAATTTTAAATAGTAAACAGCTCGTTGTTTAAATTACTTTTTACTTTTAGATCTATACCTTTATTTTATATTTTGTCTCCTTTTAAAGCAAAAAGCAACACAATTGCCGCAGCACTATCGGCGTCTGCATTCATTGAAAACAAAACAAAAATAAAAAATTAATGTTTGTTCGGAGTATATTTGTGTTGTTTATTGGCAAACACCAAACGGAAACAATATGTGTGTTTGCCAAGCATTTTGTGTGGTTTATTATGCCCTTAAGTCTAAGAACGATGTTTAAAAACTGCAGTCAAAGTAGAAAAACTGCCATTTCTTCACTTGTCGTTGACCAAAAAAAAAAACTGTTGCTATTACTTCTTTTTCATTAAATGGAAACAGTCGCTGTCAAACCAACTCAAAGTCGGAAAGTTGTACACAATTTTTTCTTTGTGAGACAGTTTTTTTTTGTTTCGACTGCAGTTTTTAAACCCTGCTTGGCCGCCCTTGCAATAACTTCTTCCCATTATTTTTTATGCTGTTTTTGTTGTTGGAAGTTCAATATTTTTATCAGCTGTGATTTTAAGTTGCATTGTTTTTGTGATTAAAGCTTAGTAGTTTACTTTTTTGGACTTCTTATCAGCTTTGCTTTCTTATTAGTTGTGTTTAAATGTTTATATGTAGCTAATTAGTTAGTTTATTGCTTATGAAGTGACAAATAGAAGAAAATTATTGAAATATGGACAATCTTCAGTTATCTTATTACGAAGTTTTTAATTTTTAATTAGATTGTGATAAGAACACTGATATAGTTTGCGATATTATTCAACAAATAATACCAATTAGTCAATTATAAACGTAGATCAATTAAAAAAAGTTTGAGCTTTGCCAATCTCGTGCTTGAAGGAGTAAAGTACAGCAGTTATGTGATAGTAATTCGGCAGAACTTATTTCATCAGCTGCTAAAAAAATTAATATGGATGAAAAAATGTTCAAAAATGTTTTGTCCAGAAAAATCACTAAGCCTCATTATTGATGCTTGTTTATCAAAACATCAGTATCAAATATTACGATGGAGTGCTAAAGAAATTGTATGTGTTATTTTCCCCCCATATCATCAAGTTCTTGGTGTTAAAAATTTAAACCTGCGTAGCTTTTTTAAGCAATCAAACTTTGTTAAATATTGCATTTTATGTGGTCAATTTGTATGAGAGCGAGGCGTGGTTGTCAGCAGATTTTGCTTATTTTTTCACCATTGGTTAATCATAAGATTTCAATGAGCAAAAAATTGTGACTCTACAATGATTTTTAACTTTTGTGTTATATGGGAAGTAGGCGTTGTTGTGCTCGGATTTTTTTATATTTGCAGTATTTTTTTATCACAACTAAATCGTATGAAGCTGAACCACTGTGGGGCGTAAGAAAACATATGAATTACAATTATGTAAAATAGAAAAAAATTAGCGGGTACCGTGTCAACATTACAAACATTTTAAATATAAGGGACGCTCTAATATAACGATAGCTATTATGGCAAAATGTTGTGCTGGTAGGTTCAAAATTGACCAAAGGGCTAATTTAAACCCCCATCCTAAAATCCCTTAAGGACAAACAAATCTCATATAGAAGAGATATCTGAATAGTATACGGCACAAAGAATTTTTTTATTATTAATTATAATTTTGTTCTGGCAAGTCCATGATTGCCCAAGGGTCCCATATAGGGTACACTCTCCAAAATTTTATATAAAAACTGTGGTGTAGGATATCATATGGTCGGGGTTAACCGACTACACTGTGCTAGAATTTGACATTTTTTTTTAACCTAATTCAGGTACGCTGAATCCAATAGTGCTTACCGTTTTTTTTAGGTTAGCTCTTGTTTTTGATATATACCGCAATTTGCCAAATGGAGAAGGTTGCACAAAATATATTCGGGTAACTCAAAAACGGTTTAGTTTATTAAAATTACCAAAAAAAAAAAAAACGAATTCCGCAGTAAAATTACCTTTTAGTAAAGTTATACTTTTTTTTAATAATTTGTGGCTTGTTTTGTTTGCAGTTTAACTTTACTTTAAGGTAATTTTATTGCGAAATTTAACCGAATTAACCGAATTAGGTTAAGACGCTAGGTGCCCGGGTTGTCTGTTTTTTCAACTAGCACAGTGCTATACTTTCTTACTTGTTTTGTTTTGCATAATTTTTGAACATTTTATTAGAAATGGTCATAAATTTAAATACCATTAAAACGACATTATACAAAATTTATGGCATTAGCCAGAAATTATTGCCGGCAAAAAAAAAAATATTTTTGTAGTGCTTCAATATTGTGCCAACGTTAAAAAAAAAGTTATAAAAAAAGTTGTTGTTATATGGCGGTTTAGAGTTTTGTTTAAGAAAAAAATTAAACTGTGTTTTAAACAAATGAAATGATATTTACAAGAAACATGGTAAACTGAAATTCTTTAATATTATTATAATAAGTTTTTTTTTTTTTTAATTAAGTTTTAAATCTTTCTAGTATTTCAGGCATAAACAATTTTTATGTTTCTGACTTTTCGAGTTTATCCTAACCACTGGGATTTTTCCTGGGCCGGAGTTGAGTAAAACCTCAACATGTTATTTTGTGTTACATTTCCTGTAGTTTTGCGCGTAATTTATAATACGCAACAAACTGTTTCTGAAGCTGCTGTTTGGTTTATTGGTTTCGCTTTATACAGGGTTTATGTTTAAATGTTTTGCACAACCTTACAAATGAAGGGTGGTATGTGGAATTAATCCAAATGTTTGATACACCGTATGTATAGTCATATAGCTTTATACTCATATATTATGGTCATTTATTGGTAAAAGTTGTAGTTCAGTTCTTGTTAAGTTTATGTTCAGTTCTAGTTCAGATCAGATCTGTTCCAGATTATTTTCTGGTTAGGCTACGTTAGATAAGGTAGAAATGGCAGTCAGTATACATCTGACACACTTAGGGCCAATGATCCATTGTGATACTATAGAGTACCACTTAACCGAATCCCCACCGTAGAACCCAGCCGAACTTCTAAAGAAGTTTAAAATGCGCTCCAGTTCAACGCCAGTGATATTATACAATCCATCAAAGATAGCAGATCACTTTTTGGACAGTAGCCTTCTTGCCAGTGCAGGACATTTTCGTCTTCACAGTTGCTGAAGTAATCGAATTGTCAGGCTCCCAGACGCTCTTCATGCCCAGCTATAAGACAGTGTCCCGTGAACCCAGAAACGAAAAGTGAATCTAGCCTTTTGGTCAATGACAGTTAGGACCTGGTTTTCCACAGTTCCCTGGCAATCCTGCATTTAGGATTCGCAGCCCATCTGTCTAGCCGTAAACTTTTAGTTCAGTTCCAGTTCTTGTTTAGTTTTTAATTACGTTAAAGATCAGTTACAGTTCTGTTTCAGTTTAGCTTCTATTTAAGTTTTAGTTCACTTCTAGTTCCGTTCCAGTTCTATGTAGGTAAGTTTCGAATCAAGTCATACCGGGTGTCTATAAGCAGATTTATATTTTCAAACTTAAATAAAAAAAAATGTAATAATTGACACAAAGTTTAATTAAGAGCATTGAACGATAGAATGGAAATGCGGATTTTATTTTTTAAAAAGTAAGTCATCCAGATGTCTTCCGTCGAGTTCAAAACGGAGCCCTGTTTTTAGATCTAATCGACGAGCAATTACGTAAGAATCATCACTTCTAAAAAATGTCTTCACCGCGAACGCGTAATTCTCACTCGACCACTGCGACATCGTGACTGACAAATCCGCACAATTGATAATTTTAACGGCGCCACCCTCCCTCCGCACCGTTTATTGAAATATTCGTATTTAAAAATATAGATTTGCCACCAGACACCCTAGTTCAGTTCCAGTTCTGTTCTAGATTAGCTACTATTTAAGTCCTAGTTCCATACTAGTTCAGTTGCAGTTCTGTTCTAGTTTAGTTTCAAGTTAAGTCCTAGTTCAGGGGTTAAATAACAGCGTTCGATATCGATTGCAATTACCATTTAAAATGCATTTATTTCGACGGTATCGAATGCTCTAATATGGCCCCAGTTCTAGTAAAGTTCTATGTTAGTTCTAGTTCAGCTAAATTCAATTCTTAATCATTACTACTTAGTTAAGTTTTAGTTTAGTTTCTGTCTTTTGCTGAACTTATTGTAATAAATAGGTCATATACTCTTAAAAAGATCCAAATAAATTCGTAGTGATTGCGAAATTTATCTTCTATGTTCTCTGTTGCTTCTTATTCTCAACACAAGTGTGGTTGGCATAACAGTGATTAAGTAGTGTGCTTCTGTACAATGTCCTGTTTAAGGATATATGATACTTTGGAACTTTCCACAACAACCAACAACTATATCAACTTCGGAGAACACTAGTATTTTAAAGTTAAAAAAAAGAGACACAACATTTTTGCGGCTTGGTCAATGACCACTATGACCCTTCCTTTTAATGCTCTGCTTGTTTTTATGCTCCCTCCTTAACCTTCTGCTTCGCCTGTGTGTTCCCTAAATGAAGATAGTCCTTGAAAAAATAACTATTAAAATTATTTTATGTCCTTAGAGGTTGTCTATTATTTTAAAAACAATTATAAAAAGATTTTAAACAAACAAAACTAAGTACAAGTGAAGTACATGGTATGTACCCAGTTGTAAAGTCACTATCTTTTATGGAGTACTCCAGCCGGCTACATGCGGCATAACCCAACTAAGGAACATCATCGTACAATTGTTAAGCATCTTTTGTTACATGCAAACCAGATGTTGTAACTCCTTTCATTTGTAATAAAATTTATTTTCACACTAGGGTTTTTTTTTTGGGAAATTTCTTTGTTGTTTAGTTTGTCGGGACAAAGGACATTCGAACTTTTAAATAGTCTTCAGCTAGCTGCACACATTAGCTGCTGCTTTAAGCTTTTTTTATTTTTTTCAAATGGCCATTATTTTTTCTTGTACGTCTGTCCATCCGTCTGTCTGTATTGTAAACTAAACAAGTTTGTGTTTAATTTTTGAAACATTCTGCAAGATGCTGCTCGTTCCCCAACTCTTCTGCTGCTTGTAGTTTGTCTTCACCAGCATCTGGATTGCACTTTTATGGGTTTCATATTTTGTTACAAAAATTAGTATGTGTTCTTTTGAAATTCTATTTAGTTTTGTTACTTTTTTCCAGTTTTCTAAATGTGTCTAAAGTTCTCAAGAGTGTTGTTTTGGAGTTTATGTGTTTTAAAATAACAGTGGAGGGCAAAAAAGAAAAAAATTCTGATGTTTTTTGTAAATTTCGGTAAGCGTTTTGTTCCCTCTAAGACTATTGGATTTTTGGAGAGGTGAAAAGTTTTTTATTCCTTTAAATAAGTATTATGAGGTTTCAGTTATCGGTTGTGTCCGATTCTGGAACTAGGGCTACCAGCATGGCCTCCAGGTGGGCTGGATAAGATGATGAGGAGCGAGCCGCTCCTTACATGGAAAACAGACGATGGCCGATGGATGCTATTGGTTATGGCTAAATGGCCAAGTAATACATTAATCACTATTCCACAATATGATAATATGAAACAAAATTTTCTCCCCACTGTATTCTCATTATAACCAACTTCATTAAAATGTAATTTTTGGTAGTTACTTTAGCTTTTTCTACTCTACAGCCAAAAAAAACTTAATAAATCTCTTTATGTTAACTTAGTTTTTGGTCTTAAACTTAGGTGGAATGTAATGCAATGCTGTAGAAAATATACTTGAAAATGCAAGAAATTACTCTCATCATGGCATTTTTTTTTTGCCAAAATAACTAAAATTAACTTTCTACAAGACTAATGTAAAGTTTATTAAAACTATACTCATAAACCCTCAGAGAGTTTTTAAGCAAAATTAATTTTATTTAACCAAACATTCGTATTATCAGAAATTATGTTCGCTAATTAAATGAAAGTTTTAATCCAAAAATTATTAAATTTTACAAAAAATTTAAAGAATGGGTTTGTATTCGAGAAAAACTTGAAAAATATAATTGATCACAAATTAAAGTTCTTCTCTTGAGTGGAAAGTTTTTTAAGAAACTACCTCCGTTTTATTTTTTCACATTAAGCATCACATTTTACTATGAAAAAATCGATTTTTGTAATAAATACAAGTGATAACTGTCCTTTTTTCAATTGGACCGTTATTTTAGATTCTACAGCCATTTTTTACATTTTACTATGAAAAAATCAATTTTTTTAAAAAATACAAGTGAACAGATTATTGTCCTTTTTTCGATTGGACCGTTATTTTAGATTCTACAGCCATTTAAAGTTTTTTTACATTTTACTATGAAAAAATCAATTTTTTTTAAAAAATACAAGTGATAACAGATTATTGTCCTTTTTTCGATTGGACCGTTATTTTAGATTCTACAGCCATTTAAAGTTTTTTTACATTTTACTATGAAAAAATCAATTTTTTTAAAAAATACAAGTGATAACAGATTATTGTCCTTTTTTCGATTGGACCGTTATTTTAGATTCTACAGCCATTTAAAGTTTTTTTACATTTTACTATGAAAAAATCAATTTTTTTAAAAAATACAAGTGATAACAGATTATTGTCCTTTTTTCGATTGGACCGTTATTTTAGATTCTACAGCCATTTAAAGTTTTTTTACATTTTACTATGAAAAAATCAATTTTTTTAAAAAATACAAGTGATAACAGATTATTGTCCTTTTTTCGATTGGACCGTTATATTAGATTCTACAGCCATTTAAAGTTTTTTTAAATTTTACTATGAAAAAATCAATTTTTTTAAAAAATACAAGTGATAACAGATTATTGTCCTTTTTTCGATTGGACCGTTATTTTAGATTCTACAGCCATTTAAAGTTTTTTTACATTTTACTATGAAAAAATCAATTTTTTTAAGAAATACAAGTGATAACAGATTATTGTCCTTTTTTCGATTGGACCGTTATTTTAGATTCTACAGCCATTTAAAGTTTTTTTACATTTTACTATGAAAAAATCAATTTTTTTAAAAAATACAAGTGATAACAGATTATTGTCCTTTTTTCGATTGGACCGTTATTTTAGATTCTACAGCCATTTAAAGTTTTTTTACATTTTACTATGAAAAAATCAATTTTTTTAAAAAATACAAGTGATAACAGATTATTGTCCTTTTTTCGATTGGACCGTTATTTTAGATTCTACAGCCATTTAAAGTTTTTTTACATTTTACTATGAAAAAATCAATTTTTTTAAGAAATACAAGTGATAACAGATTATTGTCCTTTTTTCGATTGGACCGTTATTTTAGATTCTACAGCCATTTAAAGTTTTTTTACATTTTACTATGAAAAAATCAATTTTTTTAAAAAATACAAGTGATAACAGATTATTGTCCTTTTTTCGATTGGACCGTTATTTTAGATTCTACAGCCATTTAAAGTTTTTTTACATTTTACTATGAAAAAATCAATTTTTTTAAGAAATACAAGTGATAACAGATTATTGTCCTTTTTTCGATTGGACCGTTATTTTAGATTCTACAGCCATTTAAAGTTTTTTTACATTTTACTATGAAAAAATCAATTTTTTTAAAAAATACAAGTGATAACAGATTATTGTCCTTTTTTCGATTGGACCGTTATTTTAGATTCTACAGCCATTTAAAGTTTTTTTACATTTTACTATGAAAAAATCAATTTTTTTAAGAAATACAAGTGATAACAGATTATTGTCCTTTTTTCGATTGGACCGTTATTTTAGATTCTACAGCCATTTAAAGTTTTTTTACATTTTACTATGAAAAAATCAATTTTTTTAAAAAATACAAGTGATAACAGATTATTGTCCTTTTTTCGATTGGACCGTTATTTTAGATTCTACAGCCATTTAAAGTTTTTTTACATTTTACTATGAAAAAATGAATTTTTTTAAAAAATACAAGTGATAACAGATTATTGTCCTTTTTTCGATTGGACCGTTATTTTAGATTCTACAGCCATTTAAAGTTTTTTTACATTTTACTATGAAAAAATCAATTTTTTTAAAAAATACAAGTGATAACAGATTATTGTCCTTTTTTCGATTGGACCGTTATTTTAGATTCTACAGCCATTTAAAGTTTTTTTACATTTTACTATGAAAAAATCAATTTTTTTAAGAAATACAAGTGATAACAGATTATTGTCCTTTTTTCGATTGGACCGTTATTTTAGATTCTACAGCCATTTAAAGTTTTTTTACATTTTACTATGAAAAAATGAATTTTTTTAAAAAATACAAGTGATAACAGATTATTGTCCTTTTTTCGATTGGACCGCTATTTTAGATTCTACAGCCATTTAAAGTTTTTTTACATTTTACTATGAAAAAATCAATTTTTTTAAAAAATACAAGTGATAACAGATTATTGTCCTTTTTTCGATTGGACCGTTATTTTAGATTCTACAGCCATTTAAAGTTTTTTACATTTTACTATGAAAAAATGAATTTTTTTAAAAAATACAAGTGATAACAGATTATTGTCCTTTTTTCGATTGGACCGTTATTTTAGATTCTACAGCCATTTAAAGTTTTTTTACATTTTACTATGAAAAAATCAATTTTTTTAAAAAATACAAGTGATAACAGATTATTGTCCTTTTTTCGATTGGACCGCTATTTTAGATTCTACAGCCATTTAAAGTTTTTTTACATTTTACTATGAAAAAATGAATTTTTTTAAAAAATACAAGTGATAACAGATTATTGTCCTTTTTTCGATTGGACCGCTATTTTAGATTCTACAGCCATTTAAAGTTTTTTTACATTTTACTATGAAAAAATCAATTTTTTTAAAAAATACAAGTGATAACAGATTATTGTCCTTTTTTCGATTGGACCGTTATTTTAGATTCTACAGCCATTTAAAGTTTTTTTACATTTTACTATGAAAAAATGAATTTTTTTAAAAAATACAAGTGATAACAGATTATTGTCCTTTTTTCGATTGGACCGCTATTTTAGATTCTACAGCCATTTAAAGTTTTTTTACATTTTACTATGAAAAAATGAATTTTTTTAAAAAATACAAGTGATAACAGATTATTGTCCTTTTTTCGATTGGACCGCTATTTTAGATTCTACAGCCATTTAAAGTTTTTTTACATTTTACTATGAAAAAATCAATTTTTTTAAAAAATACAAGTGATAACAGATTATTGTCCTTTTTTCGATTGGACCGTTATTTTAGATTCTACAGCCATTTAAAGTTTTTTTACATTTTACTATGAAAAAATGAATTTTTTTAAAAAATACAAGTGATAACAGATTATTGTCCTTTTTTCGATTGGACCGCTATTTTAGATTCTACAGCCATTTAAAGTTTTTTTACATTTTACTATGAAAAAATGAATTTTTTTAAAAAATACAAGTGATAACAGATTATTGTCCTTTTTTCGATTGGACCGCTATTTTAGATTCTACAGCCATTTAAAGTTTTTTTACATTTTACTATGAAAAAATCAATTTTTTTAAAAAATACAAGTGATAACAGATTATTGTCCTTTTTTCGATTGGACCGTTATTTTAGATTCTACAGCCATTTAAAGTTTTTTTACATTTTACTATGAAAAAATGAATTTTTTTAAAAAATACAAGTGATAACAGATTATTGTCCTTTTTTCGATTGGACCGTTATTTTAGATTCTACAGCCATTTAAAGTTTTTTTACATTTTACTATGAAAAAATCAATTTTTTTAAAAAATACAAGTGATAACAGATTATTGTCCTTTTTTCGATTGGACCGCTATTTTAGATTCTACAGCCATTTAAAGTTTTTTTACATTTTACTATGAAAAAATGAATTTTTTTAAAAAATACAAGTGATAACAGATTATTGTCCTTTTTTCGATTGGACCGTTATTTTAGATTCTACAGCCATTTAAAGTTTTTTTACATTTTACTATGAAAAAATGAATTTTTTTAAAAAATACAAGTGATAACAGATTATTGTCCTTTTTTCGATTGGACCGCTATTTTAGATTCTACAGCCATTTAAAGTTTTTTTACATTTTACTATGAAAAAATCAATTTTTTTAAAAAATACAAGTGATAACAGATTATTGTCCTTTTTTCGATTGGACCGTTATTTTAGATTCTACAGCCATTTAAAGTTTTTTTACATTTTACTATGAAAAAATCAATTTTTTTAAAAAATACAAGTGATAACAGATTATTGTCCTTTTTTCGATTGGACCGTTATTTTAGATTCTACAGCCATTTAAAGTTTTTTTACATTTTACTATGAAAAAATGAATTTTTTTAAAAAATACAAGTGATAACAGATTATTGTCCTTTTTTCGATTGGACCGCTATTTTAGATTCTACAGCCATTTAAAGTTTTTTTACATTTTACTATGAAAAAATCAATTTTTTTAAAAAATACAAGTGATAACAGATTATTGTCCTTTTTTCGATTGGACCGTTATTTTAGATTCTACAGCCATTTAAAGTTTTTTTACATTTTACTATGAAAAAATGAATTTTTTTAAAAAATACAAGTGATAACAGATTATTGTCCTTTTTTCGATTGGACCGCTATTTTAGATTCTACAGCCATTTAAAGTTTTTTTACATTTTACTATGAAAAAATCAATTTTTTTAAAAAATACAAGTGATAACAGATTATTGTCCTTTTTTCGATTGGACCGTTATTTTAGATTCTACAGCCATTTAAAGTTTTTTTACATTTTACTATGAAAAAGTCAATTTTTTTAAAAAATACAAGTGATAACAGATTATTGTCCTTTTTTCGATTGGACCGTTATTTTAGATTCTACAGCCATTTAAAGTTTTTTTACATTTTACTATGAAAAAATCAATTTTTTTAAAAAATACAAGTGATAACAGATTATTGTCCTTTTTTCGATTGTACCGTTATTTTAGATTCTACAGCCATTTAAAGTTTTTTTACATTTTACTATGAAAAAATGAATTTTTTTAAAAAATACAAGTGATAACAGATTATTGTCCTTGTTTCGATTGTACCGTTATTTTAGATTCTACAGCCATTTAAAGTTTTTTTACATTTTACTATGAAAAAATCAATTTTTTTAAAAAATACAAGTGATAACAGATTATTGTCCTTTTTTCGATTGGACCGTTATTTTAGATTCTACAGCCATTTAAAGTTTTTTTACATTTTACTATGAAAAAATCAATTTTTTTAAAAATACAAGTGATAACAGATTATTGTCCTTTTTTCGATTGGACCGTTATTTTAGATTCTACAGCCATTTAAAGTTTTTTTACATTTTACTATGAAAAAATCAATTTTTTTAAGAAATACAAGTGATAACAGATTATTGTCCTTTTTTCGATTCGACCGTTATTTTAGATTCTACAGCCATTTAAAGTTTTTTTACATTTTACTATGAAAAAATCAATTTTTTTAAAAAATACAAGTGATAACAGATTATTGTCCTTTTTTCGATTGGACCGTTATTTTAGATTCTACAGCCATTTAAAGTTTTTTTACATTTTACTATGAAAAAATGAATTTTTTTAAAAAATACAAGTGATAACAGATTATTGTCCTTTTTTCGATTGGACCGCTATTTTAGATTCTACAGCCATTTAAAGTTTTTTTACATTTTACTATGAAAAAATCAATTTTTTTAAAAAATACAAGTGATAACAGATTATTGTCCTTTTTTCGATTGGACCGTTATTTTAGATTCTACAGCCATTTAAAGTTTTTTTACATTTTACTATGAAAAAATCAATTTTTTTAAAAAATACAAGTGATAACAGATTATTGTCCTTTTTTCGATTGGACCGTTATTTTAGATTCTACAGCCATTTAAAGTTCTTTTACATTTTACTATGAAAAAGTCAATTTTTTTAAAAAATACAAGTGATAACAGATTATTGTCCTTTTTTCGATTGGACCGTTATTTTAGATTCTACAGCCATTTAAAGTTTTTTTACATTTTACTATGAAAAAATCAATTTTTTTAAAAAATACAAGTGATAACAGATTATTGTCCTTTTTTCGATTGTACCGTTATTTTAGATTCTACAGCCATTTAAAGTTTTTTTACATTTTACTATGAAAAAATGAATTTTTTTAAAAAATACAAGTGATAACAGATTATTGTCCTTGTTTCGATTGTACCGTTATTTTAGATTCTACAGCCATTTAAAGTTTTTTTACATTTTACTATGAAAAAATCAATTTTTTTAAAAAATACAAGTGATAACAGATTATTGTCCTTTTTTCGATTGGACCGTTATTTTAGATTCTACAGCCATTTAAAGTTTTTTTACATTTTACTATGAAAAAATCAATTTTTTTAAAAAATACAAGTGATAACAGATTATTGTCCTTTTTTCGATAGGACCGTTATTTTAGATTCTACAGCCATTTAAAGTTTTTTTACGTGATAACAGATTATTGTCCTTTTTTCGATTGGACCGTTATTTGAGATTCTACAGCCATTTAAAATTTTTTTACATTTTACTATGAAAAAATTAATTTTTTTAAAAAATACAAGTGATAACAGATTATTGTCCTTTTTTCGATTGGACCGTTATTTTAGATTCTACAGCCATTTAAAGTTTTTTTACATTTTACTATGAAAAAATCAATTTTTTTAAAAAATACAAGTGATAACAGATTATTGTCCTTTTTTCGATTGGACCGTTATTTTAGATTCTACAGCCATTTAAAGTTTTTTTACATTTTACTATGAAAAAATCAATTTTTTTTTAAAAATACAAGTGATAACAGATTATTGTCCTTTTTTCGATTGGACCGTTATTTTAGATTCTACAGCCATTTAAAGTTTTTTTACTTTTTACTATGAAAAAATCAATTTTTTTTAAAAAATACAAGTGATAACAGATTATTGTCCTTTTTTCGATTGGACCGTTATTTTAGATTCTACAGCCATTTAAAGTTTTTTTACATTTTACTATGAAAAAATCAATTTTTTTAAAAAATACAAGTGATAACAGATTATTGTCCTTTTTTCGATTGGACCGTTATTTTAGATTCTACAGCCATTTAAAGTTTTTTTACATTTTACTATGAAAAAATGAATTTTTTTAAAAAATACAAGTGATAACAGATTATTGTCCTTTTTTCGATTGGACCGTTATTTTAGATTCTACAGCCATTTAAAGTTTTTTTACATTTTACTATGAAAAAATCAATTTTTTTAAAAAATACAAGTGATAACAGATTATTGTCCTTTTTTCGATTGGACCGTTATTTTAGATTCTACAGCCATTTAAAGTTTTTTTACATTTTACTATGAAAAAATCAATTTTTTTTTAAAATACAAGTGATAACAGATTATTGTCCTTTTTTCGATTGGACCGTTATTTTAGATTCTACAGCCATTTAAAGTTTTTTTACATTTTACTATGAAAAAATCAATTTTTTTAAAAAATACAAGTGATAACAGATTATTGTCCTTTTTTCGATTGGACCGTTATTTTAGATTCTACAGCCATTTAAAGTTTTTTTACATTTTACTATGAAAAAATCAATTTTTTTAAAAAATACAAGTGATAACAGATTATTGTCCTTTTTTCGATTGGACCGTTATTTTAGATTCTACAGCCATTTAAAGTTTTTTTACATTTTACTATGAAAAAATGAATTTTTTTAAAAAATACAAGTGATAACAGATTATTGTCCTTTTTTCGATTGGACCGTTATTTTAGATTCTACAGCCATTTAAAGTTTTTTTACATTTTACTATGAAAAAATCAATTTTTTTAAAAAATACAAGTGATAACAGATTATTGTCCTTTTTTCGATTGGACCGTTATTTTAGATTCTACAGCCATTTAAAGTTTTTTTACATTTTACTATGAAAAAATCAATTTTTTTTAAAAAATACAAGTGATAACAGATTATTGTCCTTTTTTCGATTGGACCGTTATTTTAGATTCTACAGCCATTTAAAGTTTTTTTACATTTTACTATGAAAAAGTAAATTTTTTTAAAAAATACAAGTGATAACAGATTATTGTCCTTTTTTCGATTGGACCGTTATTTTAGATTCTACAGCCATTTAAAGTTTTTTTACATTTTACTATGAAAAAATCAATTTTTTTAAAAAATACAAGTGATAACAGATTATTGTCCTTTTTTCGATTGGACCGTTATTTTAGATTCTACAGCCATTTAAAGTTTTTTTACATTTTACTATGAAAAAATCAATTTTTTTTAAAAAATACAAGTGATAACAGATTATTGTCCTTTTTTCGATTGGACCGTTATTTTAGATTCTACAGCCATTTAAAGTTTTTTTACATTTTACTATGAAAAAGTAAATTTTTTTAAAAAATACAAGTGATAACAGATTATTGTCCTTTTTTCGATTGGACCGTTATTTTAGATTCTACAGCCATTTAAAAGTTTTTTACATTTTACTATGAAAAAATCAATTTTTTTAAAAAATACAAGTGATAACAGATTATTGTCCTTTTTTCGATTGGACCGTTATTTTAGATTCTACAGCCATTTAAAGTTTTTTTACATTTTACTATGAAAAAATCAATTTTTTTAAAAAATACAAGTGATAACAGATTATTGTCCTTTTTTCGATTGGACCGTTATTTTAGATTCTACAGCCATTTAAAGTTTTTTTACATTTTACTATGAAAAAATCAATTTTTTTAAAAAATACAAGTGATAACAGATTATTGTCCTTTTTTCGATTGGACCGTTATTTTAGATTCTACAGCCATTTAAAGTTTTTTTACATTTTACTATGAAAAAATCAATTTTTTTAAAAAATACAAGTGATAACAGATTATTGTCCTTTTTTCGATTGGACCGTTATATTAGATTCTACAGCCATTTAAAGTTTTTTTACATTTTTACTATGAAAAAATCAATTTTTTTAAAAAATACAAGTGATAACAGATTATTGTCCTTTTTTCGATTGGACCGTTATTTTAGATTCTACAGCCATTTAAAGTTTTTTTACATTTTACTATGAAAAAATGAATTTTTTTAAAAAATACAAGTGATAACAGATTATTGTCCTTTTTTCGATTGGACCGTTATTTTAGATTCTACAGCCATTTAAAGTTTTTTTACATTTTACTATAAAAAAATCAATTTTTTTAAAAAATACAAGTGATAACAGATTATTGTCCTTTTTTCGATTGGACCGTTATTTTAGATTCTACAGCCATTTAAAGTTTTTTTACATTTTACTATGAAAAAATGAATTTTTTTAAAAATACAAGTGATAACAGATTATTGTCCTTTTTTCGATTGGACCGTTATTTTAGATTCTACAGCCATTTAAAGTTTTTTTACATTTTACTATGAAAAAATCAATTTTTTTAAAAAATACAAGTGATAACAGATTATTGTCCTTTTTTCGATTGGACCGTTATTTTAGATTCTACAGCCATTTAAAGTTTTTTTACATTTTACTATGAAAAAATGAATTTTTTTAAAAAATACAAGTGATAACAGATTATTGTCCTTTTTTCGATTGGACCGTTATTTTAGATTCTACAGCCATTTAAAGTTTTTTTACATTTTACTATGAAAAAATGAATTTTTTTAAAAAATACAAGTGATAACAGATTATTGTCCTTTTTTCGATTGGACCGTTATTTTAGATTCTACAGCCATTTAAAGTTTTTTTACATTTTACTATGAAAAAATGAATTTTTTTAAAAAATACAAGTGATAACAGATTATTGTCCTTTTTTCGATTGGACCGTTATTTTAGATTCTACAGCCATTTAAAGTTTTTTTACATTTTACTATGAAAAAATGAATTTTTTAAAAAATACAAGTGATAACAGATTATTGTCCTTTTTTCGATTGGACCGTTATTTTAGATTCTACAGCCATTTAAAGTTTTTTTACATTTTACTATGAAAAAATCAATTTTTTTAAAAAATACAAGTGATAACAGATTATTGTCCTTTTTCGATTGGACCGTTATTTTAGATTCTACAGCCATTTAAAGTTTTTTTACATTTTACTATGAAAAAATCAATTTTTTTAAAAAATACAAGTGATAACAGATTATTGTCCTTTTTTCGATTGGACCGTTATTTTAGATTCTACAGCCATTTAAAGTTTTTTTACATTTTACTATGAAAAAATCAATTTTTTTAAAAAATACAAGTGATAACAGATTATTGTCCTTTTTTCGATTGGACCGTTATTTTAGATTCTACAGCCATTTAAAGTTTTTTTACATTTTACTATGAAAAAATCAATTTTTTTAAAAATACAAGTGATAACAGATTATTGTCCTTTTTTCGATTGGACCGTTATTTTAGATTCTACAGCCATTTAAAGTTTTTTTACATTTTACTATGAAAAAATCAATTTTTTTAAAAAATACAAGTGATAACAGATTATTGTCCTTTTTTCGATTGGACCGTTATTTTAGATTCTACAGCCATTTAAAGTTTTTTTACATTTTACTA
This sequence comes from Pollenia griseotomentosa, assembly GCA_963931875.1. NCBI lineage: Eukaryota > Metazoa > Arthropoda > Insecta > Diptera > Polleniidae > Pollenia > Pollenia griseotomentosa. The sequence continues at coordinate 17,611,696 of OZ007562.1, forward strand.
TGAAAAAATCAATTTTTTTAAAAAATACAAGTGATAACAGATTATTGTCCTTTTTTCGATTGGACCGTTATTTTAGATTCTACAGCCATTTAAAGTTTTTTTACATTTTACTATGAAAAAATCAATTTTTTTAAAAAATACAAGTGATAACAGATTATTGTCCTTTTTATACTCAGATCGGAGCTTTAAAGTTTTTTTACATTTTACTATGAAAAATCAATTTTTTAAAAAATACAAGTGATAACAGATTATTGTCCTTTTTTCGATGGACCGTTATTTTAGATTCTACAGCCATTAAAGTTTTTTTTACATTTTACTATGAAAAAATCAATTTTTTTAAAAAATACAAGTGATAACAGATTATTGTCCTTTTTT